>OX411308.1:11320201-11673898 GCA_948150685.1 Rhaphigaster nebulosa
CCCCGGCCTTTTTGTGAGTTGCCTCCAAGTAGGCTGACGGGCCTCACATACCCGGGGAGCGGGATACAATGCTTGAATTATTTAATTTGATTAAATAAAATTCATGCCGGTGTCGGGATTCGAACTCACAATCTTTGGGTTTGTGAGTAAGTGCGTTAACCCGCTCGGCCACCCCGCTCCCTATATAATATATATATATAGTATAATATATATATATATATATATATATATATATATATATATATATATATATATATATATATATATATATATATATATATTAGATAAATGCTGAAATATTAAATTTACTGCTCTTTTAAAGGCATCATTAGAGTTAATGTTGTATTATTTGTCAGCTACAAGAGCAATTTCAATTATCCAGAGAAGGAGAGCCATCTAAGGAAGGAGGAGTCAATTCCAACGACAATTGTCCTGAGCCAGTGTCGTATTCCTCCAGGTAGGAGAGGTCTCTTGTTTCAGAGCAAGAAAAGGAAGTCCTTTGAGGATCGTATTCTTGAGCAATAGTAGGCCCAGGTAACCGTCTCTAACGGTCGTCTTATTGTATTTACAGAATAATGTGATGCAATATAATTCATTTTATACTATACTATTTATTATATAATACATATTATATCATATTATAGTATATTATTCACATTACATTTTACATGCAATTTACATTAGGTTTAAAAAAAAACATCGGTCCGTGTTAAACGCTCCTACAACTGCCAATGATTATTTCTATTGGTTTATTTTTTCTTTCTTTATACTCTTTTTAAACCCATGTATTTAATCAATATTCGTATATTAATTTTTGATAACACCAATAAATTTAGTCCCAAAAGTTGTATAAGGAATTATTTTAAAGTTTCGATTTGGATTGAACCAAATTGATATTCTTCGATAATTTCTTCAGCGCATTTCGTGATTCTAATAATATAAATACTAGTATAAACGAGCGAGAACTCTCGCATTAGATATCAATCCTTCTTCTAAACCCTAATACATTAGAAGTACAAGCGATATTAGGAAAACATATTTATTCTTGTAAACAATGTAATATTACCGAAAACGTTTATTTGATACACACATTTGGTGAAGCTACATAGTTTGTAATGACAATGTTGAAGTTACAGCTCATACTTAATAAGTAATTAGCTTACCTCACTGAAAAACATCTCTTCAATTTTCTATATATAGCATAACATTTTCTATATGTAGTATTCATATTTAGCAGGGCCCTTTAGGGTTGGACAGATGAAACAATATATAATTTCCCACTCATTAAAAGTTTTTGTAAATAGACTCAAATTGATATAAAGTTGCCATGACAACGGCACGTACGCAAGATGGCGCAGGGCCCGTGCGGACCTATACCGTGTGTTATCTCGAAAACGGTAGGTTTTAAGGCTTTAAAATGCTGGACCAATACGTTCCGCGAGAACGTAAGCGATCTTGATGCCCGCGTCAAAATCATTAAAACCCAACTTATCCCATCTCGATCCGCCGACTCTTAATTTTTATCTTTATATATATATATATATATATATATATATATATATATATATATAAAGATAAAAATTAAATATGTGGTGGGTCCAGTTACACGACTTTCCATACCGCATTGGGTGGCAAGTTCAATTCATTTTGTTTTTTAAATTAATACACAGGCTTCGGGATAAACAACCCTGGAAAAAATAAAAAAAAACAATTATCTGCCCACCCGTTCAAAAAATAATCGCGGCACCAACAGATAGACCAATGGCCAAAAATGCCTTTTTTGACTGAGGGGGCTATGAAACTCATAGATCCGATGAAAACTGAACATCGAAATTTTGACTCGATTATTGTAATCAGATATTTTATCTGCCTTTCTTACCTAAATGGAAACTAAAAATTATTTTTATTGTTATTCCGATAATTTTTTACGTTACTTTCACCGAAAAATAAAACTAACAGTTATATAAATAAACATTGAAAATATCTTAACAAGCACTATCGATTTTTAATCACATGATTGACAACTGAGGAACTGATTCGTTCATTTATCCAACTCTCGCGAGGAATTAAAATATCAATGTGAAGTATCGATATATCACTATAAGTATCGATGTTTGGGCATATAAAATGAGCATGTCCACAGGTATGCTAATCTACAGTCGTTGGAATACAAAATGGCGGCCAAAAAAACTTGGCATTTTAGGACGATATTTGGTTTTTCAACTATAGTTCCTAAGTTGCATTATGTTGAAAAAGGTATGGTATATTAAATTAAAGAACATCAAATTATGCGTCTAATGAATACCACAACATAATAATTTGACTAACTGGTGTGGCCGAAAAGCACAATCAAAAAGACGATTTTGTCAAAAACAATAACACATATATGAATCTGCAGCTTGAAAATGAGTACTCTAAGAAAAAAACTCATTGAATAAAAGTTATAGAGGATCAAATTCTGCGTCCATTGAGCACTAAAGAAAATTTTAATTCGGTCAAGTATACCTCTCGTTTTCGAGACCGTCAAATTTTTCTCAGAGACTATATCCATTTGGAAAGCTTTTAAAATACTCCTCAATAGATGAGGAATGAGAAGAGACCATCCGTATGTCCGTATACAGAAAAATGTATCTAAAAACTGCATTTTGATTACTCCCGGCGCCTATAGGTAGGGTTCCCTTAAAAAAAAAAAAAAAAAATCCTAGAATTAGCTAGAAATTAGTAGAATCTTGACAAATAGTTTATAAATAACATAGAAGGGAGTCAAATATGGAATAGAGTACAAATACGGAATAAGTTGTTTTATCCTTCGTTAAGTGATGCAACCTAGTGGAAACAAGGTGAAAGATTCCTTTTGAGCCACCCTGTTATTGTTATCTGCGTTATTGTAGCTGTCACCACGTTTTTATTATCAATATTTTTTTTGTTTTTTTGGAAAATGTAATCTTTGGCAAGCTATCCTCTCCTTTTTATTTCTAGATTTGTGATAATTATGTGGTCTAACGAGGCACATTTTGAGTTTAAATCAATGGAGGTTTAAAGATTAGGCTACATTCATCTACATTTATAACCTCCCAAACCTAATGTGCAGTAGGTGATAAATATGGAATACTGACAGAATGGCAAACAAGGCATAGTATTCCAAATTTGTATAGGCTAAAATGCACCATTTTCTTTATTATGAGAAATAGAGAGGAAAAACGCAAAGCAATAAAGAAGACAGGCGTGGATAAAGAAAGAATGAAAAAACGCTGAAAATTATTACACAATGGTTTATTATTTCCACTTATTTATTCCACTTGTTTATTATTCCACAAAAATATCTATTCTGTCAAAGTAAAAAATATGAAGCAGTAGGTACCAAAGGAAAAGAAATTTGAAGCTTGTCACAAGATGTTCGCCGTGAGAGTGCCGAACTGTGTTAAAAAAAACTGCGTCAATGCAAGTAGGCTGTGATGTAAAATGATACAAAGGAAATATTTGATGTGCACTTCACTAGGAAAAAATAAAAACGAAATTCATTAAGCTTTTTCTCAGCTAATACTGGTCAGATTTAAAATGATTTTTTTCCCTTTTGCAAGGAGTTTCACCAGCTTTCGATTGAATATAATAAAACCCTCATTTTGCAGACGGATTTTTTTTATTCGATATTTGGATTCTACGTATCTTGAAACGTAAAACCTCAAATTTTGAGGGGGGATTACAAAAAAATTTTCTTTGGTCGATTCCAAAGGTCTATTATTGAAAATAATAAACCAAAAGCGATGGAATGTATAAAGAAAAAAAGTGGATACTTGCGGGCGTCCAAATACTTCGATGTATTCTATAAAGGCTACCATTGACATTTAATATTTTTTTAATCATTATGTATTACTTTTCTATTGATAAAAACACTTAATTATATTTTTTTTCAATTTTTTTTCCTCATTCCTGTTAATGATTGTAAGTGTTCCATATTTGTCACATATTCAGATATTTAAGAATTGCGCACTAAAAAAAGTATTTTTATATATTGTTGTTTTTTTTTACAAGTTACAAAGAAAATAATTTGTATATAGTTACAAAACAGTTTATTGAAAAATTTAGCTATGAAATTTTTGAAAAATAAACCTTTCTAGTCATAAATATTTTACCAAATATAAATGATATTCCATATTTGTCTCCCTTCCTCTATATTTGATTTGATTAAGAGATTTGAAAAGATTTGAGGAGTACTGATTTTGAAAACTTTCCAAAAATCTGGAATCATATTCAATACAGCATTATTTATTTATGACAGCTACTCTAATCTGAGTAAAAACTATGTTTGACACTAAATTTCGACTATTAGACTATCGATTTCCCTATTAGTATACCTTACCGAAATAAGTATATGAATAAAAAATCTGGAATCACACAACTTTCCCTTACCGCCCTATAATAATTATCTTTTTAATATAATTCTAAAGAGTTCACATAAACAATACTTGAAATAAACTCAGCAGCATTCAATTCTTCTCCCACTTAAGTATAATAAAATAGTTTTTAAAACAATTTTAGTACAACAATTCTGTACACTACCTATATATTTTAATTTTGTCAAGTTGCAAATATATTTTAAAAGTTGCTGGTTTACTTTCTATGGAAACATTTTCTTTCCATTAAATAATGTGAAAGTAGAAATTATTAAGTTAATTTTCGCTTTTATATTCTTAAATTACTTTATTACAGAGCGGATTGTTTACAACAGATTGGCGTATTGGTGGGAGGAGGTTCGGTCGCTTGTATCTCCTTTCGGATGCGCTTGGTCATCCATCTATTTTATGCTCTTCATAAAATACACTGTATCTTTGCTAATACTTGTCCGATTTTTATGATCTTTTTTTTAGATACTTTAATAACCTTTTATATAATTCTGTACATAATTTACTATAAATTGCATATTTTTTAAGCCATGCGAAAATAAAATATTCTTTTCTTCATAACTTTTTTCCCTGCAATTCCTCGGTGATTTACTTCATAAATGAAAAGTTAAAGGCCTTTATGAAGAATAATTTTGGCAAGTTTCATCAAAATCGTTAGAGCCGTTTTTGAGAAAAATGTAAAAAATTGTAAAATCCATGATATAATAGCTAATTCCGGTTAGTCCGATGCGTTGTATCTTTGCTAATACTGGTCCGATTTTGATGATTCTTTTATTCTTTTTTAGATGATTTAATTACCTTTCATAAAAGTCTGTAGATAAATTACCGTAAAATGCATACTTTTTAAGCTATGCGCAAATAAAATATTATTTTCATCATAACTTTTTTCCCTGCAATTCCTCGGTGATGTACCATATATATGAAAAGTTAAAGTTCTTTATGAAGAATAATTTAGGCAAGTTTAATCAAAATCGTTAGAACCGTTTTCGAGAAAATTGTAAAAATGTGTAAAATCTATTATATAAAGTGGTACTTCCGGTTAGTCGATTTTGACGAAAATGTTGCTGCAACATCGTATTAAAAGCAATTATGAAATTTTGATACAGGCAAATTTTGTATTGGGAATAGGACTTTTACAAAGTTATTTATTGTATACTGATATTAAAAATAATAAAACAAAAACCGTTGCAGATTATTGCCCAATGATTTATTATTATATATTTATTAAATTAATTAATAACTATTAATAACATTATTAAAGGTATTTCGGAATCATGATGCAAACACTGATTGATTTTTTTGTCTTGTCTTTGATATAACGATTCCAAAACACTTTGTATTTATCCTATATATTCGCAAAAGTCTGAGATATGGGTGTATGAAACCTCTAATCAGCCACAATTTAAAAAAAAAAAAACGACTGATGATAATGCCGAGTTCCTAGGATCATCTTGGGAGACCAGTGACTTTGGTGCCAGATCTGAAAAAATCGGCATTCTAGTCTCGGAGAAAAACTGCGAACGGCTGACGGATTTTTAAAATTCGATTTTGGGATTTAATATATCTTGAAATTTTGAAATTTAAAACCTCAAATTTTGAGGAGGTATTATTTTTTTTTTCTTAGTTCGAGTTTTCCTGAGTTAAAAAATTCCTAGACTTTTCCGATCGCTAAAGACCCTTTAACATTGACCTTCCCTAATCCGATTATCGAGGGCGCCTTGAACGAGACTTACTTTCTGAAATCACGCCATTTTTTAAAACAATCCTGTCTATTCTTTGTTGAAACCGAGCCTTTCACCTCTGCTTTCATAATTTCCAGTTTTATTAATAGTGTACTTTTAAGGATTAAATGAGAAAAATATACGGAATTTATTTACGCACAAATATTAGGATCATATTAAAATTCATCTAAACTTTCATTAGTAATTATTTATAATTAGTGACAATATTACTTTCCAAAACAAGGCGTTTAGTAAGATTTGATGAATAGGACATGAGATGGCTAGCTCAGCTGAGAGAGGTGTGAGTCAGCAGTCGAGAGGTGAATCAGTGAGTGCGTCAGCAGTGACGTCACGTTCTGTATAAATAGTATCGATGTTTAACATCGATAACAGGTCGGATCTCGGAAGCAGTGGCACCTGTTTACATTCCCAGTCATATATGAACCATTATGAACAATAGCCGGAAAACTGTTACAGAATGAGTTAATTGGAAAAAAAGATAAGAAGTAAGCTGTTTGCTAAACCATTTGTGTTTGAATGATGTTTTGAAGAAGTAAAATCTATTTTCGTCAGTTGAACTGATTGTAAGATTCTATTTTTAAAAGGCAAATATCTTGAACAAAATATTCAGGAATTTTATCAATTTTTATTTTATATTACTCTTATTATTAAATTATAATACAATTTAGAAGTATTGTAACAGAGAGAGAGAGATACAATTTATTTATTGATAAATAACGCTATCCCCAAAATAATCTACGAGTATGATAAACAATACAATTATATCTAAATATTTAATATAATCATTAATATAATATCTATAATTACTTGAAATGAATTGAAAATAAAAATGTATTTTTACAGATATAACCATATTTTTATTTATTATAAATCTAAATCTAAATTGATAAAATTGTCCCAGCTTGATTAAGCTTTTATTTTTTATTGTTATTTGTATATGTTGACATTTTTAATCTATATAATTATTTGTAAGTGTATTGAGGTTTTATAATATGTTTTGCTATGATCATCAATTTTTTTTTTTTATAATTTCCTTTTTTAATAGTAAATGAATTAAAGAAAGTATAAATATATATCGACGTCGTTTTTTGAAAAAGGCTTAAGCGCCAAAAATTAGAAATTTAGGTTTCAATTGATTATGGGGCATAAACACCACCCCTATCGATTTCCGCACACGAAATATCGAGAAAAAAAAATTGGAAATGGTCTAAAAATCGAATATTGATGGCATAAGCGCCAAATATTAACGACTCTCAGTCGTCACTCTGGCTTTAACCAGGGCTAGAAGCCTTAAACATATATTGTAATTATAAAGCTGTTGTCAGGTCAATAAACTCCTACTGTATAATAAAATTTAATAAAGAATAAAATAAAAAAAATATATATTGTTATTTGTCGAACAATCGTTTTATGTGTTTCCTATAAAGTTATATATATATATATATATATTTATTATGTTTGCAGGTGAAAATATAAATGCATTGTATCTAATTTAAGAAAAAATAATGAATATATGAAATATATAAATATATATGAAATAATTGTAATATATACTATTTAAGCCTACAATAAATAATTTTATGAAATAATATAGATATATTTTCTATATAATAAATATAGATTTATTTATATTTCGAAGTATATCTAAAATCATTTAAATTGCATTTGGAAGGAATCTTTCTTATGATAATCTTGTACAAAAACTTAGGCGAACGATTTTTCTCCTAATAACAATATATATATATATATATATATATATATATATATATATATATATATATATATATATAATTAGACAGCTATATATATATTTATTTACAAATTAGAAGAAAAAAAAGATACATTTGTAAAAAACAATATTCAAGGGATGTTACTCTGGAGATCGAAATTAAAAAAAAAAAAAATATATATATATATATATATATATATATATATATATATATATATATATTATATATATATATATATATATATATATATATATATATATTATATATATATATATATATATATTATATATATATATATATATATATTATATATATATATATATATATTTTTTTTTTAATTTCGATCTCCAGAGTAACATCCCTTGAATATTGTTTTTTACAAATGTATCTTTTTTTTCTTCTAATTTGTAAATAAATATATATTCCAATAACCTATACACATATGTTTTTATCATAAGATATGCAATCATTGAAAAGTGATCGTTACCAAATATCAAACATTCATAAAACTAACAAATTCAATGAAAGAGACCCCTATAATCTATTATGGAATCAATCAGATAAATGTAAATAGGAATATTAGTAAATAAAATATATATTTCAAAGTGTGGGTTTGTACTGTTGGTAGAACGAGGGTTGTAACATTAAATCAAAACATATTTTCTTAAGAGTACAACCAATTACTTCAAAGATAGTTGGAACTAAGCGGAGATTTTATCTTTAGACCTCAGCAAAATTTATAAATATTAAATCCATTTTTTGTTGCTCTTTTTAAAACTTGCTTTGACGTAATTTACCAAACTTATTTCTGATTATATTATATAATTTCCAACTAGCTTAAAAAGGCCTTTTGGTCCTAATTTTTGTACAAGATTGCCATGAAAAAGATTCCTTCCAAAAGCAGTTAAATATAATGCAATTTAAATGATTTTGAAAGAAATTCTTCCACCTCATGATGATATAGCATACAAACTGCTAAACAGAGGCGTATGCAGAATTTTTTTTCGGAAGGAGGGTTTAAAATTTTTTTGGGAGGGGGGCGGAGAGGGATTTAATAAGAAGATGGCAAACAATCGTTTAAATGTCTATAATCGCCAAATTGGGCGCATATTTTAAGGTTAAGCATGAAAATAGGTTCAAAAATAATAGTTAAAAATACCAAAAATATAACTCAAAATACAAACCTTATGTTTGTGGGTATGAAAATTATAATTTATCGTATATTTCAGGGGGGAGGGGAGACGGAGGAGTATATACCTCCCCAATCTCATCCCTGCCTACGCCACTGCTGCTACAGAAAAAAAAATAATAAAATTGGAAATTAGACTTGACTGGTTTTGAAATTCTACGCCTCATATAATCAATCATGTAATTACAATATTTCCGAATTTTCAAGATATTTTTTAAAACACCAGATCAAACAATTTAGAAAGGATTTGGATCAAACTTTATAATCAGGACGCGTTATCACTGGCCCGAGCCGAAGTTACCCGAAGATCGCCGCACTACCACTCTCTAGCGCCATTTGTAATAACTAACTGCTTTCTATTCAATTCTAAAATTCGTATTCATTGGAATTATTACTGCTTTAATTAGATATTAATTAAAATTATTAGTGCTATCGACTTCCCCTGGTCTGGAAAAGTTGTAGTAATAATTTAAATTAGGGTATGGGCCCGATCTCAACTGAAAAGGAACTTCTGGAGATTTGTATATCTCTTGAGCAAGCGTAGCGAGCAGAAGTCGACAGCTGTCTAATTAAAGTAATGAAATTACGGTAAGGCCCCGAGTTCAACTGGAAATGATCTGTTGGTTTTATTTTTTGGGAGAACATAGTAAGCGGAAGTCGACAGAACTAATAATTTTAAATAATATCTAATTAAAGCACTATTCATTTTAATAATTCCGATGAATACGACTGTTTTAATTTAATACAAAGCAGTTAGTAACCACAAATGGCGATAGAGAGTAAGTTCGGCCTGAGTCAGTGATAAGGCGTCCCGATTATAAAGTTGTACCAGGATTTGTATTGAAATATGAGTGGAATTCAATGAAAATAAATAGTTTGAAAAATGAATTCATTTTGTAATATTTACGTACTCCATTTTGGAAGTATGCATATGTGTGTGTATCACTTCCATGAGCAGAGCTTCTGGTTTATTATAAGACCTAATAGATATGACGCTTCATTTTGCCTTTTAAATGAGTTTTCTAAAAATTGCTATCGAAAAATTCATTCCATTTTTAAAAAAGTAATTTACATAAAACATTGGTAGCTTTAATAGCATTTCATGTTTGTCCTTGCATGTCATGGCACCCTCGCGTTAAGTCGATGGTCGATAACAAAACTTCTCGCTATTGTAATCCCGCCTCTCAGGATATCGTTTAGAATCTCTCTTAATAAGCACAACTATCATAAAGGATAATCCAAGGATATAATTAACCTAAAGAACGTAAATCTTTATTACTAATAATATAAAAAAAATTTATTTTGTTTTGTTGGCTTACATTATTTTATATTTTACTCCTTCATCTCATAATTATTTTAATTACAACAACGTCAACTTCCTTAACATCATTGTCATCTTTTGCATAACTTGTCACATCACAACTATCTCTGTATGCTTTACAGATTACTAAACCTCCTTACTATTTGTCTTTTTAATTAATATATTTTACTATTCCCTGTGTAAATAAAGCATTATTTTAATTTAAATTAATTTTTACATTGTTATTTCATTTATTTTATTTTTTTATTTGTCTCTTGTATTATGTAATTTAGTGTTATATTTTTCTTTTTATACATCATACTTTTTTTATCTTACTTGTAATTTGTGTTTTTATAATTTTTTACTGTTACTGGTGCTGTCTCTGTCTTTTTTCATTATTGTTATTTTGTTTTCCTTTTAGCCCTGAAGATGGCCTAAAACTTAGGCCGAAACGTCGGCACAAAATATATAAGTTTACTTATAATAGCGTAACTCTTTGACAGCACCCCCCGACCAACTTCTCCCTTTAAATAAATTATTTTCATGAATAACCCGCCTGAGGGGTAGGAGGATGGACAAAAACGTGGAGCCTGACCTCTAGGTTGACTTATAAAATCTATACAGTAAAAAGTTTGTTATACAAATATATGCAAATGAAAAACCATTTCAATCTATAATAAATAATATCACGTAATTTGATCATACTTTGATAGTGTAAATTAATTATTTGATATGATTAATTATTATTTTTCAGTTCATCCGATATCGACGTTCTTGGACTCGTTGAAAAGAGAGGAGTTTCTTCTTTCGATACATATAAAAAACTATTGCATTATATGAGAAAGTTTATGTAAAATAAGCTGATTAGCATACAAAAAAAAAAATTAAAGTTGCGGATAACCTATAGGAACATCACGGTTAAAGAAAATAGAATAGTTTAAGAGCCTTTACCGATGTCTCAGATTTGGTTTGAATTGTTCAAAGGATTCCTGATTTATGAGCGATTATTAAAATCTTTAAAAAGATTTGAAGGGGAGAGACCCTTGGCAAACTATAGTGAATAATTACTGTAGTATATAATATAAAAAATAGAAAATTATTTCTATTGAGTAACTTTATAAAAAAGTTGTGATGTATTTTATATAAAAAAAAAAAAACTTTTGTTATTATTTTCATAATATTTAAATTCTTTATAATATTAATATTATTTGGCCAAAATAAATCACATGAAATATTGAGTGGAAGGGGGACCGCTATATTATTTTGCTCTGGGTCCGGGCACAGCTGACGGCGGCCTTGGTGAATAATACACAACTTAAAATAAATTGTTTCTTCAATGGGTTAATAAAATGTGGGAAAAGTTGAGGGCAATGATTTTGAAAAACCTTGAGAATATTTGCCTTTATATTCAATAGCGCTTTGTATAATTAGAACAGTTTCTCTTATATGAACTAAATAGCTTTACAAATCAATTTTAGATTGTTAATACTAGGGTACTGGTACTGGTATTGGTGGAGGGAACAAGTCCGGCAAGTGGGCCTTATGGTCCTTTTTGTCAACCCCTGACGGCTACTTTTACGTAATCGTCGCGTACTAACCAGAGTGGGAGTGTCAAGATTCATTTCGCGGGATCGCCACGAAATAAATATTAACCGGCCCAGGTGGGAATCGAACCCACAACGTTCCGAACCGGGACTCTGGGACCCTTGCCCCAACGTACTCGACCGCCACGTCCTCTAATACTAGGGTAAATGATACAAACGTTGACACTTTATGGTAAGCCTATTTTTCTTTACTAAATTTTTTCCTTAGTTTTTGCAGAAAATAAAGTTTGAGCATTTCAATTTTTTCGTTGACTCTATTTGAAATGCATGAAATCAATTTTAGAGACAGTAGGTATTTCAAGATAAATACATTTTATTTAAACCTTTTCCTAGGAAGTATACATATATATATATATATATATATATATATATATATATATATATATATATATATATATATATATATATATACCTTCTAATCAAATTGACTAAGAAAGATAGTATCGATGCGTGATTCAAGGATGTTTTGCACAAACACGGTGACAATGTTAATTAACATCATTTTTCAAGGACCGTTCTTTCAACTGACGGCGAATTTAATGAATCCTCTTCAGTGTAATTGTTATTTTTCAAATTTAAGTTTCAAGTGTCAACTTTTGGATCATTTGCCCAAATGATTATTAAATTGCCCAAATTAGTAAGTTGATAGTTTCGACATTTTAAGCGGAAAAACCGACTTAACTATCTTATTCTCCTGCTGCAGACTTGTTGACCTCACAAATGGGGAGGAAAACCAGTATTTTACACTCAATTTGAACGCTTAAAACAAGTAATAAATCTGAGGTGGGCAACACATGACTTCCTTGTACGCCTATTAAATTATATAATTCCGTGGCTCAAAAAGTGATACTGCATTTGGTTACTAGTTTCCGAAGATTGCAGTAAAAACGACAATCGGCGTCCCGTCATCCATCTATTGACACACACACTCTTGTTACTGGAGGTCTCATTCCGTTATATGTCGTTTTCCTTCAGTAGGTAACTAGTTTCCAAGATATTTCTTCATATTCCATGACAACAATAAAACTGTCAATGGATAAAGCATTAGAAATGGACAGTTTCGACATTTTAAGCGGAAAAACCTACTTAACTAATATCTTATTCTCATGATGAAGACTTGTTGATCTCACAAATGGAGAGGAAAACTAGTATTTTATACTAAATTTTAACACTTAAAACAAGTAATAAAAATGTTAAATTGGATTGGAAACCAAATTGCATTTGTAACCTTTATTACCGAAACATATGATTTCTCTTTTAATTTAAATATAATTTTTGATGTAAGCTTATTATGACCTTCAAGTAAAGTACCCTTTCCCGCTCACGAATCTTGACCAAAATCTAGTAAATACATTTATATCGATATAAAAGTTCTATTTACCCAATTTACTCTAATTAAACTCTTCTATTTACTCAAATTAAATTTGAGATGTTTCACATAATATTTTAATATGTTTTTTGATGAAAGTTTAATATGACCTTCAAGTAAAGTACCACTTCCGGTTTTCCAATTTTGACCAAAATCTAGTATGTTATTTAAATCAATATATAAGTTATAAATACTAAATTTGAGAAGTTTTGCATAGCATTTTAATATAATTTTTGATAAAAATCAATTATGACCTTCAAGTAAAGTAGCACTTCCGGTTATCAAGCGGTGATCAAAAAGAGAGGTTCACAACTGGATTTTACAACAATCCTACTTCGTACAAGGAAGTAAAGATCAGTATAAATAACTTCCATTTTCCCTCCCCCCTCCTTTAATTATGTGAAAAAATATAAAAATTAATTAAAAGAAAATGAAGATTTGTAGCGGATTTATAATTTATAAAATGCTCAAAATTTCCACTATTTTTTATTTTTTTTTTGGAGGGGGGAGGGGACGGAAAACATTAAATCATTATTATATCCCATTAATTCTTAAGAGTAATATTAATCTGTACATTGAAATATTTGTAGACTGTATATATTAAATAGTTGAGCACTATCTATCGTTAAAATAAGGAATTGATGGTCAATGGTATGCTTGAAATCTTCACTCCATCGTAGCGTTGTTCCATTTGGAGTGATCGCCAGTCACTGATCGCTAACACCTTAATATCCTTCACTTGTTGAATTTACTTCTGAAGTTTTCTATATTAGTATGGTTATAAATGTATAGCAGTCTGTTATTTTTCAGTGATTGCTTCATATTCGTTGCTATCTCTGCTTATTAATATGAGAACTTTAAACATAGACTAGCTGTTTTTAGGCATTTTTTATTTACGGAATGTGTGAATTGCATCAATATATTTAATTCAAGAAAGTTATTGATTACTTCGTACACAAATCTTTCTTGTGGGGAAGTACTACGTGTTTATTAATACCGGAGTGTAAAATAAGTATGTGCGTTTTTAGAATTAAATAAAAAAAATCGATAGTTTAGTCCCATATGAATCTTACTCTAATATAGAATAGAATATAGAATATAGAATATGATATTTCATACTTGATCAAACGAGAAAGATTTGATATAGTTTTTTTGTTTACAAAGTTTTTTTGAAAATCAAAAAGGAGAAACTCACAGAATCGATTAACACTAAAGAGCATTAGTGGTTTAAGGATGATATCATAATTCTCATAAACTTTCAGAAATAATTATTGAATGTAATAAAAAAATTGGCTTTTAAATTACCTCCACTATTTAGAAGTGATTCCAGTATATGTGTATAGGAGTGCAGATGGGTTAAGGTTCACTTCTGGAAGAGAACAGTAAACAGACCAATATAGTTTCCAGCCGGCGTTTAGTTTTTCAGTTTACATAGATCATAAACAGCATCCTAGCCAAAGAGGTCACAAAAAAGAGAAATAGTTCTAAGAGATAGTTAATTCAACAACATACGAGTGCTCCTTAAAAATCGATCGTCATTAATATTTATAACATTAATTTACTATAGATTACTTTCTTAATAAGAAAAAAATTATGTAAATCATTTATTTTATTTTTTGTTTAAAAGAAAAATATTCCAATCTGCCACGCTCAAGAGCAATAGGTATCAGAGCTGTATGTATCCATTCGCACTATGTAAACATAATAAAGAAAACTGAATAAAATATAATTAAAAAAGAAAGCAGTAATGATAAAAATCTGTAAAATAATATATATATATATATATATATATATATATATATATATATATATATATATATATATATATATATATATATATATATATATACATTACAAGTAAAATAAATTGAACAATGTAAGTAAGCAACCATGATAAAGAAAATTAAAGTTGAGTAAAAACAAAATAAATCAACTTGAACACATTCATATATATGTGCAATATTTACATTCTGCCATCGGGAACTCCATACCAAGTTATGACCCCCCTCCCACACGTGGATGCCAAAGCAGGACTCCCCACACGTGGATGCCAAAGCAGGACTCCCCACATGTGGATGCCAAAGCAGGACTCTAGGAGATCCCATCGATTATCTCCCAGCCGCATCACTGGTATTATTATCCAGAGAAGACTGAGTTAGGCCACAAGAGCCGCAGAAATTCAGGAGTTGAGTGGAGAAGCTGGCCACTGGCCAGAACTCCGTATTTACTAAAGGTCTCGGTGCCATTGCCGTTTCAACCTACGAGGAGAGCTATAGGGATGGTTTGAGCTGAATAGGGATCGTAAGGTTCTGACGGAAGTAAGAATATGGATGAAATAAGGTTAAGATAATGGGATGGAAGAAAATTGTTGAGTATTTAATAAAAATTCCTTCATTTGTATCGATTGTTTTTATTATTATATCAATGCGTAAGATCGTTCAAAGGATAACTAATGACGTTGGGCATCAATATCAGTGGAGGTCCTTGGAGCTTTATTTTAAATAATATATTTAATATTAATCGCAATTATTCACATAATTATTACACATGGTGCTGACTGTTTAACTCACGATAACGCGAACATTGTCGGAATGAGAAATCACTTCCACTTAGGCATAATTCAAATTAAAAATATTTTGAATCATAGAGGTTAGCTTTTAGATATTTCGCGTCATGGAGGTGATATTTATTTCATAATATAATGTACGTACGTTATATACGTATATAATAATCTTATAAAATAATAAAAAATAACCCTCACGCTTCGCACGATCACCACAAATATCCTTACAAACGATATTGTACCCTTTTTAAATTCTCGAGCCAGCTATTGCAATAACTTTGCACTCATGACCCAATGTTTTGGCAAAATTTTCAGCTTTTTCTGTTAAAAATGTATCTCCAAAACTGATATTTTTGTCTCGGCATTGCTTCAACCACTAAATCTTTCCATAGAAGTATACCTTCATTTGCCTTCTTTTGAAGTTCCACCGTATTCTTCAAAATCTTAGACAGACTACTGCAAGGGATACCAAAATTAACGGTAAAATCTTTCTTCTTCTGGTTTTCTTGATTTACACTACCGATAATCTTTAGTCTCTAACGTATAGTGAGAGATTTTAATTCTCTCGACTCATTGTAATATGTGCCCTTTCGAAAAACACTTTTAAAATTCAAAATTACCAAAAAATGGTTAAAAATAAACAAAGAAATTTTTCAACTTTGAAGCTCAATCCTAACTCTTGCAAACTGAAATCTGCGGGAAATACAAGTAATGTTTTTTATAAAACTTGGCTTTCTTCGAGTTGTAGAGGTAAAATTTTATATATATATTTTTTTTTTACTAAACAAGGTTTTTTACCTTAATCAGGTGTTTTTTTACACCCAACTCTTTGGAACACGGTCATCTCAACTGACACCAAAGGCGGATTTTACGAAGTATTGTTGAGCCTTACCTCAGATATACCACAGAGACCTGGACACAACACAGGACTCTACTACAAATTACAAGCGGCAGAGAAGGATTTCTGGAAGAGATGTTTAAGGATTACCCGGCTGGATAGAGTCAGGAATAAGGAGATTAGAGGCAGACTAGGAGTGACCGAGGGAGTTCCAGAGAGGATTGGAAGGAACAGGCTGCGATGGTATGGGCACTGCCAGCGGATGCCAGAACGTAGGTGGCCGAAGATATTTCTGCTATGGGAACAGCCAGGGAGACGGAGGAGAGGAAGACCCCGAACCCGGTGGAAGGACTGCGTGGAGGAGGAAATGGCCGGCAGGGGACTTGAGGAGGAGGACTGGTGGGATAGAGAGAAGTTGAGGGACGCTCTGACTTAACCAGGCAACCCATTGAGGGACAAGACCTGCAAAAGTAAAAAGTAAAGGTTTTTTAAAGGGAACGGAAAAAAATTCGAATTATCAAAGAAGTCGTAGTATTGAGGTTCGGTTTATCAAGAGTCGAGTGTATTTCATAAAAAATAAAAATAACCCAGTTAACTATAGACTCTAAAATTTTATTTATTCGAATGTACAATCAAATCGATATGAATTTCAAATTTGGTTCCGCGTCGTCGACAGGACGGGGCTAAATCACACCAGTGCCAAGTTATCTTTAATTTCAGTCAATCACAGCTAAACTTTAATCATATTAATGAAAAAAGTCCCAAAGAAGTGAAGGAGCAAAAAAAAAAAAAATTAAAAAATAATAAAGACAGTAAAAGTAAAAATAATTAATGTTACGTTATAGTCAATACTGCCAGAAGATTCTTCTGCAACTCTGAAATCAGCTCCCAAACACCGATGGTGATAAGAATTTAATTAATACTTTTGATAAATTTAAGAGTTTGTTTATCCAGTAATAATTGCAGTTTTTTTACTTCCTTGTACGAAGTAAAGGAAGTATTGTAATCGCGAAAATTTTAGGTTTTCAGATTTCAACGGAAATATCCATTTTGACCATTCCTGAATCCATTTTGACAAGTTTCGTCGTGACGTCTGTACGTACGTACGTACGTTCGTTCGTATTTCGCATAACTCAAAAACAATTAGCCATAGAAAATTGAAATTTTGTATTTAGGATTGCTGAAAAAAACTAGTTGTGAACCTCCCTTTTTGGTCACTGCTTGATCACCGGAAGTGATACTTTACTTGAAGGTCATAATTGATTTCCATCAAAAATTATATCAAAATACTTTGCAAAACTTCTCAAATTCGATATTTATAACTTATATATTGATTTAAATAACATACTAGATTTTGGTATAAATTGGAAAACCGGAAGCGGTACTTTACTTAAAGGTCATATTAGACTTTCATCAAAAATTATATTAAAATATAATGTAAAACATCTCAAATTTGGTAAATAGGACATTTATATTGATGTGAATGTATTTACTATATTTTGCTTAAAATTGGTGAGCCCACAACGGTACTTTACTTGAAGGTCATAATAAGCTTACATCCAAAATTATATTAAAACTAGTATACCCGAACGAGAACTCTCGCATTAGATATCTTCTAATCCCTAATTCCAAGTATAAGCGATATTTGGGAAAAATATTTATTCGTATAAACAATGTAATATTATCAAGAAAGTTTATTTAACACACACATTTGGTGAAGCGATATAGTTTGTAATGACTATGTTCATACTTATTAAGTACTTAAAGCTTATCCCACTGGAAAACATCTCTTCAATTTAGCAGTTAGGCAATTAGATTCAGCTATACCGTTTTCTATATGTAGTATTTATACTTAACAGTTACCTTAAGGATTGGACATGGAAACAAAATATAATTTCCCACTCATTAAAAGTTTTTGTAAACAGACTCAAATTGATATAAAGTTGCCATGACAACGACACGTACGCAAGATGGCATAGGGCCCGTGCGGACCTATATCGTGCATTCTCTCAAAAACGGTAGGTTTTTAAGCTTTAAAACGCTGGACCAGTATGGTCCAAAGGACCATACATGATCTTGTTCCCCGCGTCAAAATCTCTAAAACCCAACTTATCCCGTCTCGATCCGCCGACTCTCAGTCGTCAAAGTTTTGAAACCTTCCAGTTTTTTCATCACTTTTATTTAAGCCCTAGTAAGAATTTAAGAAACAAAATCGGGATTCGTCACTTCTCCGTGAAATTCCCTTTCTTTTGATACCTCATTCATCAAAATCCATCGTTCCTGAGAGCCGGAAAAGGGATCTATACTACCGTAATAATATATAGTAGTGATTAAATACATAAATCATATGTTTCGGTAATAAAGGTTACAATCGCAATTTGGTTTCCGACCCAATTAAACATTTTTATTACTTGTTTTAAGTGTTAAAATTTAGTGTAAAATACTGGTTTTTCTCCCTATCTGTGTGTGTGTGTCAATAGATGGATGTCGCGACGCCGAGTGTTGTTTTTGAGATACTGCGATCTTAGGAAACTAGTAACCAAATTGAGGATCACTTTTTGAGCCACCGATTTATAGTTTAATAGGCGTAAAAGGAAGTCATGTGTTGTCCAAATCAGATATTTTTAAATTAACACGCCGTTAGTTGTTAATACATTCGAGTTATAATTGAGTCAATTACCAATGGGTACCAAACCCATTTGTACATAAAGTTTTGATACAGAGGTGTTATAATATAAATATATATAAAATACTTACATTATAATTTTCCAACAAGCGCACAATGGTGTCTTCAGAAACCTTTATATATTCATAAATATACATAAATATCCCAGATAAAAATCGATAAAAGCACTCCTATAAAAATGGGATTCAGAAACGTGTCTTAAAAGTTTATTTGTGGAACGTGTTTGACCTTACAGGTTGAAAATTTTATTCAGCTGTAGTTAATCCAGGTGAAACAAAGGACTATTCCAATAAGGTTAAGAGGAATTCAGATTTAGCTGATTCAAAAGGGCTTATAATAACCTGGTTGTTATTGAAAATGGTTGTTATTTTTTAAATTATTAATAATACAGAAATATTATTAATAATTAAAATAATAATAATATTAATAATATTATTAATAAGAAAACATTATTAATAATACAGAAAGATGAAAACGGAATATTTATTCAGTATAATTTTGTGCATTTAACATTTTTTTTTTTTTTTTTTTCATGAATCCATCCTTTTCAATAAAAGAGCAAAAAATAATCAAAATACGTTTAAACGCCGAGCTCAATCCCTGGATAATTTAATGGAGAGGATCAGGTAAGAAATCATTGCCATTTTACCAATGATGTAGATGAATTTCATTAGAACGAAATGATCAGAAAGGTAATGGAAAACTTAAGTAAAAGTCAAACCGTGAGTTGGAAGAAAAATTACTCAAATAAAACTATTTTTAGGAACCTATTTTTTGAAAATAAAACAGTTTTCTTTCTTGAGATATTGGTTTTTTTTTTTTTTATAGCCCTTTAAAATGTGCCAGTTATTTCTGCACCATTCTATGTAATATGTATAAGTGGAAACATTTAAAAACATGCGAGTATAAATCTAAGGTAGATGCAGGTTTATAAAAATATGTATTGAGAAGTTCAGGCTAGAAGAAAGAACTTTTACGATCCACGATTAATTCATGAGGAGTAGAGTATTGTAGTCAGATTTTTTGCTTATATAAAAAAAAAAAAATTAAAGAATGAAAATCCTAAGGCACATTCAATAAAATACTTCAATAATATAATAACTAATATAAGAAACCGAGAATTTCTGAAAGCAGACACTACAAGAATATAAATATTGATTTTGATTATGTTATATTTAGAACAAGGGTTATAAATTTATTTTAAGCCAACTGGTGCAACATCACTCTTTACCCTCTTGCCTTTGTATTTACCCTATATTAAACCAAACCAAACAGCCTTTTATAATTTTGATATTTTTAAAAATAAAATTGAAGTATAAAATTGAAATAACTCAGGGCTACAAACGTGTTTTTACACGTTGACTCCAATTATCTAATTTTTATTTCCTTGTACGAAGTAAAGGAAGTATTGTAATTGCGAAAATTTTCGGTTTTTAGATTTCGACGGAAATATCCATTTTGATAATTCTTGAATTCATTTTGACTAGTTTCGTCGTGACCGCTGTACGTTTCTTTCGTGAATATCTCGCTCAGCTCAAAAGGGGTTTGCCGTAGAAAGTTAAAATTCAAGTCTCAAGGAATTGAAGGATTAATCAAAGTAAACATTGACATAAATAGTAGGAATAAAAACATTCTTATAGGATTAATTATGAGACTAGTATACCCGAGCGAGAACTCTCGCATTAGACATCTATCTATCTTCTCCCTAATGCATTCCAAGTATAAGATAGTTTCTTCGTATAATGTTAGAAACAATAAAATATTACCATGAAAGTTTATTTTACAAACACATTTGGTAAAGCTGCATAATTTATAATTATTAATCATGTTGAAGTAACAGTTTACTTAATAAGTAATTAATAGTCCCTTCAGTTTAACAGCTAAGCAATAAGACTCAGCTATACCATTTTCTACGGGTAGTATTCATATTTAACAGTGCCCTTTTTGGACAGATGAAACAATATATAATTTCCCACTCATTAAAAGTTTTTGTAAACAGACAAAAATTTATATAAAGTTGCCATGACAACGACACGTACGCAAGATGGCATAGGGCCCGTGCGGACCTATATCGTGCGTTATCTCGAAAACGGTAGGTTTTTAAGCTGTAAAACGCTGGACCAATACGCTCCATGGGAGCGTATATGATCTTGATGCCCGCGTCAAAATCTTTAAAACCCAACTTATCCCGTCTCGATCCGCCGACTCTCAGTCGTCAAAGTTTTGAAACCTTCCATTTTTTTCATCACTTTTATTTAAGCCCTTGTAAGATTTTAAGAAACAAAATCAGGATTCGTCACTTCTCCGTGAAATTCCCTTTCTTTTGATACCTCATTCATGAAAATCCATCGCTCCTGAGAGCCGGAAAAGGGATCTATACTACCGTAATAATATATAGTAGTGATTTGGAATTAAGAGTGGTGTTCATGCACAAGGACTTTTGTAACAACCTAGTATATATGTATTATATAATTTAACATTTGTAGTTCTTCAAAAGTTTGGTGTCACTTGCAGATATACGGTGACTCACTGTATCTCTCAAGACTCAATCACGTAAGCTCAGACAGAATGATTTAATTTGAGTCGGCCCATGGAATCAGAATCCTTCAAGCACAGAGCGATGCGGACGTCCTCAATGTAGACCCGGCTGTGGTATAGTCACATACAACCACAGCTATTAGAAGCTACAAGCCTAGCTTAGCTACAATTCTGGCGCAAGTGATGGTGTTTGCAGATGATATTGTTCTCATAGCAGATTCAGAAGCGCGATTGCAGCAGGCAGTAATGGAATGGGAGGCGGAGCTGGAAAGGAAAGGAATGACCATCAATGTCGGAAAGAACAAAGCAATGCATATAGGCAGGGAACCGGAAGTTGTTGAAATACGCTTCAAAGGTGATGTAATGGAAATGGTGGATGACTTCACTTACCTAGGGACAGTGATCTGCAGGAATGGAAGGTTGGACCAGGAGATCTCCAACAGAATAAAGAAGGCAAATTCTATCTATCACCACCTCTGTAACACATTGATAGGTAAAAGGGAGGTAGAGAAAAATGTTAAAATACACATTTTTAAAGCAGTTTACCTGCCTACTCTATTATATGGAAGTGAAAGCTGGATACCTCTAGACAAGCTTAACTTCTTTTAACAATAAAGGAATTTTATTATTTTTTTCAACAAGTGGGCCTACATGATCTTCAATTTGGTATTCGTTTTCATTATCTTTTATTGGACTTTCTATATTTCTTATATGTTTTTCTTCTGTTTTGTTTATATCTTCCGTCATTCTTGCAATATATCCATCTATCTGTTTCTCCAATTTCCTTGTATTTTAATTTGAAATTTTCTCTGTTTTTCTTGCATTTTCTTCCATAGTCTTCTTTATACTCTCTTCCATAGTCTTCTCTGTTTTTCTTGCATTTTCTTCCATAGTCTTCTTCATACTATCTTCCATAGTCTTCTCTGTTTTTCTTGCATTTTCTTCCATAGTCTTCTTCATACTATCTTCCATAGTCTTCTCTGTTTTTCTTGCATTTTCTTCCATAGTCTTCTTTATACTCTCTTCCATAGTCTTCTCTGTTTTTCTTGCATTTTCTTCCATAGTCTTCTTCATACTATCTTCCATAGTCTTCTCTGTTTTTCTTGCATTTTCTTCCATACTCTTCTTCATACTCTCTTCCATTTTTCTAAACATCTCCACTAGGAGATTCGTGTTCTCTGGCCTCTCTACTCTTGTTAATTGTGGTCTGCCCTCCATGATTGCTGCTGCCTCCACTTCTTCATCTGTACCTATGGACTTCTCTGTTATATCTTCTCTTTCTGCATATTCGGAATCATGTGTATCTGCTTCCCCTACTCTTAATGCTCTTGTAGCCGAACGCGTCCTTCTGTCGGTCATCGTGAAGCTGTAATGATTTCTTGGAGACGGAATTCACGGAATATGTAAAATAAAATAAGTACTGGGATCGCCTAAATTCAATGAGATATCGAAACAAAGAGATAATGAAAGAATTTTCGTGACCCCAATATGGAATCGTTACGCGGACATTGATCATAAAAACAATATATGCGGAAATTAAGAATAAAAAATAGAATCAATACATAGATAACCAACTACATGCAAGAATATTTACCAAATTGGGAAATTAAGAAAAATAGGTAACCTAGTCCATCTGAATCATTCCATCTATTTGTAATCATATTAATATCATATCATGTTAATTAATGTTAAAACAATCATTAACTAATTAAATTAATTAATTTTATAATGGTTAATTACTAAACTGGATGGTAAGTCCCCGCAAGCCGGATGCCATTTATTTATGCTATGTTTTATCTAGGTTGAGTTGAGCTTGATATCTCTTAGCTGCTAATACATTAGTCTATATATATAGGGATGCCATTGGGCAATCATTGAGGATGATTATCCCAAAATTAAATAACCTTATGAATACTTTTGAATTTCTTACCTTGTCCTCTAAATTGTGATTAGGTGTCCCAGCTTTTGGCATTGTTACAGTGTTAACTTCTCGGTAGGGTTTTTAAATTAACTTATCCCTTATCTCTTATGTGGTGACATCTGTCATCGCCTGTCAGTTACCCTTCTTTCTACCTGCTCGTCCCTTATTTCTTTTGTTCGCACCTGGTCTGCTTAAATTATATAACGATAATATTGTCCAATATCAATACATATTATTATTGAATACAAAAAGGAAGACTGGAGGTTGTTTATTGATTCATCGAAAACTAGTTTAAAGGCTGTTTTATTACACAATGGTAACATGTACGCATCTATTGCTGTTGGTCATTCTGTACATATGAAACTATGAAAACTTAAAAACAGTGTTGCTATTCTGCAAATCTATGCTATTCTGCTCATGGTTGGGTGACAGGTGGTGATTTAAAAATAACATGCATGCTCCTTGATCAGCAAGGTGGTTTTACCAAATTTCCATGTTTCTTGTGTGAATGGGAGAGTAGGGCTAGGGATCAACATTGGTGCAGAAAGAACTGGCCTGTGAGGAAGTCTTTAATACCTGGAGAGAAGAACATTCTATGCAAAAAACCTCGTAGATTCAAAACACGTGCTTCTACCACCTCTACATATAAAGTTAGGCCTCATGAAACATTTTGTAAAGGCTTTGCCTAAAGATGGACCATGTTTCAAGTATCTCTTCCAAAAGTGTCCACGCCTTTCAGAATCTAAACTAAAAGAAGGCATCTTTGTCGGACCTGACATTAGAAAAATGCTGTTTGATGTTAACTTTGAATCCACAATGAACTTAAATGAGAAAGAAGCATGGGTATCATTCAAGCAAGTCGTTACAAAGTTCTTGGGGAATGAAAAAGACCCACAGTATGTTTCTATTGTAGCTAACATGTTACAGAAGTTTAAAAAGTTAGGGCGTTTGATGAGCCTGAAAGTTCACTTTTTGAACAGCCCCCTTGATTACTTCCCGGACAATTTGGAAGATGTTAGTGAGGAGCAAGTTGACCGTTTTCACTAGAACGTTAAAGTGATGGAAAAACGCTACCAGGGCCGCTGGAACACCAACATGATGGGGGACTACTGTTGGTCACTTCACCGAGAAGTTCAACAAGCGACTCATCGTAGAAAAAGCTACACAAGAAGCTTCAAAGAGAAAGAAAGTATAGACCAATTCCAGTTGACAAGTGAAACCTGTATATCACTGCATATTATATCACTGTTTTAAGTACCCATTGTAAATACAAACCATGCTTATGATGTAACATAGTGTTTCATTAATTCCCACGTATACTGTATAGGGGTTTAGATAAGGGTTTATACCATATAATACAAAGCATATTGCTGGAAAACTATGGGTGATACAAAAAAACTAAGGCTAGATTTATATTCAGCACATAAAAATCTATAAAGATCAACTATTAAAGTTAAAAAAGTTTTCAAAAAAAAATTTTTTGTTGGCCTGTGTTATATCGATATTTGGTGGATATCGATATTTGGTTTTGCGATATCGAAAAATATCGAATATCGATATTTTTCTTTCGATGTTCCAATCCTAGGTCAATTCGGTCCCACAATAACGACACGCAGGTCTATCTCCTTTCTTTAAACTTCTCGAAAAAAACAATTATTTATTCGAACGTTAATTAATAATTTCGGAAATGTACATCCTTACTAGATCAATTAACTTCTTTGGTATTCTCTGAACAACCAAATTCTTATAGAACTTCTGATGGTCAGTTTAATCAAACGCCTTTTTGAAATCGAAGAAGAATATTTTATTGGATATTTAACATATATTATTAGGCATTTATTTCAAATTACTTTTTGGACGCCGGACACCGTATACAATACGTACTATATGTAATACGTATATGTATAGAATATCAATACATATTATTATTGAATACAAAAAGGAAGACTGGAGGTTGTTTATTGATTCATCGAAAACTAGTTTAAAGGCTGTTTTATTACACAATGGTAACATGTACGCATCTATTGCTGTTGGTCATTCTGTACATATGAAACTATGAAAACTTAAAAACAGTGTTGCTATTCTGCAAATCTATGCTATTCTGCTCATGGTTGGGTGACAGGTGGTGATTTAAAAATAACATGCATGCTCCTTGATCAGCAAGGTGGTTTTACCAAATTTCCATGTTTCTTGTGTGAATGGGAGAGTAGGGCTAGGGATCAACATTGGTGCAGAAAGAACTGGCCTGTGAGGAAGTCTAAGAAAAAACCTCGTAGATTCAAAACACGTGCTTCTACCACCTCTACATATAAAGTTAGGCCTCATGAAACATTTTGTAAAGGCTTTGCCTAAAGATGGACCATGTTTCAAGTATCTCTTCCAAAAGTGTCCACGCCTTTCAGAAGCTAAACTAAAAGAAGGCATCTTTGTCGGACCTGACATTAGAAAAATGATGTTTGATGTTAACTTTGAATCCACAATGAACTTAAATGAGAAAGAAGCATGGGTATCATTCAAGCAAGTCGTTACAAAGTTCTTGGGAAATGAAAAAGACCCACAGTATGTTTCTATTGTAGCTAACATGTTACAGAAGTTTAAAAAGTTAGGGCGTTAGATGAGCCTGAAAGTTCACTTTTTGAACAGCCCCCTTGATTACTTCCCGGACAATTTGGAAGATGTTAGTGAGGAGCAAGTTGAGCGTTTTCACTAGAACGTTAAAGTGATGGAAAAACGCTACCAGGGCCGCTGAAACACCAACATGATGGGGGACTACTGTTGGTCACTTCACCGAGAAGTTCAACAAGTGACTCATCGTAGAAAAGCTATACAAGAAGCTTCAAAGAGAAAGAAAGTATAGACCAATTCCAGATGACAAGTGAAACCTGTATTAGCACATTATATCACTGTTTTAAGTAGCCACTGTAAATACAAACCATGCTTATGATGTAACATAGTGTTTCATTAATTCCCGCGTGTACCGTATAAGGGTTTAGATAAGGGTTTATACCATATAATACAAAGCATATTGCTGGAAAACTATGGGTGATACAAAAAAACTAAGGCCAGATTTATATTCAGCACATAAAAATCTATAAAGATCAACTATTAAAGTTAAAAAAGTTTTCAAAAAAAATTATTTTGTTGGCCTGTGTTATATCGATATTTGGTGGATATCGATATTTGGTTTTGCGATATCGAAAAATATCGAATATCGATATTTTTCTTTCGATGTTCCAATCCTAGGTCAATTCGGTCCCACAATAACGACACGCAGGTCTATCTCCTTTCTTTAAACTTCTCGAAAAAAACAATTATTTATTCGAACGTTAATTAATAATTTCGGAAATGTACATCCTTACTAGATCAAGTAACTTCTTTGGTATTCTCTGCACAACTAAATTCTTATAGAACTTCTGATGGTCAGTTTAATCAAACGCCTTTTTGAAATCGAAGAAGAATATTTTATTGGATATTTAACATATATTATTAGGCATTTATTTCAAATTACTTTTTGGACGCCGGACACCGTATAGAGTTAAAATTATGTAAATTGTAAAAAACATATCTTCTTAATGGAAGTAACTGTTTTATCGTTGACACGAGTGAGGAACCATTCTAATGGATTATTGTATACCAAATTCAGGGCGGTACGTCCCACGTTGGGATCTAACTTACCGAATAAGCTACTGGCGTGGGTGGTTCTTGGTAGTAATAATATACACTTGTCTGGTCTCTCTGCTTTTACATCCTGATTACCTACTAAATTTCTTTATTTTTTATGCACACGAGGATACACGTAGGAGTGATTGACAGTTAAAAACAATATTTAATATAAAATTTAATATTTTATGAAGGAATGGGATGATACGGGAGGCCGTAAAAAAAATGGATCAAAAATAGTTAAAACCATTTTTTTTATACTACAATACTACTTGTATACATATATAGTGTATAATGTGTTATATTATATTATTTGTGTACAGTAATATAGTATACATATTTGTATCAGGACACAAATGCTATTAACAATTATTACTTGCGATCCATTTTTTTTTACCGCCTCTCGGACCACCTCATTCCTTCATATAATATTTACGGTCAACTATTAATTATTCAATTTAATATAATTATAATTTAAAAGTTATACTTGGGTATAATTATATGGTTCGCCACCAAGTTTAACTGACGTGTGTGAATAAAGCTACTTTTCAAGTGAAAAAAAAAAGAACTTAACATTTTACTTTTAACTTCCACATTTCGATTTTTTACTTTCCCTTGCCTATATATGAAGTATATAGTAAGGGGAAATACTGCGATCGTGAAAATTTTCGAATTCGTGTTTTCAACGGAAATACACATTTTAAAGTCCTCTTAGTCCAAATAACCAATTCTCGCAAAATGATCTATGTGTCTGTGTGTATGTGAACAGATATGCATGTGATGTTACAGCAACTTTTTCGTCAAAATCGACTAAACGGAAGTACCACTTTATATAATCGATTTTACACTTTTTTCGAAAATGGCTCTACTGTTACTCTACTGTTAACTGTTACTGCTTCTATATTTCGCTGAAACTGCCCACTGCAGCGGCCCACTCTTTCATAACCTATAACGTTATAACCTCTCCTATATTTATAATCAAACGATATTGTTATAACTACATAGTATGTCCTTAAAACCTTTAAAATTATTAGTTCAGTGCCAGAAGAAACCAGTACAAACTTTTCTGTCTGTTATAATCCATTTATACCTTGAACTGAAGATGAATGTATAACATTCGAAACCAGTTTTCAATCAAACAAAACTATAGAAGTGGCTCTTGTGGCTTCGCAGCAGTCGGGCAAAAACAAAAACATGAAAAGGAAGGAGAGATATTACAGATGAGAGATAAAGAAAAAGAAAAAATTAAGAAGCTTACTTGATATTTTACCAGTTTGCAAAATAACGGCAAGTATAAAAGTCCATTGTTAGTTCGGCCATCCAAAGCTTCAGGGATATAGGAGATAAATGGGAGGACAAAGAGTCGAATTATTTTAAATAAAATTATCATTTCAACAACAATGAAAAATTTTCGTCGTTCATGAACAGCATTCAATGCCACAAAAAGAAACCGCCTTTTGTATTTGTTGAGAATTATCTCTATGTATTAGGAAAAGTGGAGCTATCGTGGGAAGGGAAGTGTTAATCGAATTAACAATTCGTTAACGAGTGGCGGCCGGGCAAGGCTATTATCACTAATACAGTTCGTCCCCATTCTAATAATTATTTTACGCTATATCTTCTGTTTATTCACCAAAATGGAAATATTAATTATCCGTCTTAAATAATGAAGAATCAGGATTTTTTTTTGGAAAAATGTATGGCTCTTTATTTTCGTATCACATACTATTACGAATGGACGAATGGGATGGTTATAGCTAAAGACCGGATTCATATGCAGCAAAAAAGGTTAAAATATGCCATATAATATGCAGTAAAAAGTCCTCAAATATGCGGTAAAATCTGCAGTAATATGCAGTTAAACGTGAACAAATATGAAGGAAAATATGCACAATAAATGCCAGAAGCGAGCAGAAAATCAACAGTATAATTATTGTCAAATTGCTTTGTTACTTCCTTGTACGAAGTAAAGGAAGTATTGTAATCGCGAAAAGTTTCGGTTTTCAGATTTCAACAGAAATATAAATTTTGACAATACTTGAATTCATTTTGACTAGTTTCGTCGTGACCGCTGTACGTTCGTTCGTGAATATCTCGCTCAGCTCAAAAGTGGTTTGCCGTAGAAAGTTAAAATTTTGTATTTCGGATTATTGTAACATATAGCTGTGGGCCTCCTTTTTTCGCTATATGATCACCCCAACTAGTAGTTTACTTGAAGGTTATAATATATTTTCATAAAAAAATATATATTAAAATATAATGCAAAACTTTCAAATTCGATATATAAAGATTACATATTAATAAAAATAACATACTTTATTTTTGTCAAAATTGGAAAGCCGAAAGTGCTACTTTACAAATTAGGCTTTCATCAAAAATTACATTAAAATATAATGCAGAATATCTCAAATTAAGTATATAAGAATTTTACATCAACATAAATAAAATACTAGATTTCGGTAAAAATTGCCAAACTGAAACGGATACTTTACTTGACGTCATAACAAACTTTCATCAATAATTATATTAAAATATAACGCAAAATATCTCAAAGTAAACGAGACTTTTATATAAAAATAAGATACTTTATTTTGGTTAAAATTGGCTTGCCAAAACTGATACTTTACATGAAGGTCATAAAATTAAGCTTTCATAAAAAATTACATTAAAATATAATGCAGAATATCTCAAATTAAGTATATAAGAATTTTACATCAACATAAATAAAATACAAGATTTCGGTAAAAATTGGCAAACGGAAAGGGATACTTTACTTGAACGTCATAACAAACTTTCATCAAAAATTACATTAAAATATAATGCAGAATATCTCAAATTAAGTATATAAGAATTTTACATCAACATAAATAAAATACTAGATTTCGGTCAAAATTGGCAAACGGAAAGGGATACTTTACTTGAACGTCATAACAAACTTTCATCAATCATTATATTAAAATATAACGACTTTTATATATATATATATAAAAAAAAAATAAAATACTTTATTTTGGTTAAAATTGGAATGCCGGAAGTGATACTTTACATGAAGGTCATAAAATTAGGCTTTCATAAAAAATTATTAAAGTATAAAGCAAAACATCTCAAATTTGGTATATACGATTATTATTTCAATATAAATAGCAAAAAATTAGCATACCGGAAGTGGTACTTTAACTGAACCTATTTTTTTTTTAACAACCGATTTAAAAATTAATAGGCGTGCAAGGAAGTCATGTGGTGTCATATCAGATATTTATTCTATATAATAAAACCAATTAAAGGTGCGTCCGACCGTGACCGTCGTTAAACGCTTACAACCGTTCAGTATTGCGGGCACTGTACAGCCTGTCCCGTGTTTATTTCTGAGAAATATTTATAGGAAATTTATGAACATCTGATGGTTAATATAGAGAATACGTGAAGATAACTTCATTGTGGAGGAGTCATATCCAAATATTATTCGTCATTTTGGAACGACTAAGTTGAGGAACGTATTGTGGAGCAGTCTTAAATTCATAAACCTCCAAAACACACAAGGCGGCAATCCTTGAGGATTAAGAATTCAAGACTTTGCCACACAATGCGTGCCTCAACTAGAACGTTTCAAAGGGACGAATATGAAAATCGCATTTTTGCATATTCTATTGTTGGAAATGAGAAAACATTTTGTGCACGCCGTTAGCAATAAAATAAATCTTTTAAATCAATATTTAGTTTGTTTTTGTTCGATAAGAAATTGTAGTTTTGTGATTGTATTTTGTAATAACTTTTTACCGAAATCAATAAGCTGAATTTAAGCCCCAGATTTTTCTGTCGGTGTATACTCTTTGTTCCAGGCAGAAATAGTCCTGTTTTAATTCACGGGTTGTTTTTGTAGAACTGAAGCTAATATTGAGGTCTTTTAATGTTATTATTATTGATCCTTCTATACCATCGTGCGCATGTCAACAACGGCATCTTCATTTCTTAAAATTCCGGAATGTTATTGTAAAGCCATTCGATTTTTGTAACAGGATTTTTGTAGTTATAGTGTCTTAAAATGTTTTGTCTTATGAATACAATAAGAAAATCATGGTTTCGATGGTTAAGTATTGAATCTGTCAATGCACCATCATCAGTAAAAACAGTTTTTTTGCAAATTAGAAACAAAAAAAAATTATTTTTTTTAAGACTAATTAATTATGAAGGTACAACTATAGACTAGGGGCGCATTATCACTTGTTCATTCCGAGGTCACCCGAACGTTGCCGGATTAGCACACTCTAGCGCCATTTATGCTAACTAACCGCTTTGCATTCAATTGTAACATTCGTATTCATTGGAATTATTAAAATTGTTTCTGGTTTAATTAGATATTATTTAAAATTACTAGTGCTATCGACTTCCGGTAATCTGGGCAAATGTTTGTAATAATTTAAAGGAGTGATATTTTAAATTACGGTAAGGATCCGACCTCAACTGAAAAGGAACTTTTGGGGTTTTTATCTCTTGAGCGAGCGTAGCGAACGGAAGTCGATAGCTGTGATCTAATTAAATCAGTAATAATTGAAGTTACGGTAACCTCAACTCTAAAGGATCAGTTGTTTAGTTTAGTTCCTGGGCGAACGTATTGAGCGGAAGTCGGCAACACTAGTAATTTTAAATAATATCTAATTAAAGCAGGAACACTTTTAATAATTTCAATAAACACGAATGTTACAATTGAATGCAAAGCAGTTAGTTAGCACAAATGACGCTAGAGTGTGCTAGCCCGGGAACGTTCGGGTGACCTCGGAATGAACAAGTGATAACGCGCCCATAGTCTATGATTGTACCGTTATGAAATATAAAATAGTCAAACAATAATCAAAATATAATTCTATGTAGTTTTCCAACCCATATCGACGACTTTTAAAATGAAAACGAAGAAACTGTAAATTAGCTGTCAAGATTAACAACGAAAATAAATAAAAGTTAAAAAATTACAGACCTCTATAATAAATAGCGGCCATCGATAAGGCATCTACACATATAAGGGCAATTTTAAAAGTATAGGTGAAAAAAAAAGTTCATTTTAGAGGCTTTAAGTTCATTTACATAATTTCTTAAACAATAGTTTTGAACTGATCAAGAACTCTATATAGTAGCCAACAGATTGCCTCAATCGCGAAAATACGATAAACAAACAGAGGACCGACCGAAGGCGGACTAAAATTACAAACTAAATATTTATTTATGAAAAGGGGAGGGTCTGAGGAAAAAGAATGATAAATAGTTCAAGAATAACTTTCCAAAGAGGATGTTTGTGTTATCATTGGCGAGAGAAAACATTCTTCCTCTGTGGTCCTCTTGTAATCCTCATCTTGAACATCGCGGATTTGCATATTAATCCATTGTCATCATAAGCTTTTCCTACGTCACTTTCAATTAAACCAATTTTAGATTAGATGACGTCGGAAGCAGTACAAAATGAAGCTTTCAGGAAAACAAATATAAGATAACTAAGAAGTTATATACAAAATATACATTGTTAGTTTGGCAAGTTTGAGAAGGAGTGGTTCCTTACAATGCCTTATTCTTCGGTAGATGAGGAACATCGGAACAATGCTCCGAGTTGAAAGATTTCGCGAGACACGGTTCTAAAAGTTTATCATAAACTTTATAGAGAGAAATTTACTCAACTTTAAAGTTTATTTTAGAACAACAGCTGTCCAAACTTGGCACTAATGAATTCTCAAGATTATGCAGCGTCTATTATAAGGTTGTAATATCGGTAAATAAATTAATATCGGATCTACGAAGGGAAAAAATTGGTACTACAAAATAATTATTCTAATACCAGAGAAAATCTTGAATATCATGTATAGGCATCAGTGTAGAAACTGTAAAAACTGAGACCGTAAAATGTTTTTATGGCACAGAATCATTATAGGAGAGTTTGTTCGACAGCACATGACGTGAAATGACAACGAATAGAAAACTGTAATGTTTTCGAATGAGTCATTGTATAAACTAAATGTATCAGATGGACGTGCATCTGTTAATTGAAGGCCAGGCGGCTTTAACACTAACTGCAACATCACTTTTGCTAAATTAACTTAATTACAGAATAGGTTTTTAATTATCCTATTTATATCCCTGAATCCTATCATAAAAATCTGGTGCGGTGCGCGCATCACACAACTTTCCCTTACCGTCCTTTAATAATTATCTTTTTAATATAATTTTAAAAAGTTCACATAAACATTGCTTGAAATAAACTCAGCAGCATTCACTTCTTCTACCACTTCAGTACAATAAAACAATTTTAGTATAATTCTGTGCACTACCTATATATGTTAACTTCGTCAAGCTGCAAATATATTTTAAAAGTTTCGTTTTAGTTTTCATGGAAATATTTTCTTTCCATTAAATAATATGAAAGTAGAAATTATTAAGTTAATTTACGCTTTTGTATTCTTAAATTACTTTATTACAGATTATATTGTTTATAACAGATTGGTGGGAGAAGGTTCGATCGCATCCGTCTCCTTCCAGATGCGCTCGGTTATCCATTAAGGGTCTTATGCTCCTCATAAAATAAGCTTTATCTTTGCTAATACTGGTCCGATTTTGATGATTCTTTTATTGTTTTTTAGATAATTTAATTACCTTTCATACAATTCTATACATAATTTGCCATAAAATGCATACTTTTTAAGCTATGCGCAAATAAAATATTCTTTTTATCATAACTTTTTTCGCTGCAATTCCTCGGTGATGTACCAATATATGAAAAGTTAAACTTCTTTATGAAGAATAATTTAGCCACGTTTCATCAAAATCGTTAGAGCCGTTTTCGAGAAAATCGTAAGTAATTGTAATATTCCTGATATGATTACCATTTCCGGTTAGTCCGATGGATGTATCTTTGCTGTTATTTGTCCGATTTTGATGATTCTTTTATTCTTTTTTAGATGATTAATTACCTTTCATAAAAGTCTATAGATAAATTACCGTAAAATGCATACTTTTTAAGCTATGCGCAAATAAAATATTATTTTCATCATAACTTTTTTCCCTGCAATTCCTCGGTGATGTACCATATATATGAAAAGTTAAAGTTCTTTATGAAGAATAATTTAGGCAAGTTTCATCAAAATTGTTAGAGCCGTTTTCGAGAAAATCGTAAGTAACTGTAATATTCCTGATATGATTACCATTTCCGGTTAGTCCAATGCGATGTATCTTTGCTAATACTGGTCTGATTTTGATGATTCTTTTATTATTTTTTTAGATAATTTAATTATCTTCCATACAATTCCAGACATAATTTACCTTAAAATGCATACTTTTTAAGCTATGCGCAAATAAAATATTCTTTTCATCATAACTTTTTTCCCTGCGATTTCTCGGTGATTTACTACATAAATTAAAAGTTAAAGTCATTTGGATCAAATGAGCTGAGATTCGGTATGTAGAGCTTTCTTCCAGGCAGAACGATACCATTAAAGAATGGGTAAATTCCAGTCAAAATTTCGGTATGTTTACCTAAAATTTCGGTGTTTTTAAAGTTTTGCGCATCTCTACAGCTCCACCATATTAGTTTATACGGCTGAAAATTTGTATGTGAATTGGGATGGTGTTGGGAAAGTATCTTTTGGGGGTCTCTAAATTATCTCTCCAAATTGAGTAAGCGGGCTCACAACCTATTGCATTTTAAAGCAACTTAAATTACCTATAAAACAAAAGAAGTTTCATCGAAATCGGACCAGTATTAGTAAAGATATGGCTATTTCAACTCCAGTGGCACCGCTGGGTCTGTGAGCCGAAATGAAGTTTTTTCTGTATCGAAGGTCAGCGGAGAGGCAGAACAATATAATAAAAGTATGAGTAAATTTCGGTATGTTAGGGAACTATCTTTTGCGGGTCTCAACTTTTTTCTTACTCTCCTGCTTTTATAATATTTTTTTTACTTCCTTGTACGAAGTAAAGGAAGTATTGTAATCGCGAAAATTTTCGGTTTTCAGATTTCAACGGAAATATCCATTTTGACCAGTTTCGTCGTGGCGTCTGTCCGTACGTACGTACGTACGTTCGTTCGTATTTCGCATAACTCAAAAACGGTTAGGCGTAGAAAGTTGAAATTTTGTATTTAGGATTGTTGTAAAATCTAGTTGAGAACCTTCCTTTTTAGTCACTGCTTAATCACCGGAAGTGGTATTTTACTTGAAGGTCATAATTAATTTCCATCAAAAATTATATTAAAATACTTTGCAAAACTTTTCAAATTTGGTACTTATAACTTACATATTGATTTAAAAAACATACTAGATTTTGGTCTAAATTGGAAAACCGGAAGCGGTACTTTACTTGAAGGTCATATTAGACTTTCATCAAAAATTATATTAAAATATAATGTAAAACATCTCAAATTTGGTAAATAGGACTTTTATATCGATATGAATGTATTTACTATATTTTGGTTAAAATTGGTGAGCCGAAAACGGTACTTTACTTGAAGGACATAATAAGCTTATATCAAAAATTATATTAAAATTAAATTCAGAAATCATATGTTTCGGTAATAAAGGTTAAAAACGCAATTTCGTTTCTTACATTTCGTTTCTAACATTTTTATTACTTGTTTTAAGTGTTAAAATTTAGTATAAAATACTGGTTTTCCTCCCTATTTGAGTGTGTATGTGGGTCAATTGATGAATGTCGCGACGCCGAGTGTCGTTTTTGAGGTACTGCGATCTTCGGAAACTAGTAACCAAATTTAGGATCACTTTTTGTGCCACCGTTTTATAGTTTAATAGGCGTACAAGTCATGTGTTGTCCACATCTGATATTTTTTAATTGGAAATACAACTTTAGTGACGGAGTTCTGCTGCTCACGGATTTTTTATTTTTACATAATACCTCACCTTAGCGAACTTTCGTGGCTGATTTCTGATATATCAACGTATATTTAGGCTTCATGCTCTGTAAACGAGAGCTCTTACCAGTTGAGGTTTTGTATTTAACGAGACAATTGCGCATTTACCCCTAAAACGCACTTACCCCAAATCACGATACATTATAATCTAAAGTTTTATACAGCCTATTAACTCTTTCTTTAATTTGAGCAACGGCGGGAACTTCAGCTTGTATCAACCAAAAAAAAGTGACAATCAATGAATCAGGCTGAGCAAAACCGCAGACAAATGACATTCAAGGAAGTAACTCATCTAGCTACATTTTAGCATTCTCTGAGCGTTGGCCTTTGCATGCGAGTTCCGTTCGAGTGCTTTATGATTGTGAATGCTCAAGTGAAGTGTCGTGTAGCCGTATGTAAATAATACGTTGTGAGTTCCTTTTGACATGTGTAGTATGGGTTGTATAGGCTATAACTGAGGCACAATACTGCCTCTTGTACAGAACGTATATTGCTTATTGTTAGAAATTTCAAATGAAATGAAAAATAATTTTATTCATGGACAAAAGTCCACAAGAATCACTGTATTCCTCAGACCTTCAATAGATTTTATTTTCTAAAAATTTAAAAAAGGTACTTGTCAATGATCTGCAAGTTATAATTCTTATTAACATAATAAGTTGTTTACTTCTATCCGTATCACAGTTGAACAATTGACTAGTAATAAAATCTAGCGGGAAAAAAATCGAAATTGTAAGTTGACCGAATACTTTAGATTTAGTTGACATCCGCATGATGGTATAGAAGGATCAATCTAATTAGGGATTGATAAATTATTTGCCACTTCTATAATTTTGTTTTTATTGAAAACTAGTTTCGAATGTTATACATTCATCCTCAGTTCAAGGTTTAAATGGATTATATCAAACAGAAAAGTTTGTACTGGTTTCATCTCGCATTGTACTGGCAATGAACGAGAGATAGGCAGGATGTTTTAGGTAAACGGTTTAAGGGTCAGGGTTTTCCCAGTAAGGCCGGTGAGTAATTGTTTTTTCTGTTATAGATGAGAATAAATTTAAGAATGGACTATCATGGACTAACATTCATTTTCAGTTCTAAAAACACACAACAATAAGCAATTCAAAATATAGTATTGTATTATTATATATATATTAAATTAGATGTAATATAAATCAGTATTATAAAAAAATTTATGAATTATTAATTTAATTAAGACAAAAAAAATCAAGGAACATATACGTGCAAATAATAATAAGACAGATTTATATCATCGTATAAATTTACGTTGAATACAGTCTCAAATTAAATATATATGAAGCACTTGAAATAATAAAATCCGATTCGGATTTTTGCTTAAATGACCAAATAAATATCTCCAATAGTACAATATTTAATTTATTCCCATCCATGAAAGAAAAAACAATTGCTCACCGGAATTACTGGAAAAATCCCGAACCCTAAACCGTTTAGCTATAAACCCCACCTTTCTTCCATAACTAGTTCAGTGCGAGAACAAACCAATAAAACTTTTCTGATTGATATAATCTACTTAAACCTTGGTGAGTACCAACATGTATTTGATTACTTGCCTTAATTAAATTCATAATTCATAAACGTTTTATAATACTGATTTATATTACATCTAATTTAATGTATATAATAATACCAAACTATATTTTGAATCGCTTATTTTTTGATTTTTTTGTGTGTTTTTAGAACTGAAGATGATGAATGTATAACATTCGAAACTAGTTTTCAATAAAACAAAATTATAGAAGTGACAAATAATTTATCAATCCCTAACTTTATGTTTATGTCTACTTTGCCTAGCAAACGTCCAGACTTGTCAGTCTGTTTTCATTCCAACCCTCGCCTGGGAAGTAAAAATATCTGCGACTTTATAATTATATAATTCTCTTTCATAATAATTTGTTTCTGTTGAAACATAACTATTTTTAGTACTTATATTGGTAGAGCCTATTTACCCCGAAATTCCACTCTGGCAAAGGATCAGCCATAACAATTGTTTCGCTCTGGATCTCAAAAGAGAATTTCCATGTAAAGATGAATGAACTCAAATAAAGATGCAGAGTGTAAAGCAATTTATAAAATTTCAATACAACGACTGGGAACTATTTAGTTACCGTAACTTGGAGTTTACTTAGACCCTAGAGGGTTATTTGGATCCAATACTAAAAATATCTGATGTGGACAACACATGACTTCCTTGTACGCCGATTATACAATAAAACGGTGGCTCAAAAAATGATCCTGAATTTGGTTACTAGTTACCGAAGATTGCAGTATCTCAAAAACGACACTCGGCGTCGCGACAACCATCTATTGACACACACACACACACACACAGACATACTCTTATTTATGGAGGTCTCATTCTGTTATTATATGTCGTTTTCTTTCAGTTGGTAACAAGTTCCCAAGAGATTTCTTCGTGTTACGTGACAACATTAGAGATGCCAATATCACTAGATAAAGCATTGGAAATCGACAGTTTCGACATGTGGCGGAAAAATCCACTTAACTAATATCTTATTCTCATGCTGCAGACTTTTTGATCTCACAAATGGGGAGGAAAACCAGTATTTTACTTTCAATTTTAACACTTAAAACAAGTAATAAAAATGTTTAATTGAATTTGGAAATCAAATTGTGTTTGTAACTTTTATTACCGAAACATATGATTTCTGTGTTTAATTTTAATATAATTTTTTATGTAAGTTTATTATGACCTTCAAGTAAAGTACCCTTTTCGGCTCACCAATTTTAACAAAAATATAATAAATATATTCATATTGATATAAATGTCCTACTTACCAAATTTGAAATGTTTAACATTATATTTTAATATAATTGCTTATGAAGATCTAATATGACCTTCAAGTAAAGTACCACTTCCGGTGATCAAGCAGTGACCAAAAAAAGAGGTTCACAACTGGATTTTAGAACAATCCTAAATACAAAATTTTAACTTTCTACGGCTAAACGTTTTTGAGTTATGCGAGATACGCACAGACGCCACGACGAAACTAGTCAAAATGGATTCAGGGATGATCAAAATGGATATTTCCGTCGAAATCTGAAAATCGAAAATTTTCGCGATTACAATACTTCCTTTACTTCGTACAAGGAAGTAAACAAATAACGGTTTTATTTTTATTTAATGCTTATGAAATAAAATAATTGTGCTCTATGCATCTTCTTCACGATCAACGAACAGTGACTATTGCCAGTTGTTATAGAAAGTAAAAACATCCTATCGAAACAGAAGACAAGGTAAGCCCATTAGGGATGTCATCCTTCTCCAATATAACGCCAGGGCTCACACATCAATCTTGACTAGGTATAAATTAGAAGAAATGGACAGGGGAACACTTGTAGGAGAACGATTAGAAAGCAATGAAGAAGTCGAGGAGCAAGTGCGCAATTGGCTGAAAACTCTCTCTCAAACTTTTTTTTTGTTTTTTTATAAACAAGGAATATCCAAGTTTCCAAATCGGTATCAAAAGTGTGTAGATAACACGTGAAACTACATTAATGCTGAAATTCTTAACGTGAGTTTTGTGTATAACATTAATCAATAAATGGAAAAATCCAAAAAAGAAGCTAAGAGTCTCAAAAATAACAAAAAAAAAAGAAAAAAAAAATCATCTGTCGATATTTCGCCAATTCAGGACAGTAGGAGACAAAGAAATAAAATTAAAAAATAAACTAATAAAGAACAAAATACAGCATATTTGACATTCAGGGTCAAAAAAAGGTACTAACCAGAGACAGCAAGACACCCAGGCACATACTGAGGGAAAAGGGAGGTTACATGACAACAGCTGGGAAGAGTAAATTTACAAACAGCCGATCATAAAATAAAAAAGGATATATTCTCACTAAAAACCCCAAAATTCATAAAAGATCACAAAAACAAACTAAACAATTAAATAAGAAAAGATCGACCAAATACAAAATGAGAGGGAAAGGTTCCATGCACAGAAGAGGAAGGTTCTTATAAAGACAACAGACAACACGGCTATTCAACAAAATAAATTAATATACAAGAGCAAAAGCTCAAAATCAGACATAAATAATTGTTAAGCCATAAATGGAAAAATCCGAAAAAGAAGCCAAGAATCTCAAAAATAACAAAAAAAAAAGATCATCTGTCGATATTTCGCCAATTCACGCATCATCGGGGCAGTAGGAGAGAAAGAAATAAAATATATAAGAAAAATAAATCTAATAAAGAACTAAATGCAGCACATCTCACATCCAGAGTCAAAAAAGTCACTAACCAGAGACAGCACCAAGACACCCAGGCACATACTGAGGGAAAAGGGAGGTATTACAGAGAGGTGTTACATGACAACAGTTGGGAAAGTTAATTTATAAACAGCCGATCATAAAAATAAAAAATAAAAAAAACAAAAAAAAGAACACCAAAAATCCAAAAATGTATAAAAAATCACAAAAACAAACTAAACAATTAAATAAGAAAAGATCGACCAAATACAAAATGAGAGGGCAAGGTTCCATGCACAGAAGAGGAAGGTTCTTATAAAGATAACAGTGGATACTATATTTCCTATATTTACTACTATATTTTCTATTCCACAAAATAAATTAATATATAAGAGCAAAAGCTCAAAATAAGACATAAATAATTGTTAAGCAATAAATGGAAAAATCCGAAAAAGAAGACAAGTCTCAAAAATAAACAAAATAAATAAAAACAAAACAAAAAAAATATTTATTTTTGTTATTTTTAATTCTTGGCTCCTTTTTTTGATTTTCCATTTATTGTTTAACAATCAGTTATGCCTCATTTTGAGCTTTTGCTCTTGCATATTAATTAATCAATAAATTTATAAAAAATAATTGCAGTTTATATTCGACACACCCTCTTAACTTAATACTATAAATATGTAATAAATGGTTACATTAAGTAAAGGCTATATTGGATTAACACACCTGTTGCTGTTAAGTATGGCACATACTAATGTTTTATAACAGTTTATCAATGAATAATTTAATTAATAGGAGCCTATTTATAACATTTATCACCTCGAATCCTGGAGCATCGACCTGGAAATTAAATTTACCAGTTCAAGGATGGAACATTTCGGCCATGCTTTCGTTAACGAACGATTAGTTTCGAATTGAAATAGAAATGATACTGTGAGACGACCTGAAACTATTAGCGATCTGCGTCATAACTTCTAGAACTATGTATATCCATCCAGTATTAAAGAGGCACTGGAGGGCGGTGACCCGGACGGCAAAGAGATTAGCATTCTGTAGTGTCCGTCATCACATAATATAACCTCATTGTGAGCTCACTGCTTCCTATATCTATTAATCAAAAAGAAGTCAAAAATAGAAAAATAAATAAATAACATGATTATTCGTTATATTTTTACTTCATACTTTTTTACTATCCCTTATTTATATATGAAATATATAATAAGGGGAAGTATTGCGATAGTGAAAATTTTCGAATTCGAGTTTTCAACAGAAATACACGTTTTAAGGCCCCTTTGAGTCCAAATTACCAAGTCTCACAAAATGGTCTGTGTGTATGTGAGCAGCTTAGCTCAAAAAAGAAAAATGGTACGAAACTGAAACTACGTATTTAAGGTAGGTGCATTCATAGAATGTTCGTCAAAATCGATTGACCGGAAGTGCCACTTTATATAATCGATTTAACAATTGTTTACAATTTTCTCGAAATCGGCTCTAACGATTTTGATAAAACTTGCTGAAAGTCTTCTCCTTAAAGCCTTTCCTTAAAGGGAAAGTATTGCGATCGTGAAAATTTTCGAATTCGAGTTTTCGACGGAAATACACGTTTTAAGGTCCCCTGAGTCCAAATGACCAAGTCTCGCAAAATGGTCTGTATGTATGTGTCTATGTAACAGTCTAGCTCAAAAACGAAAAGTTGCACGATACTGAAATTACGTATTTAAGGTAGGCACATGCATGTGATGTTACAGCAACTTTTTCGCCAAAATCGACAAACCGTAAGTGCCACTTTATATAATCGATTTTACACTTTTTTACAATTTTCTCGAAAACGGCTCTAACGATTTTGATGAAACTTGCCTAAATTATTCTACATAAAGATCTTTAACTTTTAATTTATGTAGTAAATCACCGAGGAAATGGAGGGAAAAAAGTTATTATGAAAAGAATATTTTATTTACGCATGACTTAAAAAGTATGCATTTTATGGTAAATTATGTATAGAATTCAATGAAAGGAAATTAAATTATCTAAAAAATAAAAAAAGAATCATCAAAATCGGACCAGTATTAGCAAAGATACAGCGCATCGGACTAACCGGAAATGGCAACTATATCACCGATTTTACAATTTTTTCGTAAACTGTTTCAACGATTTTGATGACTTGCCCAATGTCTTCTCCTTAAAGCTGTTTAACTTTTTATGCATGTACTATATCAACGAGAAAATGCAGATGAAAAAGTTAAAGCAAAAAAAAAATTTTATTTGCGCATAACTTAAAAAGTGAGCAATTTATTGGCAATTTTTTTATGAAATCATATTAAAGGTAATTGAATTCCCTAAAAAGAAATAATTTAAATCGGGCCAGTATTAGTAAAGATACAGCGTTTCTCATAAGGACTACTAGACCCTAGATGGAAAGCCGAGCGCGTCCGGAAGAAGACGAATGCGACCGAACCTCCTGAGAACCAAGCCGCCAACCTGTTGTTAGCAAAACGCTCTGTAACAATGTAGTGTAATATGGAAACTAAGTGGAATTTCCATGGAAACTAAACCGAAACATATTTTCAGCTTGACAAACCAAAAATATTTAGTGTACAGAATTGTAGTTCTAAAGTTATTTAAAAAACTAATTTATTATACTTTTGTGAGAAAAGATTTGAAGAATTGCATTCTGCTGAGTTTATTTCGAGTAGTGTTTAAGTGAACTCTTTAAAATAATCTTAAAGATTATTATTATATGTTAGTAAGGAAAGTTGTGATGCGCGCACCGCACCAGATTTTTTTTGTTTACTTCATCTCATTTTTTTCAATGAGCTACAAAAGCGTTCTTTGCAACTCTGAATTCTCAAAAACAATAATAATTATTAGACTGTTGAGAAAAAGTTTTCTTATGTCACTAATTGTATCATTTTAATAGGTTTTCTTGTTGATTATATTTAAAAGGATGTCTCGACCTTAATCATTTCCCGTTAAAAAAATGTACTAACCAAATTATGAACTTATAAGAAATACAATTGATTTTTAGTCGAATCTTTCCTAGTAAATTAATTAAGTTTTTTATAAATTAAATGTTGTAAAAAGATATTTGGTTAAGAATTTTATTTTTATTTAGTTAATGACAATTATATGAGCCAATTGACAGTGCAAATAACAGTCGAGTGAATTTGAGTTTTCTCTTGGTTTTATTCAATTTTTCCGATCTGCTTGATTTTTACTTTCTTGTACGAAGTAAAGGAAGTATTGTAATCGCGAAAATTTTCGGTTTTCAGATTTCAACGGAAATATCCATTTTGACCATCCCTGAATCCATTTTGACTAGTTTCGTCGTGGTGTCTGTACGTACGTACCTTCGTATCTCACATAAATCAACAACGGTTAACTGTAGAAAGTTGAAATTTTGTGTTTAAGATTGTTGTAAAATCTAGTTGTGAACCTCTCTTTTTGGTCACTGTTTGATCACCGGAAGTGGTACTTTACTTGAAGGTCATAATTGATTTCCATCAAAAAGTATATTAACATGCTATGGAAAACTTCTCAAATTTAGTATTCATAACTTATACATTGATTTAAATAACATACCAGATTTTGGTCTAAATTGGAAAAACGGAAGCGGTACTTTACTTGAAGGTCATAATAGATTTTCACCAAAAATTATATTAAAATATAATGTAAAACATCTCAAATTTGGTAAATAGGTCTTTTATATCGATATGAATGTATTTACTATATTTTGGTTCAAATTGGTGAGCCGAAAAGGGTACTTTACCTGAAGGTAATAATAAGCTTACATCAAAAATTATATTTAAATTAAATATATAAATCATATGTTTCGGTAATAAAGGTTACAAACGCAATTTGGTTTCCAATCCAATTAAATATTTTTATTACTTGTTTTAAGTGTTAAAATTGAGTGTAAAATACTAGTTTTCCTCCCCATTTGTGAGATCAGCAATTCTGCAGCATGAGAAGATATTTAGTTAAGTGGGTTTTCCGCTTAAAATGTCGATTTCTAATGGTTTATCCAGTGATATTGACAGTTTTATTGTTGTCACGGAACATGAAGAAATATCTTGGAAACTAGTTACCTACTGAAGGAAAACGACAAGTAATAACGGAATGAAACCTCCACTGACAAGAGTGTGTGTTTTTGTCAATAGATAGATGTCGGGACGCCGAGTTTCGTTTTTACTGCAATCTTCGGAAACTAGTAACCAAATTCAGTATCACTTTTTGAGCCACCGATTTATAATTTAATAGGCGTACAAGGAAGTCATGTGTTGCCCACATCAGATATTTTTTTTTAGATTTTAAATAAACTCGTGTTAAAAAACGTGTTTTTTTTTGTTTTTTTTTATCCCCTATTGAAAAATTAAAACCTAAAGCGTTAGGGTTCAAATCCCAGTTTACACCCGACAATTTTCTCTATTGTTTTACTAGTTTTTTCTTATCAGACATCCTTAACCGTGATTTGGATTTCATGTAAAATAGTAGGATTGAATAGTGAATTAAGGTTAGACTTTACATGACTGGAAAATCTTTATTTTTGAGGCTACATTTCTTCTCTTTTTTAAAAAATGTTTCTCAAGTCATTATAGTCCACGTTTCAACAATGTCCATTTTGATGAGATTGATAATTCAATTTCAAGAAAATCAGAAAGTATGCACAAGTCCCGGAAGAGAAAGGTACTGAGAAGAATATGGGGCGGAGTTGATGAGAACGGGATTTGGAGAAGAAGATGGTATGAGGAGCTACTGGAACTGTTTGGGAACCCGACATTGTGGCATTGGTAAAAAGAGCCCGAAAAAAATGGATAGGACATGTTTCCACATCAGGATGCCTGATCAGAGAATGCCAAAGTAGATGCTCTATGGAAAACCGGATGGCAAGCGAAGAAGAGGGTGACTGGATGATGTGGAGGTGGATCCGAGGCGGCTGGGTGTCCGAAGATGGCGGTAGAAAGCACAGTATGGTTGGCTGTGGAGGAGGAGGCCCGGGTTCTAGCAAGACTGTAGTGCCATGGTAATAATAATAAGTATTTAAGAGGTAAGTGCGTACAATGTATCTGGAAGACTCATTATTCAAGCAGTAGCAATTGTGGGGCAAGCGCAAAATAGTTCGTTGACATCCGCATGGTAGTATAGAAGGATCAATCCCTAATTAGCAAAATATTTCGTTTCCGAAATATTACTATACTGGTGTAATGATCGAAAAAAGATTAAGCTTGTCTCAGATTCATATTTTACAATCTTCATTGAGTTTTGAAAGTGAGATGTGGAATATCATTGAACAATGTATTGAAAAAAATAATTTTTGTTTTAATTCGCTAGTCCATAATTGCCTCGAGAAAACAAGTTAATAAGAGTAACTGTACACTAGTCACACTAACAAAGGTCTGCACTTACACCTACTATCATATTTTGCAGGGTGACTGCGGACAAACGCTTAAAAATAGAAAACTGTCAAGAAGAGATGTAAATCACAAAGTATTTTGAAGAGCAGCTTTTGTAGGTAACGCTTACGGCAAATAAATAAAAAAAGGCCTACTGGTAGATAAACACCAATACTACAAAAGTTGAAAGACACAACTTTATCAGACGCAACAGGTTGGAACTAACAATTTTACAACTAGTTTGGATTTTGATTTAACTAGACAATTACGCACTTACACCACATTACCCAACAAACAGATACTTCTTAAGGTAGACTTTCGCTGGTACTGCCCACGGTTGCGGCCGGCAAAGTTTGCGGGCAGTTTACTATTACTTTAACTGAGTAGGTAGGGAAATATTTCGCTGGCACTGCCCGGCAGTCTAGATATGACGTCATACATATACTGTCTAGTCCCTGACCGTTCTAGGAGTCACTGCCTTAGAAGCGACGGTTCCCGCATGCCATTTAAAATAATGTCGTTTAATAAAAAAGGATTCAGCGATTATGATGACGAACGTTTTGTAGAGTTCGTTAACCAGTTTCAGGTACTTAATGACCACAAACATAAGGGCTATAGGAATGTGATAGTAAAAAATAATGTGTGGAAAAACGTATTATTTTATTTAGTTATTATTATTATTTTATTAATAAACAATAATGAAATCTCGACAGACGAACTTTGTTCATTGTCTAAAATAACTAAAAAATATCTAGTTGTAAATAACATAACAATATATATGTTGTGTATATCTGTAAATACTTGTAAATAAACGTATTCATTTATCTATAATTTGTATGTATCTAAATAACATATAATTTTAAAGGTTTTAAGGATATGCAAGAGTGGGGCGCTACAGTGGGCAGTTTCTGCGAAACCTAGAAGCAGTAACAGTTAGCAAGGTTTGCCAATCGCAACCGCGGGCAGTACCAGCGAAACTCTACCTTTAGTAAGATATCTAGCAGAATAATTGTGACGTAGTAAGCTTAACGAGAATCATCTTTTTGAACAGATATTACAAGATATCGTAAATGTTCATCCTTTTATATAAATAATCAAAAAATAAAAATCTGTATCACTACAACCCGAGAAGAGTCTTGGATTCAGCACTTGGCAAGGACTATATTGTTTCTAAGGCCTCGTCCACAATGGAGCACCGACCCTCGACCCTAGCCTAGCACCAAACCAAGCAATTGTTTCGTCAATTCTTTTACCCTCGACCCTCGCACCTCCCGGCCTCAGAACGTCCAGATTTATTAATATCTTTTTATATTATCTCATTTTCACTAAAACCAATACATAATTGAATTTCTTTAATTGTTCATATAATGATGTACATTACAAATATTAAATTTTTTTATCATTTTTCCTAATAAAATTGAAAATAATATTCGCTTAAATACTTAATTTTTGTGCTACAATTATTTTATTTTGATGCTCAAGTTATTTTGATATATATATATATATATATATATATATATATATATATATATATATATATATATATATATATATATATATATATATACAAAATTAATAAAGATTAAAAAAAAAGAACATTTATAACTGCACTGAATATTTGATTGAAATGGAAAACAATGATTGATGAGCAATTAAATTATATTAATAATGTTTCACATTATGTAATTCTAGCATTTTGTATATTAATAAATTGAAGTTTAATTTGCGAGAAATTATAAAACAAAAGAAAGTGCAGTCCAAACACCCTTTCAGTGGACATTATGACAGAAGTGCTCAATTTTTGTTTTGCTTTTTTCATTAAAATTGATATCGACTATCATTAATATCAATCTTTACCTACCTTAACGTGAGCATCAGTCGTTCCTCTGTTGAAATGGGCTGAGCTTGACAATTTTTCCACTGTTTTTGAATTTGAAGTTTGATTAGATTAATGATATAATCAAACGTGGAGATTTTCGTCCTCATATAACCGAAAAATCTTTCAGAATCTCGTCTCAAATCCTGGTCAGGTGATGGAATTCACCAAACTGATATCGCCCCCTATTTAAAAAATGAACTTCCGATCCTTTTCCTTTCCCGGTAAAAATGATAATAATTGGCTGAGATTGAATCCAGCGCAATGTCTTCGTCAGAAGATGGTATATGATATCTGAAAGATGGTATCTCATGATATCTGAAATTCAACTGTAGGGGCAGAGAGATACCATTCCTGCCAGCTTTGGAGAGGGGTGATGGTGGTGCTCCAATGTGGACAGACAGGGGGCTAGGGGCGAGGGTACTAGGGTCCGTGCGAGGGATTATCACTGGTACTGGGGCGAAGGGCGGTGCTCCATTGTGGACGAGGCCTAAGACAACAGTTGTGCAAGGAGGTGATTCGGCTGAGATCACGCTCAACCGTCTGGTTTTTCCCTCCAATTAAGGATACCCACCTCTTATGAGACACAGGAGGGTCTCACGATCCTACAGCTGAAAACAGAATAAATAATTATCTGCCACAATCTATCCCGAACCCGGGACCTTGAGACTAGTAGCACAGTGCCCTACCCTCTGAGCTACTCCTCTCCTTTATATAAATAATAACAATTATTATTTATATAAATAATAACATTTAAAAATTATTTGCTTACAAAAATAAACATATGTTTTTATTCATTTTTATTTTTTAATAAATTAAATTATATTTTTTTGGTAGGGCGTATAACAAAAAAGTAGCAACATATTCCTAAAGTTCCGTAGGAAAAATTACAGTAGGTTAGAAAACGAGATTCTGAGAATAGGCAGTAATGGAAAAGGAATGTTTTTAACGTATCACTATTATTTAAGTTACCCTAAAGGATGCCAGTGCAATGAAATAAATCCGTAAAATAATTATCTAATTTATTATTTCCAAAATTTAATACAAAACTGCTATCTGATTTTAGAGAATAGTTTAATCCTTTTACATAGTAGTTTCATTACTGAGAATTGGAAATTAAGATACTACTTACGTTATAACTGCAATTAAATCAACCAGCGAAAAAAAAAATCTTCAACGACCATTATTCGGAAATAAGAATTAATTGTTTCTTCAAATAAAGCACCAGAATATCTCTAAAAAAACAAGCAATAAAACAACCCAAGCTAAACCTCCCCAGCTCTTCGCGCCTACAGACAGTGTTACCATTATATCTCGCACAATCTCAATTTCTAATTTATTTATCTTTTATTTGTATAAACAAAACTAAACTAACAATTTTTTTAATAGAATGTGCTATTTATTATCTTCAATCATTGCTTTCTAAAGATTAAAAAAAAAAAAAAAAAAAACGCTGCAAATTATTACACAATGGTTTATTATTTCCACTTAGTAATATTTCAAAAATATCTATTCTGTCCAAGTAAAAAAAAATGAAGCAGTAGGCACCAAAGGAAAAGAAATTTGAAGCTTGTCACAAGATGATAACCATGAGAGTGCCGAATTGAGAGTGTTAATTTAAAAAACTGTGTCAATGCAAGTAGGCTGTGATGTAAAATGATACAGAGGAAATATTTGATGTTCAGGAAAAAAAAAGGAAAGACTAAGGAAGCTAAATGAAGTGTAGAAATAATCCCAGGAAGGATACAGCAGAGAGATACGAGGAAGTCAGAAGCCCAATAGATAAGTCAGGAGGCCTACGACAACGATGACCAACCGCCCGGAGAAGCAATCTACGAAGTTCATTACGCTATATCTCAGCTAATAATGGTCCGATTTAAGTGATTTTTAGTTCGTATTGTAGAGAATTTCATTATCTTTCGTTTAAATACAATAAAAGCACCAAACTTTGCGGACGGATTTTTTTTTTATACGTATCTTGAAACGTAAAATCTCAAATTTTGAGGGGAGGAGGTTACAAAAAATTTTACTTGGTCGATTCCAAAGGTTTATTATTGAAAATAGATTTTTTTTTCTTTTTTGTTATTTTAATGCCTTGTTATGCTGATTCCAAAACACCTTACATTTCTCCTCTATGCTTATAAATGGCCGAGTTATGGATATATAAGATCTTTAATCGGCAATCATTATAGATTTATTGTTATTCCTTTTTTTTTTTTTTAAGGCCTCCTTATGCTGATTCCAAAACACCTTGCATTTCCTCTCTATCTTTATAAATGGCCGAGTTATGGGTATATAAGATCTTTAATCGGCAATCATTATAGATTTATTGTTATTCCTTTTTTTTTTTTTTAAGGCCTCCTTATGCTGATTCCAAAACACCTTGCATTTCCTCTCTATCTTTATAAATGGCCGAGTTATGGGTATATAAGATCTTAAATCAGCATTTATATAGATTTTTTTTTTTTTAATGTCTTGTTATGCTGATTCCAAAACACCTTACATTTCCCCTCTATCTTTATAAATGGCCGAGTTATGGGCTTATGAGATCTCTAATCGGCCACCATTTTGAAACAAACAGACGGATAGTAATGTCGAGTTCCGAGGATCATCCCGGGGTGACCTGTGGCATTGGTACTTAATCTCAAGAAAATCGATCCAGTAGTCTCGGAGAAAAGCCGCGAACGGCGTACGGCGTACGGCAACAATTTTTTCCTTGGTCGATTCCAAAGATCTATTATTGAAAATAATAAACCAAAAGTACAGAAAAATTCTGATGTTACCCATTATAATCCAGGAGCTATGTGTCGGATTTATAGAAAATTTTATATCGTTTAGGGCGAAAGTACTCTCATGATTGACTGGAAATATGAACGTCTGCCCCCCCCCCCTCCCCCTAGAAAGGTTGAAATCAAATTTTTTAGGTCAAGGAATTTGTCATTTTCGTCACTTTTTTCAGATTTTCCTCAGTAACTCGCTTCCAGTGCATTTTAGGAAAAACTTTGACATAACCAATTTTAAAGAACGTCAAATTTCCTGTAAGTTTTATATTTAATATTTTTTTAAATTCGGAACAGTTATTGAGATACGGAACCGTACAAATCTGCAAACTATCGCAAAAAGTTAGATATTCAGTGGTTTTACATTAATAACTATTTTTCAGTGTGCTTGAGTGCAAAATGCATAATAACCAATCTTGTTGAGGATTAAGTTTCTTAAAAGATTCATACAAAATATTTGTAATTACTCTAAATAGAGGCCATGAAATAACAATTTTAGAGAAAGCGGACATTTTTCAGATTTTCCTCAGTAACTCGCCCCTAGTGCATTAACACCGTCCCACACCTCAGCAGCTGTTCCGAATTTTTAAAAAAATATCACTCTAGAACTTGCAGGGACTTTAACGTTCTTTAAAATTGACAATGTCAAAGTTTTATCTGAAATTTACTGGAAGCGAATTACTTAGGCAAATCCGAAAAAAGTGACGAATTCGTTGGCCTATAAAATTTTATTGCAATCGATCTAGGGTGGCGGATGTTCATATTTCCAATCTATTATAGAAGTACTTTCGGCCTAGACCTTTAAAAATTTTCTTGAAATCAGACATTTTTTTTACCTCAGCTTCCGGACAATTAACCTCGTGTTGACACAAGCCAAAAACAGGCATCATTTCTATTCTCTTCTGTGTGGGTTGACTTTTATTTCTTTGCTGACCTACAGAATAACTTTTGACCTTGGACCTTCCTACTCAGGCTAGAATGGGTTAGTGACCAGAAAGATAACCCTTCATCGGAAAAGAATAAAGTAGAGTTTGACCAAATTACTCAAATCAATAATAAGTTAAAACAGTAAGTATTAATTCTGATCACTAAAACAGTTGATGTTAATTAATGAAAATTCGCTATTTCTCATGGTTGAGAATTTATATTTTATTACAAAAGGGAGGTAGGTATTCCCAACAATAATTTATTTTTGTTTGAAAAAAATTGTATTTTGAAAATAATTGACTGGAATATAATTTCATACAATTCTTAAATTTCATAACAAGTCCAACCCATATTAGTAGTCAAGGTTAGTTGCTAAATGATAATAATAGAAAAAAAAAACTGTTCTGGAGAAGAAGCAGTACATGGCGAGGAAGCAAAAATTGGGGACCAAAACTTCGAGAAAGTTAACCAATTTTTATAGCTCGGTTGTCAAGTAGATGTGGAAAACGATGTCTCCAGAGAAATTAGCAAGTTCAGCAGATGCTTCTATGTTCTATGTAATCATTTCCGAAGTTATCTTCTTCCAAGAGCAACGAAGATACAGTATAAAGCTTTAGTCCGCTCAGTCCTGAGCTATGGTTCTGACGCTGAGCAAGTCGGATGAGTCTGCTTTTCTAATTAATGAGAGGAAGATCCTCCGATCCATCCATGGTGCAATCATGCAGAGACAAGAATGGCATTGTAGAACGAGAACCAGATATTCGACTTGGTAGGCTAAGGTGGGCTGGGCATCTGGCGAGGATGGATGAAAATTCCATCCCAAAGAGGATTCTTTAAGAAGAAACTTAGAACCCATCCCATGTTGAAGGCTAGTAATTTAGGAGTCAAAGTTCAATTTTAAAAGCTTCAACTCTTTAATATTTACTCCAAAATTGGAATGAAGCGACCTTATTATTTTTAAGTTTTATTTGAATTTAATTCTTTATTAATTTTTTTTTTCATTTTCATTTTACTTTTACATTTAATGACAAGTGAATGCATTCGGCATATTGATCAAACATTTTTGCATAGGTCACACAAGCAAGAGACAGGTTTATTAATACAAGGAGTGCTATGAAAATTAATGGGGCCTATCTTGTGAGAAGAAAATGAAATATCAAAATGCGAAAGAGTAGAATTATAGAATAATGTGTACCTATATAGATACTCCTTATTTTCAACTAAAATTTGCACCCAATTATATATTAATGCATTATTTTTACTTTTATTATTAATATGAATTTATTCTCTTATTTATTTTTAATGTATTAATATTGCAAGTTTATTTTTATTCTAAACTCTAAGAGTTTATATTTCCTTAAATGTTTAAAAGTTATATCATTATTTTTTATTATGATTTCATTTTTTTTTTCTTATTTGTTTATTTATGCTATTATCTCAATATCATATTCTTTTTCGTTCTACTCTAAGTCTCTAAAGCTATACTGATTTATATGTAATATTATTCTAAAGGGGCATGTCCCGGAATAAATAAAGAATTTATTAATATTATTATTATTATTATATACATACATGTATGTCAAAGGAAAATCTACTTAAAATAACAAAACTTTCTTGACATAAAATAGTCTATATTTAAATAAATATAAGCTTGAATGTTCAAATAAAATTATAAGGTATAATATTCTGGGGATATAACATGCAATAGTTGTTATTAGTAAAATATAAATGTAGAATTTATTCAGACAAATCATTGAAATGATTATCATATACCTAACCAAACTTAAAAATTAAGAACTAAAGGTTTAAGCTTCCACAATATAGGAAATTCTAAACATTATATGGGGAATTAGAAAGAAAGGTTGCAACACTGCTTTCATTTGAGCCCAAAACCATTGCAGGATTTGGTGAAATGAAAAGGCATATATAGTATCTCAGTCAGCTCGATTAATTAGATAAATAATAATCAAATAACCAAATAAAACAATTTATTATGTTCCAAAGGAAGACTGGGTGAGGCAGGTAAAATCGCATTACTTCTGAACAGAGACAAGGTTTGGAGAAGCAACTTTTTGAAACTACTATAAGTAAATATAAAACAGTGTAAAATGGAATTACTAATAAGAACTTAAAAAGAGGGCCAATAATCTTATGCTGCCTAAGACTTGGTCTTTGTGAATTTTCCCATGGCTGCCTGCTCCGCAGTCAAGAGGTAGTCATTCTCCATCCCTTACCCTATTCGCTTTGCTAAAAATAGCTATGGACAGGATTGAAGTCCTTGTGCTAAAAATAATCCATTTTAATATTGATACAGGCTTCGATTGATCATAGCTAGTTATTAAATTAATATGGATTATAATAACGAGTAGATAAATATCTGAAGTTATAAAAGACTCAGAAAAGAAGTGATTTCCCTAATGGACTTCCTGAAAATAACCAGTTTTTGTAGCCAAGTTTTAAAAATCCATGATCTGTCTATGGCCCCTTGGGGTAGAAGCAAACATAAGGCATTATTGGAAAATTCCAAAATAAAGCTTTGAGTCTCTCAAATAGTTTAGGAAGAGGTGATAATAGGAAACCCCAATTTATTTTTTACTTAATGGTGCTATAAATTTAAAAAATTGTATTGTCCCCTATGTCAACTACTAGTTTCTAGTAAACTAGTAGAGTGGACACAGATTTTTTTTTTTTTTTTTTTATAACAACAAAAATAACAGTTTGAACTTATCTTCTCAAAGTTTTGAAGGACCGATGAAAAACAAATTGAACTTTTCAACATGAACGCACTGTGGCAACTGAAAAAACAATCTGTCCTGCACATTAGCACTCCTTAGCTACAGATTGAGACAGATAATACCATGATACCGATTCTTGCAGCATTTCTGCTAAAGTTTGACACATTTTTAGTTATTTTCCTTATGGCCACATAATGTTGACTCTTCATTAGGAAATGGTTTACTTTCCTAGGGGCACTACACCTGATACAGGTAGGGGCTCTTTGAATGTGGAGCAGGTAACCTTTCACAATGACTGATTCTGAGACGGCATAATATTATTTACTTTCTTTTTGCGTTCTTACAAAGAGTAATATCAATTTACACTTTGATTTTACTTTTAGTAGTTTCGTGCAGCTGTTTCTCCAGGCCTCATTTCACTAGGATTTTATCAATCTCGCTGAATCTTTCTTCGGAACCAAAATCAATGGTTTTATTTGGGTTATTGCTTTTCATTTCCTCAAATCCTGCAAGTGTGCAGGCCCAAATGAAAGTAACACTGCAGCCTTTCCCAGATAAGGTTTTTAAAGTTTTCTACATTACAGAAGCTTAAACTATTTAAGTTTTAAAGTTTAATTATATGATAATAATTTCAATGATTTATCTGAGTAAATTCGATATTTGCAATTCTATTTTTATTCAAGTTTTATCCCCATAATTTTATACTTAAATTTTATTTGAGTTTTCAACCTCTTATTTATTTAAATACTGACAATTTTATGTTTAGAAGAACCTTTCCTTATTTTAATTTGATTTCACTTTTGACACACTTGGATTTATATGCGTATTACTCTATTATTCTACACTTTTGCTCTGTGATATTTCATTCTCTTATCATAGAATAAGTCCCGGATAATTCTTGTAACACTCCTTGTGTAAATAAACATGCCTATTGCTTGTCTGGCCTACGCAAGACTTCCTAAAGGTTTTTATAATATATTGGTCAAAGAATTCACTTATCAGTACCATTGTTAAATGTATTAATAAAATGAAAAAGGAAAAACAAAGTAATTTGTTAGCCACAGCCACCCTGTAATAACACCGTCTAAGACTATTACAGCTGGGGACTTCTTATCACCATGGTTACGTTAAGGTTGACCCTTTTTTGTAACTGCCTTTGTTGTGTGTGCTTGCCCAATTATGTACATATCTGTTTATATTTGTGTAACTAACCCTATAAGTATGTTTAGTAGTTTGTAGTAGATGTAAAAAAATAGAAAAACAGCCTGTTTGTTATAATTTTAGTGAATTTGTTGCGCAACAGAGTAGTAAGGTTTATTTATATTTTCTTTATGTTTTTTTCAGCATGCAAATAGTTAATTTTTATAGTCAATTCAGGAGAATGTTTAGTTTGATTTTTTTCTTTTGATTTATGTTTATAATTTGCATGTTGTTTTTGTTAAAAGATTTTAAATATATTGATTTTTCCTTCTTTAATTTGCTTATTTAATGAACCTAACCCTAACAAATTAATAAAGAATTAAACTAAAATAAAATTATGACTGGTTAGTGACTTACGGCAATTTGAGAGACTCAAGACGTTTTATTTTGGGAAAAAAATTTTATTTAATGTTAATAGTAATCAACTGACATATGTACATTGTAATATTATCATCTGAATGTGTAAATATGAAACATATGGAAATTGAATTTTATCAGTGTTATCAATTGATTTTTCTTCGGTTATAAGGTGTATAATGAACTTGATAAATAAATGAGGTAACAAGTTTGCCTCAGAAGTCAATGTTAGGTGCCGTTGCTTCATCACTGCCGTCATTTCTCTTGAGGTTGTTAATCATAAATGAAGAGTCGCTACTTGCATTTTGTTGCCTCTTCCACGGAGACATTACCAGACTTCCAACGGTTCTCTTTATCTTCTCTGTAGGTCAGTTGTTATTTATTTTATTTTTCATTTCATGTCTGATAAGTTTTCTCTAATAAAAAGGATAAGGATATATTACTGTTTGTTTATTGGATTTTACACATTTATGTACTCCAGGATACATTACTGTTTTAAGCGGATTATTAGGGATTTAAGCTATGTTGCTGTCTAGTCATATAAAGTGGAAAAAAAAAGTATTGCTACACTTAGTTTTTTTGGGTAAAAATATGTTTAATAACAAAGGCCAACAAAAAAAAAATTTTTTGAAAACTTTTTTAACTTAAATAGTTGATCTTTATAGATTTTTATGTGCTGAATCTAAATCTGGCCTTAGTTTTTTTGTATCACCCATAGTTTTCCGGCTCATCAAACATCCTAACTTTTTAAACTTCTGTAACATGTTAGCTACGATAGAAACATACTCTGGGTCTTTTCATTTCCCAAGAACTTTGTAACGACTTGCTTGAATGATACCCATGCTTATTTATCATCTAAGGTCATTGTAGATTAAAAAGTTAACATCAAACATCATTTTTCTAATGTCAGGTCCGACAAAAACGCCTTCTTTTAGTTTAGCTTCTGAAAGGCGTGATAACTTTTTGGCAGAGATAATTGAAAGATGGTCCATCTTTAGGCAAAGCCTTTACAAATTGTTTTATGAGGCCTAAGACTGAAAGCTGTTCCACTCTTTAAAAATTGCTTAATTAAATGTGAAGATATTATGGGTGATACAGCTTTTTTAATATCATATTTGGATTCAGCACCCTAAAAACTATAGGTATTTTCAGTACGAAAGTTTTTTCATCGTTGGCCTGTGAAACTGTTCAATTCTTTAAAAATCGCTTAATTTAATAAATTAAACAATAAAATGTGAAGAAATTGTGCGTGATACAGCTTTTTTAATATCATATTTGGATTCAGCACCCTAAAAATTATATAAATAAGGTATTTTCAGGACAAAAGTGTTTTCATTGTTGGCCTGTGTAATTTATTGAATATAAATTAACTAATGGATATGATTTTTTTGTGTGATGAATTTTCAATATTTGTTGTTAATTAGGTTAACAGCCCAGGTCCTCCAAAATGGGTGAAGTTCATCAAAATCAAAATGATTAAGTTCTACCTGAAAAAATTAATTGTTCAATTTTTTTTTTTTAATTAGGTTGTAGGGGTTTCTAATTTTCTTCAGCTTTAAAAATTAATACTGAATGTTGTATTTTATCATATCTACCTGTTAATTTATGTTCAATAAATTGTTAAACATATTTTTACCTGAAAACTAAATGTATGAATACTTTTTTTGTTCACTGTACCTGGATAACATCAAAAATAAAATATCTATTGTTTACATGTGTATTTGACATTAATTCATATTCTGTAATTTTTGGAATAAGATAACCAAGAGCAAAAACTCATATTGCGAAAATATTTTAAAATTCAAAGATTAAAAAATAGTCTATCCCAATTTTTGGAGAATATGTTCGAATATTTTCGTTCTTATCCTTGGCATAGAGGCTCTCCTGCCATTCAAAAAATCTCTAAAAGTGAGTTCATTACATTAGTAATAAACACTGAGGTGAAAAAAATGTGGTTACCCTTCCCCTTTATCTGGAAAATACTTCAATCCAATATTCAAAAATTTATACCGAACTTTAGTCTAAATTCAAACCCTATTGAACATGTATAGGATGAAAATGAATAAAAAGATGACTCAATTTATCAGAAAAGACTCTCTCTATTTGAATTTTTAATTAAAAAAAAATAAAGATTTTTTTTCATAATTTTTTTGTAATTGATAGTTTAAATTATTTATTAATTACTTCATATGGCATCTGTAATTAATAGTGAAAACTATAGAGAAATCATTAATAGATGGTAAACAAGAATAAATAATGGATGACCAATTTCTTTGTATCTCAAGTGTTTGAAGGCAACCTAATACAATAAAAATATTTATGTGTGTCTATGATAATGATACACATAAATTATTAAGTCAAATATCTATCTATTTGTTCTATCTTTCCTTAATTTCATTTCAAGCTGATAGTAATAACTACTTTTGATATTTAGTGCTCTACAAATTGGAGAATCCTGAAATACAAGTACGGTTACCCAACAGTTTTCATCAGGGAAGTTTCAAGTATTTGGCAAGGTTTGCTGAGGTATAAGATATTTCCATTATAACAAGCTTTTTTTTTTTTTTGTTCTTCTATAGTATCCTTAATAAAAGAAAAGTTATTTTTTATGACGTCTATCTTCGGTACAAAACAAAAATATTTCTGAAATAAAAAATAAGAATGGATAGTTAATAAATAAGTGTATTGCAAAATATTGAGAATACTGAGATGGAAAAATGAGATATAGTTTATTACAAATAATAATTAAATGATGGTTAATTTAATTTTATATATAATAAGTTCACTGTAAAAATAAATACTTTTCATTTTCGAACATGGATACGACAAGGGACTAAAGAGTATTTACCTACACGGATAGGCACGGATGGCTGGTCGGATGATGACAAGCCGTCATAAAGTGATGGAGAAGAACCTGTCTAAAAGCCATCGTAATGTTAAGGGGGGAACTCTGCCGACAAGCTATCATAAAACAGATTACTAATACTAACAAAGATTGGCACAATAGAGTCAAATTTTGAGGATAATATGCCTCACTTTCTCTGGGAGAGGGAATAATCACCTGAGGATTATCAGTCACCCATCCGAGTGCTGACCAAGATATGAAGATCTTCTGCATGAAGATGGAAAATCGAATAATCAGCCTATAAAATGATAAAGCAGTAATAGTGATGAAGACTTTTTTCTTTCAATATTTTTTTATTATAATAGTTTTTGTCCTAATTCTAATAAAAAAATAAATTAATAGACATTGCATTTCATATTGCCATTATAGAATGGAATGAAAATAAATCCTGATGGTATTTAATACAAATTTATTTTTCTATGTTGTTCAAATAAAATAAGCCTACTGATTAATATTTCATGTTTGTAATTCATAAGATTTTAAATATAAAATGTATTGTATCATTTATAAGTTGAGAATTGAAAATGTAATAATTGGAATCGTTAACATATTTTTCACAGTTAGCTGCCCATTGGATCCTAACAAATATAGTGATCACTTGTTGGCATCTGTTTTATTCATTACTCTGCTCTTACTTCACAAGCATAGTAGCCAAAGAAGTAGAAGAGCCATCTATATGGCCAATGGGGAAGTACTGGAGTAAGACTATCACCAAAACCGAACGAGTTAAGAATACCTTTTTGCCAACTGTCATTGGTACATTACTCACAGGTAAATTATTAAGTCTCTTTTCAATTTATTACCTGATCCGGAAAAAAAAAACAGCTGATAGAATAGTTAGAAACTAACCAACTTAAAGTTAAATTGGCATAAGTTTTTAAAGAAAGACACAACTAAAAATATCAGCCATTTTGAACTGTTCATGTGCTATTGTTTTGTTTTAATTGAGTTTTTAACATATATGAATGGGTTTCATCGAAGATGATAATTTGCTTGAAAATAGCTCCCAATAATGTGCCTACAAAAATCTGAAGCTAAAACTTGGTAGTTACATTCCTAATAAACAATTATATATTGCAGAGTCATTAAATTTTCAGTTTTTCATATTGACAAAAATATGTAGTCTAAATTTTCTTTTGTGTGTTACCACGCTAAAGTAACTGGTGATAGGTAACACTCGTGACTTTTTGATTGTAACATGGGGTCGCTCAAGACTGGTTGTGTTTTTTACCCTTCTTCAAAGACCAAAATTAATTTTACGTATGCTTGCTGCAGGCTCATCATTTGGGATAGTGTTAATAGTTGCCATTTCGAAGTAATCATATGGTAACACTTGTGACAATATATAAGTACACCATTTTTTTGGGTGAGGAAAGCCTTGTAGTCACCCACGTGCTTCGATCTGAACTGAGATAATACAAGTAAACGTTGAATACCTGGTGCAAAAAATGTGTCACCAGCACCTCTTACAATTTCAAACCTTTAAGATCAAAAACTTGAACAAGAAAAAATCAAAAGATTTTTTTTGAGGGTTGGTACTTTTAATTATTCATTTCAAGCGATTAATCTGAAATAGTATTGTTTTGAAAGTATTCAGCAATACCAGGGGATATAACAATTTTTTTAATTTAATAAATTTTTAATTTACAGTATAAAAATATCAGAATCAGTAGCTACTTCTTAATATGTTTCTCCTGATGACAGGCACCTACGGTATTTTTTTCATTTTCTTTAAATCAAAACAACTCAGTAAACAAATTAATTTTAATCCTGGGACATGCATATTATTATTTTTGATGGAATCCACCCATATAGTTGTCACTGGATACGGAGTTGTGTTGGTATCATCAATTAAAGCAGAAACTGATTGTTTTGTGAATCTATATGAGGATATAACTATGCTGTTATCAGTAATATTACTAGAGTTATCATCTACTTGTATTTTAGATTGGCTCATTGGTTTTGATATCATTATGTAAACATTAATTAATGTGCAACAGTAAATGGGAGGACAGTAAGATATAAAATATTTTTCAAAAAGCAATGCTTAATTATCTGAGTGTAAAATGCATTTTGAACTCAAGATTTTAAGACTTGTAAAATATGGTCCAAACAAATTGCTAAATCTATTAATGAAAGATAAATAAATAATAAATTAGAAATGCTAATTAGTTCTATTTCTGATTGATTTTATGGGAAAGGCTACATGATTGCAATGATCTTTCTTAATGGATCACAAGGAAGGATGGCGGGTAACAGGAGAAGGATATGATCCTGAACTCAGACGAACAAAGTTTTCTTCAAACAGACATGAAGAGAAGAGTTTGTTGCAAGGCAGAAGTGTGAAGTCTTCTCCCATGTTTTATAATAAAAAATAACTGTAATAAAGGCACTTTTAAGAAATGTATTTTTTTAATTTAATACTTCACATTAGAGTGTATTATATCAATTACACAGGCTAACAAAAAAAATTTTTTTGAAAACTTTTTTAACTTTAATAGCTGATCTTTATAGATTTTTATGTGCTGAATCTAAATCTGGCCTTAGTTTTCTTGTATCACCCATAGTTTTCCGTAGGTTTCAGGCTCATCAAACATCCTAACTTTTTAGACTACTGTAACATGTTAGCTACAATAGAAACATTCTCTGGGTCTTTTCCATTTCCCAAGAACTTTGTAACGACTTGCTTGAATGATACCCATGCTTCTTTCTCATTTAAGGTCATTGTGGATTCAAAGTTAACATCAAACATCATTTTTCTAATGTCAGGTCCGACAAAGACGCCTTCTTTTAGTTTAGCTTCTGAAAGGCGTGGAAACGTTTGGCAGAGATACTTGAAACATGGTCCATCTTTAGGCAAAGCCTTTACAAATTGTTTCATGAGGCCTAACTTTATTTATAGGTCTTCCTTTTTCAGAAAGACTGAAAACTGTTCAATTCTTTAAAAATCGCTTAAATTAATAAATTTAACTATAAAATGTGAAGAAATTGTGGGTGATACAGCTTTTTTAATATCATATTTGGATTCAGCGCCCTAAAAACTATAAGAATAAGGTATTTTCAGTAAAAAGTTTTTTCATCGTTGGCCTGTGAAGCTGTTAAATTGTTTAAAAATCGCTTAATTTAATAAATTTAACAATAAAATGTGAAGAAATTGTGGGTGATACAGCTTTTTAAATATCATATTTGAATTCAGCACCCTAAAAACTATAAGAATAAGGTATTTTCAGTACAAAAGTTTTTTCATCGTTGGCCTGTGAAGCTGTTCAATTCTTTAAAAATCGCTTGATTTAATAAATTTAACTATAAAATTTGAAGAAATTGTGGGTGATACAGCTTTTTTAATATCATATTTGGATTCAGCGCCCTAAAAACTATAAGAATAATGTATTTTCAGTAAAAAGTTTTTTCATCGTTGGCCTGTGAAACTGTTCAATTCTTTGAAAATCGCTTAAATTAATAAATTTAACTATAAAATGTGAAGAAATTGTGGGTGATACAGCTTTTTTAATATCATATTTGGATTCAGCGCCCTACAAACTATAAGAATAAGCTATTTTCAGTAAAAAGTTTTTTCATCGTTGGTCTGTGTTATTTATTTTATTTTATTATGATATTCACTTTTGTGTCACTGAACTCTCAGACATAGCATCCAAAGAAGCACTCATACTCCCAGGCTGTGCTTCCAATGGATGGAATTCCTTATGGAATAAGAATCCATGTGCGCTATTATAGTAACAGATCAAATCGCAATTACTAAACAACTGTAGCAATGCAATTGTCACTTATAAACTTGAATATAAATAGAACAAGACAAAATAGTTATCAGTGATGATGTAATTATAATAAAACCTTCTTAATCTTATATCTTTTTACTGGAACAGCTGTTTTCTCCGTATCCTATCTATATCTTTCTTTTTGAAGGCCTTTTTAATTCTCTGCTCCAGGTCTTCCCCTCCATCTACTTTATTCTGTTTTTACTGAATATGTGGCTCTTACCACAGATTCTTGGGCCATTACTGATACAAGGAAAAATTACTTGAGCCAATAAGTTTTACGGCTGATCTCATACCAAGCTGTTCGTTATCATGGTAACCCTAATCTTATCTTACGGTTTTGACCTCAACTAATCTGAAATAATGAGCCTTTATGGTCTAAAGTTGACTTTTCTGCTTGGCAGTGAGTACCTACGTACCTAAGTACTTGAAAGAGCTTTAACTTTATCAAAAACATAATATTGCTAGCAAACTATTCTCATCAGTAGACAAAACATAAATTTTGATTAACCTGGGGTTATACACTCTTAAACAATAACCAATGAAAAACATTTGTCCAGTCCGATATCAATATCACTTTGTTCTTCTGCTATTTCAACTGGTCTTTTTTAGATATCTTGATGCTTCCTATGACTAAATATTTTTCTTAAAATATTCTCTTCTATCTTCGCTCTCTATAGATCTCATCAGACTTGTATATTAATTGTTAGTCTACTTTGAAAAACCAAATATTGTTTAGTTGATATATTATAATTCGTTCTAAATAAACTACTCTCAAAATTTAAAAAAGTGGCAAATAATTCACATTAATTCAAAATGGGGCAAAAAAGAAAAGATCTGAATTTGCTAAAGGAAATGAACTTGCTTCATTGTCTGCATCAAGTCTACTAAGATTTGCTACATCTAACATGATTTACTGCTAGTTTTTAGGGGAGTTAAGTAGGTAGTCGATTAATATTTTTTGAATAATAAAACCACAGAATTTTGTTATCACAAAAAATAAATTAATCAATGAAAAATTGATTAACCTATGAACTTTTGATTATTTAAATTAATTTAATATGAGAGTACATCATCAACAATAGTAACCATCTATAATAATATTTTAGTATAATATCAATTAAAATGGACGGCATTATATAAAAAGGAACCAACCCTCAAACGAACCAAGTGGAGATTTCCACTGATTTTATATTAATTATAATTCTCCAAGTTCAAAATTATAGTAAAGTCCAAATTGGTAAATTTTACATAAACATGTTGAAGTCCATTCAAGTTTAAAGTTTGACACATTAAAAAAAAAAATCTGATGTGGACAACCCATGACTTCCTTGTACGCCTATTAAACTATAAATCGGTGGCTCAAAAAGTGATCCCGAATTTGGTTACTAGTTTCTGAAGATCGCAGTATCTCAAAAACAACACTCGGCATCGCGACATCCATCTATTGACACACACACACACAAATAGGGAATAAAACCAGTATTTTACACTAAATTTTAACACTTAAAATTTTTAAGTAATAAAAATGTTTAATTGGATTGGAAACCAAATTGCGATTGTAATTTTTATTACCGAAACATATGATTTATGTATTTAATTTAAATATAATTTTTGATGTATGCTTATTATGACCTTCAAGTAAAGTACCCTTTTCGGCTCACCAATTTTAATCAAAATATAGTAAATACATTCACATCAATATAAAAGTCCTATTTACCAAATTTGAGATATTTAACATTATATTTTAATATAATTTTTGATGAAAATCTAATATGACCTTCAAGTAAAGTACCGCTTCCGGTTTTCCAATTTAGACCAAATCTAGTATGTTATTTAAATCAATATATGTGTTATAAATACCAAATTTGAGAAGTTTTGCAAAGTATTTTAATATAATTTTTTATGGAAATCAATTATGACCTTCAAGTAAAGTACCACTTCCGGTGATTTAGCAGTGACCAAAAAGGGAGGTTCACAACTAGATTTTACAACAATCCTAAATACAAGATTTCAACTTTCTACGGCTAACCGTTTTTGAGTTATGCAAAATACGAACGAACGTACTTAAGTACGTACAGACGCCACGACGAAACTAGTCAAAATGGATTCAGTGATGGTCAAAATGGATATTTCCGTTGAAATCTGATTGTGAATCAATACTAGATTACTGCTCAGTCTATATAATCATTTACATTTCTTAATTTTAAAAAACTATAAGCAACATAAAGGGATTTTATCCTAACTTTTAGGTTTTGTTACAGTTCAATTCTGTACCTCAGAGGTATAAGACACTACGTCACTTTTCCCTAAACTTGAACAGATGTTTCCTTCTGAATTAAAGTGGACTTTGTGTACTTTTAAAAACCTATAATTCTCCTGACAATTGAATCGCTTCATGCTAAAAAGGGTTTTGCCAATATGCCCATATTTAGACATAACCGCTTTTAGCATGAAGCGATTCAATTGGTCTCGGACGTAGTTATCTACACCTCTAAGTAAAGCAAAAAAAAGTTAAATACAAATGTGTAATAATGCTAAATTGGTAAAAAATGGACATAATGCTATACACCTCCGAGGTACAGAATTAATTCTATAAAGGAATAGTCAATAAACTTTTTTGCTTTTGTTTCTAATTATTTCAAAATTATAATAAAAAAAGAAGAAAGTATTTGATATAAAAAGGAATATATAATGTTTTTATTAACAAAACAGATTATAGTAAGACATATAATAATAATAGACAACAACAATTAAAAAAAACAAACATTATTACTATAAACATGATATAATTTAAATAAAATAGTCTTAACTTTTAATAATATTTAATAACCTAAACTTTTCAGCTACATCATGAAAAATTGTAATTTTAATAATTATTATATACAATTATGTACATATTTTTATATTTTATATTTATGTAACAATAATATTAAAAACTGTGCTGGTTACGCAGTCACAATTTATTTATGTTTACTTAATAAACATGGCTGTAGCATTGAAACATTTCGAGAATGAAATGTAATATCAGATGATGTCATTCCATAGTTGCGATCAAGTGCTCCAATATAAGAATGTTCACATCCTGATCTGGAACTTACCGGCTTTGGTGATGTATTTGACACCCTTGAACGGTTTGTACTTTTCCCCGTACATGTCTAGCCTATTCACTTTCAGGCCAGACACGGCCATCTGGTTTATAGTGAACTTAACCTGTAATGAAGAATTAAGGATAGTTTGTAATACATAATCTTGAAACGTATACGCTACCAGATTAATATATAAGTTCTTACATTTATGGTGGGTTTGGATTCCATTGCTGATCCGCTTTGACAAGTTACCTGGACAACAAATAGAATAATAAAATTATTATCTTTTGTAAACTAATACAGTAGAAAAACATATCCAGAATTTTTAAAGGGATAACGGAGGCCTTTGCTGAGCAAGGTGCATAGAGAAGAAAAGTATATTTTGAGGTATGAGCATTTAAAGTTTTTATTTCGATAGAGCATGCATAATTTTTCTATTACTTAGTGCTTTAGGCTTCTAATTCAAATCACCAACCTTATACCATATCTAATCACAAAAACTGTTTACCAAGTCGGAAAATTTTAGAATCAAGGAACTAATGTTGTTGGATTAAGCCCATTTTCAGAAGCACGACTAAAGGGAGATAAAATAAAAACAAAAATTTAATTTAAATGGGAATCAATTAAATTCTAGAAAAACGCTGCAAATCATTACACAATGGTTTATTATTTCCCAATAGTAATAATTCAAAAATATATGGTCTGTTTATTCACAGGACTTTCCGAATTGCTTTGGTTTATAGCTCAGATAATTGGATTATCTTTTAAATGAGCATTTCGGGAAAGGAACGCGTGCAGAATACTTTATAAAACATAACTGCTAAGTTCAGCAAAGAAATTAAGCAGTAGGCACCAAAGGAAAAGAAATTTGAAGCTTGTCCCAAGATGATCGCCGTGAGAATGCCGAACTGGGAGTGTTAAGAAGAAACTGTGTCAATGCAAGTAGACTGAGATGGTTAGGGCATGTAATCAGAGAGTAAAATGGTACAGAGGAAATACTGCCTAGGGCCACGATAACCAGCAGCACCACCAAAGAATTAGTCTACGAAGTTCATTACGCTTTTTCTCAGCTAATACTGGTCAGTTTTAAAATGATTTTTTTCCTTTTTGCAAGGAATTTCACCAGCTTTCGATTGAATATAATAAAACCCTCATTTTGTGGATAGATTTTTTTTTTTTTTTTTTTTATTCTATATTTGAATTCTACATATCTTGAAACGTAAAACCTCAAATTTTGAGGGGGGTTACAAAAATTTTTTCCTTGGTCGATTACAAAGGTCTATTATTGAAAATAATAAACCAAAAGCATTTACAGATAAAGATATATTTTTTTTTTACTGCTGATTCCAAAACACCTTACATTTCCCCTCTATCTTTATAAATGGGCGAGTTATGGGCTTATAAGATCTTTAATTGGCAATTATATCGATTTTTTTTTTTTAATGCCTTGTTATGCTGATTCTAAGACACCTTACATTTCCCCTCTATCTTTATAAATGGCCGAGTTATGGGCTTATAAGATCTCTAATCGGCCACCATTTTGAAACAAACAGACGGATGGTAATGATGGTAAGGATCATCCTGAGGTGACCTGTGACATGGGTGCTAAATCTCAAGAATGTCGGTCCAGTAGTCTCGGAGAAAAGCCGCGGACGGCATACAGTGGATGGACGGATTATTTTTTATTCGATATTGATATTCCGATTCTATATATCTTGTAACATAAAACCTTCAATTTTGAAAGGGGGTTACAAAATTTGTTTCCTTGGTCAATTCTTCTTATCTGGCATCACGACCCACTTGATGAGTCATAGCCTGCACCAACAAGGATTGCTAGTCCTCTCTATAGCGTGTCACTGCATTCCAATTTCTTAATCCAAGCAGCTTTCTAGAGTCCATAGCCACACAATCCAAAACTTGGGTGGGATGTCCTACTCGCCTTGTACCATACGCTTGCTCGGATATAATTTTTAATGGGATCTCGCCCTGGTTCATTCTCATGACATGACCAGCCCAGTGAAATTGTGCGGATTTGATGAAGGTAAAAACATTGACCTCTTTATAAACCACGCTTAGTATGGCATTTGTTCGTCTTCTCCAGGAGTCCTCCTCACACACACCTCCATATATCCTGCGGAGCACTTTCCTTTCGAATCTCAGAAGGGCTTCTGCTTGGACTTTCGTCATCGTCCAGTATTCTGAACTGTACGTAAGTACGGGTCTAACAAGCGTCTTGTAGATCCTAGTTTTGGAGGCATTGGACAGTATGCTGCTCCTTATGTGCTTTAGGAGTGCAAAGTATGTGTGGTTCTACTAGTATGTTATTCTCTATTTCTTCTAGTATGTTATTGTGTTAGTTGACTTGGGATCCTAAGTAAATACATGACTGTACCCTTTCAATTCGGTGTGAACCTATCGTTACATATCTTTCTGCACCTTCCTCTGGAGGTTGGTTACTCAAGTATTTCGTTTTATCAAAATTTATCCGTAGGCCCAAGCATACCACTGATTTTTCCAGTGCCTCAAAAGCCTCCTCACTGCGTTGGGGGATCTTCCAGCAATGCCCAGGTCATCCGCAAATCCCAATACTTGTGTTGATTGGTTTATTAGAATTCCTTCGGTCTGGATCCTCGAGCCTCTAATTACCCTTTCAAGAGAAAAGTTGAAAAGAGACAGGCAAAGCCATCCCCCTGTCTAACTCCCTAATCTGTTCAAAAACCTCTTGACAGTTTTACAGATTTCCTCACATAGCATATATTATCCTCCATCGTCATTTTCACTAAACGAATCAGTTTAGGAGGGATCTTTAATTCTTGGTCAATTACAAAGGTCTATTGTTGAAAATAATGAACCAAACAATTGAAAATTAGGAACAACTGAAAATAATATATGTCTATCAAATCCATCAGTTGAAGTATCATTGTAGCAATAATCCTCTTCTTAACTCCGATATTCAGGAATGTTAGCTGCTGGCCAGATATTCTATTTCCAGCTAACACATCTTGATAATCTTTTAGTTTTTTAATCTTACAAAATATCTATATTTATAATTTTAAAAATTGTTACGTCACTTTATCTTAAATCAATTTCTTCTTATTACTCACAAAAGCAACAGATTACATTGATGATACATCCTGATAGAGGCCAAGTTGAAAGAAATAATCATTGATAAGTCATTATTTAATATTTAACATGTGAACCTAAAAAGACATTGAAATATATTTACCATTCCTTGTAAGTTGGGTAGCTTTGCGACATCTATCCTGCCGACATCCCACGATAGCAGCCGGCTAACTGGATCAAATGAATATTTCCCTTGGTTGCACAATAAACTACAGTTGGAAACACACTTTGGCATTGGAATTTCGACAACTACATTTTCAACCTATAAACCAACATCAGGTTAAAACTTCAAATTAGCTTAATTTTATTTTAGAATCAGTTATTTAAAAAAAATATTTCTAAAATAAATCACAGTAATGTATATGATGATTCTCCATTAATTTTATAAAAACTAATTAAGAAAAAATGATCTTATTTAAATTTTTACTGATGAATTTTATCCTTCCACCAATTTTTTTTTTTTAAATGATTTCATACTTTTGGTATATAGAAGAAAGTGCTATGTAATTATAATTCTGTCAGGAAATGAAAAAAAAATTAAGATTTCATTGAAATGAAGTTCATGCATCAATATGTATAGCAGTAAACATCAATCGCTTAGTAAGGGCGAAGAGTAGAGTTAATGATGTTTTAAAGTAGACTTTTGTTGGTACTGCTCACCATAGCGGCTGGCAGTTGACTACTGCTTTGAGGGAATAGAACTGGACGTATTTCGTTGGTACTGCTCGATAATGAAGGAATGACATCATCTTGCAACTACTGTATCTCGACCACTCCTGAAGCAGACTGAAGGTTGGCAGTAAGACGGTTTAAGGTTATGTTATCTAGAGTCTGGGGAAAGGAGATTCCCAAGGCGAGGATAGCCGATTCCACCCGAATCCTCCCTTCTTTTCTCTCAATGCTTTTCCTGCGTGATTTTACCGCTCTTATACTGAGTCGCCGTAAGGTTTAATATTATATTCTATAATTAATAATATTTTAAATTTAGAAAGAAAACAAACTTTTTAGATAATAAATTAGGTATATTTATCACAAAATAACAGCTATATAAAATACACTAAAAAAAATATTAATCAAATAACAACAAAGACTTTTATAAGAACGTATAAATAATATTAATGAAATAATACAAGCTAATTTCTCAAAAAATAAAACCAGCATATGGTATAAATTGAACAAATCACATAAATTAAATAATTAATAAATTAATTAATTAAATAATGTTTGTTTTTAACTGATATTCATAATTTAAAGCTCATGATTAACAAAAAGTTTAATAATTAATGTTATAAACTTATTTTTAACAATTTAATTTTCAATAAAAATAAGTAAGATAAATGCAATTATTATTATCCGTTATGATTATATTCATGATTAAAATCCATAAAATTATCCTTTTACTATCGTAAATTATAGATACAAATTAGAATCTAACAAAATTAAATCACAATCAGTATCGCAACTTCGAGCTGATGGAAGAGTTCAGACCACTGTGCGATGTAACAAAGTGGGGTAAAATATTTTTTTAGAGAGAAACAAAGTTGATATTCGTTTTTAGCAGTCCAAAAAACTCTCAAATACGAATTTTCATAGCAATAGAAAAATAAATTTTGTTTACTCAAAAATTTCACCTTACTCGGGCCTTCGATTTTTGTTCGAAAATCACATAAACTGCGATAACTTCAACACGACTCCACCGATTTACACGAAACTTTAGAGAAGTTTAAGGCTTTATAAACTACACGAAATAGCACAAACCCGACCTCCATAAACAATTTAAAACCGGAGATATAAAATAAAACGTTTGAGAATTTTTTTTTTATTTTAGGGTACCTTTTCTCCCTTGCAAAGGCATAAATTCTAAAAGTGATTGGTATGGGTTAGAGATCAGTAATTAAGCTTTCCAATGTCTGTAGTAACGTTGAATTTGGATAAAATTCTTAGGAGTTATGAATGATTATGTACATCGGCAGGATTATGGACATCGGCAGGAATAAAAAGTCGTCCAGAGAAACCAAGACCAAAATTTTTTATTTTTATGAAAATTCATATTTAAGGGTTTTATAGGACGATAAAAACTAATCTGACTTGCTTTTTCCTAATATAATTTTTTTTAGCCTACTTTACTGGAAGCGTCTTTTAGTTTATGTGATTATTTGTGCATTTAATACAATGGGCAATATTTTTTCCATATTTTAAACAAAAAAACAAATCGATTGGTATACATGAACTTTGAAATCCATGCAGAGCAAAGGCAGAAAACATTGATATAAATAATTGTTTAAATTACATAAAATAATTTTTTTCTCGGCTCCTTTTTTTTCCTGCTAGTTTTTGTTCGTTTAAACTAATTTACTACAATTGGCAATGTTTTTTCTTATTTTACACAAAAAACTAATCGATTGGTATTTTATTTATTTATTGTATTATATATATATAATTATAATCTATTTATTTATTTTTAGTTTTATCAGATTTAATCACTGCTAAATTATTATTTTTATTTCAAAAGTTTTTAAAGTCTATTAATATTGGTTAATTTGTTCTTTAACATTGATAATTTAAGGATTTTTCTTTAAATTGTATTACATAATTATGGGTTATATTGCAAGTATGATTTCTAATGCCATCAATATGACATTCTGACGAATCTATATGAGAATATCTTTTGTATATCTGCTATTAGATTAATAGTATACTTATATTTACGTTTATAATTAAAACTAAAATTGTCGCCTACTAAGATAATCAATCCCTTTAGTGCCTATTCTGGATGGAGTATTGATAATAGTTATATTTTCTATTCTGTCAATATTTTTTTATAATTAATTATATTTGTTTAAAATTGTGTTCATATTATTTATATCTTGTGTAAAATTTAATGGTTGTTTAATATTATTGACTGTAATGTCAGATATATTATCGTATTTTCTGTTTATTTATATAATTGTTATATTTAAGGTTGGTTTGTTAATTCTTGGTATTTTATATTTGTTCAATTAATACCATATGCTGGTTAGAGAAATTTTTGAGAAATTAGCTTGAATTATTTCATTAATATTATTTATACGTTCTTATAAAAGTCTTTGTTGTTATCTGATCAATATTTTTTTAGTACATTTTATATAGCTGTTATTTTGTGATAAATACACCTAATTTATTATCCAAAAAGTTTTTTTTCTTTCTAAATTTAAAATATTATTAATTATAGAAATATAATATAAAACCTAACGGGGCCTCTGTATAAGAGCGGTAAAATCACGAAGGAAAAGCAATGAGAGAAAAGAAGGGAGGATTCGGGTGGAATCGGCTATCCTCGCCTTCGGAATCTCCTTTCCCCAGACTCTAGTGTTATGTTATCATGTTGAAGAGGGGGGGGAGGGGAGAGGGCAGAGTTTGGATGATAATGGCCATGTTGCGATAGTTTCTACGGTTATCTGTATTTTTTTTTCATCTTAGACAAAATTAAATGAAAAATTGTTAAAAAATTTAACAAAACTATAGCCAATAAATTTTGTAGGATTGAAATAACAGCAGCATTCATTATATTTCAGATCTTAAACTAATTAAAGAATTCTCTTTAAAAAGAGATTCAAATATAAATCCAATTAAGATGAAATTTTCCAATAAAATAAATAATAGAAGAAATTTTTATCTTAATAAATACTCAAATTCAAACATTGAAAAATCAAAATGTCATTTTTAATTTAAGTGATGATTTACTAATCACATAATGATAAAACACTATATCTTATGATTTCATTACAAATATTTGATACTTGAAATCAGAGACACACTGTGAATTCTTCTATTTTCTATTCAAAATAATACAACGAACCATCACTTTGTAGAAATTGGGCATTAATAAGTCGTTAATTGGTACATAATGGTTAAAATTGTATACTAATCATAATCTAGCCTTCAGTCATCTTTTATTCTTATTATACGACTGGTCCATTTCCATTTTCTACGGTGGACACACTGAATAATATCAGGGAAGTTGGTCCTTTCTCTTATGCATTTGTAGGTAATATAATAAGAACAAAAGATGACCCATGTACCAAGAAGATCATGGAATTGTGCCCAAGAGAATGAAAACGAAGAAGAGGCCATCCCAAACTAACTTGGGATGAAGAAATGAGAAAGACTTGTGGAGAAGCAACATGGTCTAGGGCAGCATTGGAGAGGAAGGAATGGAAAAGAATGGGGTAGATGCATTAAGAAGTTTTGTGGAAAGAATTTGTAGATAAAACGTGAAAATTCTCTGTTTTCTGTTGCTTTTTTTTTTTCATTCTTAAATGTATGTTGTTTTTCTTTTTACTTCCTTGTACGAAGTAAAGGAAGTATTGTAATCGCGAAAATTTTTGGTTTTCAGATTTCGACGGAAATATCCATTTTGACCATCCCTGCATCCATTTTGACTAGTTTCGTTGTGGTGTCTGTACGTACGTTCGTTCGTATTTCGTATAATTCAAAAACCGTTTGCCGTAGAAAGTTGAAATTTTGTATTTAGAATTTTTGTAAAATCTAGTTGTGAACCTTTTGGTCACTGCTTGATCACTAGAAGTGGTACTTTACTTGAAGGTCATAATTGATTTACATTAAAAATTGTATTAAAATACTATGCAAAACTTCTCAAATTTAGTATTCAGAACTTATATATTGATTTATATAACATGCTAGATTTTGGTCTAAATTGGAAAACCGGAAGCGGTACTTTACTTGAAGGTCATATTAGATTTTCATCAAAAATTATATTAAAATATAATGTAAAATATCTCAAATTTGGTAAATAGGACTTTTATATCGATATGAATATATTTAATAGATTTTGGTTAAAATTGGTGAGCCGAAAAGGGTACTTTACTTGAAGGTCATAATAAGCTCACATCAAAAATTATATTTAAATTAAATACATAAATCATATGTTTCGGTAATAAAGGTTACAAACGCGATTTGGTTTCCAATCAAATTAAACATCTTTATTACTTGTTTTAAGTGTTAAAATTGAATGTAAAATACTGGTTTTCCTCCCCATTTGTGAGATCAACAAGTCTGCAGCAGGAGAATAAGATATTAGTTAAGTGGGTTTTTCCGCTTAAAATGTCAAAACTGTCGATTTCCAATGCTTTATCTTGTGATATTGACAGTTTTAATGTTGTCACGGAACACGAAGAAATCTCTTGGAAACTAGTTTACCTACTGAAGGAAAATGACATATAATAACGGAATGAGACTTCCAGAAACAAGAATGTGTGTGTGTGTGTCAATAGATGGATGTCACGACGTCGAGTGTCATTTTTAATGCAATCTTTGGAAACTAGTACCCAAATTGAGGATCACTTTTTGAGCCACCGATTTATAGTTAAATAGGCGTGCAAGGAAGTAATGTGTTGTCCACATCAGATATTTTATTTGGACTTCAAGAAAACCTCAGCTACCAGCTGATTTTGTGCTCAAGATAAGTTTTCAATTAATTTACTGTTGTAAATAATTGCTATTTTATTGTTATAGGCACAAATAAATGTTTAAAGTCTAACCTTATTATTAAACCAGGTAAAATTCTGTAAATTGGCATAATAAGATCAAAATTCCGCCACCATGTTTCTGTAAATTTAAGCCTAACATCTCTACTTAACGCACAAACTACGATGCTTAGTGCAAGAGGAGTTGACCACTACGGTAAGCAGTTTCAACATAATATACAAGCAGTAAGCAATAATGGCTGACAGTCACATTGTTGCTACGGTGGGCAGTTCCTATGAAAGTCTACATTTAGAAAAAACACAAAATATATTATTATTACAATTTTCATTTGCAATGATTGAAGAACAATCTACAAATTATTTATAGCAGAAGAATCAACATCATCAACGTAACTGATTGCTACAATTGCTATTCTGAAATTTCCAACAGTTGTTGAAGGATCTGCATTAAAATTATTTTAATCAAACCTACACGTTTTCAAATACATATCGTTTCTTCAATAGAATCCCTCAATTCCTGATTATTTTAATTTTAAGAATCCATACTACACATTAAAAATGCATCAAACTGGTTTAAAAAAAATAAATAAATAAATAGCTTGGGAAATGTATTAAATTTGGAGAAAAAAGTAATAAAACTAGGATATAAAAAGTTCTAATAAAGATTTAACTTACAGTACGGCCAATTGTCTGTTTTGGTCCAACAGTGAGATCTAGTCGGCCTTCCTTGAAACTGAGGTGGTGCCTGACATAAATCGGAATTGCTACCACCCTTTGAGAACCAATGTGGTAAGACATCAATCGCATGTTACCATCAGGAGGAATGAACGATAATATCCTTTCTGTCTGTAACAGAAATGAAATTGAAAAGGAGTTAGTTTATACCAAAATTTATATATAATGAATATCTCAATTTACAGCAAACCCTCAATTATCCAGCATTTAATTAACTAGGCTGATAAGAAAAAATAACATTAACCTTTTTTTTTAATTAATAATGTTAAAACCCATTTGATCATAAAAATTAACGTGAAATTAAAACTAAGCTTGAAATATCTTTATATTAGTTTAATTACCACTGTTATTCATAAAATATTCACATGGTAATATATTAATAGTTTTTATTAATGTTGGAAATATTACTTTAATACCATGTATGAAGTTTACTGTAATAAAATATTTATTTATAATCTTTTTTAATATAGCAAAGATTTCAACAACACATAAAAGTTCTTTTTTTTTTTTCTTAAACCATTTCCTTCCTGGCAGCCCAATAAATTTGTGATTTTCTTTGCCAATCTTCGGCATTGACTTTTGTATTTTCTAAGATACTTGCATAAGGGAACTCTGTAATCTGTTTGATTTCAATTGTGTGTACAATGGCTTGGAGATAATCATGTCCTGTGAGAAGTTTGAAATTGGCTACAAAATCTTTCCTGGACAAGTCCACGTGAAATACTTTTTCTCCTACTTCGTTTTTTTCTTTGTAATTTCATACATTCCCGAATTTTTTATATACATTTGTGCCTTCAACAGCGAGAATTATGTGGACTCTGATACAAGAGAAAGTGGATATGCCAGTCGATCCGCTTCCTCATATCCTGCAATTCCATAGTGGCTTGGTATTCACTGTAAAACGACCGAATATACCTTGTGAAAAAGGTTATTGATTGCCTTTTTGGCACTTTATATGTTTTTCCAAGACCAACAAATTTGGACACAAAACTGTGGTATTATAAATTAACAAAAATATATTTTTCTAACAAATAATAATTCAATAATAGCTATAATAATATTATAAGATAGCATTAAATAGTATAATAATATGTAAGATATTAATAATAATAATAATAAGACAGCATTAGGAGCATTAGCAGTAGGACAAGCAATGGCAGCAAAGCGAAATTTAAGTATGGCATACATCAATTATAAGAAAGCGTACGACTCTGTTCCACACTTGTGACTGGTGGAAGTGCTAAAAATTTATAAAGTGAATAGTATAGTCGAAGGCACATTATAAGAAATAATGAAGTACTGGAAGACTGAGCTGACGATGCCTAATGGTATAAAAGCAGAAGAGGTACTGATATCGAGGGGAATTTTCGCTGAGCCCTCTGTGGTTTTATTTAGCTCTTAACCCGCTCCACAGGTTACTGACTCAGCTGAATTATAGAGGATCTCAAGTTTCAACAGTGTCTTATGTAGTTTATATGAACGATATAAAGCTGTTTGCTCTATCTGCCAGAAAACTGGCTAGGTCCTATACAGACCATAAGCCGGTTTAGTGAAAATGTTGGTATGACATTCACCAATACATGTAAGGAATTAGAGTAAGGAAGGATATACACCTAGTTAAAGGTAAAATCCTGTCCCAATGGCACTAGATTTTCAGAAAATAAATGAAAGAGAAGCCTGACGCTACCTTGCAATCAATCAAGCCAGGGGTATAGATCATAAGCAGCTAAGAAACAACGGGGTGCTTCAAGAAGCGCATCAGTCAGCTGCTTAGGGCCAGGCTAAACGGATGGAATATGGTAAAGGCAATTAATACTTTCACTCTTCCAGTCTTGAGCTACTCCTTTGGAGCAGTAAAATGGTCTGCCATGGAACTTAAAGTGCTTGAGTGAACGGTTAGAGTCTAGCTCCATAAGTATCGATGAAGACACCCGAAATCAGCATTTGAAAGAGATTTTTTGCCATGAAACCAGGGTGGGAGCGGATTGTTAAGCTCTGAGCAGATGACGTACCACAGGTTTTCCCAATTAAGGCAGTACTTTTACAGTACTCAAATCTGCACAAAGCTATCTTTACGATTGACGAGAGTATAACTTCTCTGAAGCTAGCTGATCAGGAACTCCAGTTTTCTCTAACAATCAAAGATGACTGGGAAGAAAGTTGGACAAAAAAGGCAATAAATGGACGCCACTGGAGCCGACTTCATCAGACTCACGTTGATTTGGAAACCTCTGATGCATGGTTAAAAAAGAGGGATCTTTTAGTTGAAACAGAAGGAGCTATTCTCGCTATCCAGGACAATGTGGTGCCAACGAGGAATTAAAGGAATCATATAATTAAAGAACAAGGCCTGGTGGATGATAGTTGCAGAATATGTCTATCGCAGCCAGAAACGGTAGACACACATTATTGCAGGCTGCCCACGGCTGGCCCAGACGCTGTACCTAGCAAGACATAAAGCTGAGACCAAGATAGTACATCAGAAGCTAGCAGTTGCGAGTGAGTTTGTGTCTGATTCAGTACCAGCGTATAAATATGTACCAGATAGTGTGGTTGAGAACACACAATACAGGCTCTACTGGGATTGACCGACCAGCATGGACCACACTACTGATTGCAATAGGCCTGATATTCTCCTAGTTGACAAGACTGCCAAGAGATGCCTTATTGTAGATATAGCTATACCTTTAGCGCACAATGTCTGCAGTACAATATGCACTAAGAAGGAGAAATATGCAGCATTGGCAGAGGAAGTGCGAACTGTGGAGTCTGGAGCAGGTGACGATTGTGCCAATAGTTCTTTCGGCAGAGGATATTGTCCCTGGCTGCATTAGCTTATTATCATTATTAGCCACAAAACATATGTGGAGATGTTGAAGGCCGTATTGCTGCACACAGCTAAGATCGTCAGATCAGTAGTAGTATAGGGCTTGCACCTATGCGCCGTCCTATACCTAAAGGCACAACTCAGGTGGAGGAAGAAAAAAATAAATAAATAATACTTTATTGATTTAAAAAAAATTAGTTACAACTAGAAAAAAAATGAAAAAGTATTTTACAGCAATGGAAATATTCCATCTGCTGGAGGTCTAGGTTACTAGCTAGTTTTAATTTAAAAAAAGTAAGTCTTGCAAGGACAGAAAAATACAATTAATAATGATTAAATATATACAAATCAAAGAAAATAAAACATTAATACGACAAAAATAAAAGAGGTGATTAGAAAATAAAGTGTACTACTACTTACGTAGTAATACAGAAATAAAATAACATGAAAAAGAGACTGACTCAAAACTTAAACTGTGGAATTGGTTACCAACGGTAATTCCAGGCATGACGTGTGAACTTAATTAGCTGCAGGCTCGGCTGAAAGCACAGCACAGCCCATATAAGAAACACGCATCTCGGATAGCATTGTTCATTTCTCCAAAAAATGCTCAATATTTTCTTTTCCCTTAGAATTGCACATAGAGCCAAATTCCATATCCCTCGTCATAAATGGAACAGACTTCAAGCACAGAAGTTCGCCACGAATTTTAAATAATCAGCGAAGATCTCTAAGCCTTAATTTCCTACCAAGTTAAATACATTTAGACTTCTGTCAAGCTTTTTATAAAAAAAAGGAATCTTTCAGAAGAACGAGCTCTCTCTAGATACGCCTCTCTATTGCCAGACAAAATACATTGGTCCTTTGCCCCCCAACTTGCAATATTTTATAGAGAGAAACAAAGATACTTCTTTGATAAAGCATTCCAATTTTTATGCCAGAATGTATTTTTATTTATTATCTCACACGCTGTAATTTTTACGAAGCGATAATCAGAGAGTTTCAAAACTTTCGTGACATAATTGAAATGGAGTCTCAAGGTATGCAAAATTAAGAGCTCAACATTGGTCTCCAAATAAATCATATCATTTGGGGTAAAAGGAGGCAAGGCGAACAATTTTTTGATAAAAAAACATAGGGACTTGTCAATCTGATCATAAGGTTGGAAACCCCAAACTTGGCATGCATAGGTGAGACTTTAACGGCAAATAGCATTAAACAAGGAAAAGTGGATATGCCAGTCGGTCTGCTTACACATTTCCTGCAATTCCATAGTGGCTCGGTATTCACTATAGCACGACAGAATATCACTTGTTAAGAAGATTACTTATTGCCTTTTTGACACTTGATGTTTTTCCAAGACTGCCGAAATTGGGGCATAAAACTGTGGTATTATAAATTAAGAAAAATATTTTTTTTTTTCTAACAAATAATAGCTATAATTATACTAATTATTTTCATTCAATTGCATGTCAATACATACTCTTTTAATTACTTACTTGTATTGGTACTGGTATTGGGAGAAGGGGCTAGGATTTTAAGGAATTCAAAAACCTTTCTTCTTTTGATAAAAAAAAAAAAAATAAAATAAATAAAATAACATGAAAAGTTATTACTAAAATTAATTCCATAGTTGTATTTGACAAAATATAAAATATTTATGTCCAATAAAAACACGTAAACACAGAAATGTAATAAAAAGGTCAATAAATTCAAAGAAAGATGAACCAACCAAAGTTACCTCTTTGAATAATAAGCATTTTCTGAACTCTTAATCATCGTTAATAATTTGGGAAACAAACAATAAAAGAAATATGGCTACTTTTTTATTTTTACAGAATCAATTAAAAAGAATGAATGAGTCATGAGTACAATAAAGACTTCTGTTTCTCTAGGAACAGTATAATCAATTGTGATATCTAATGATTTCATCAACATTAACTAACTATGTGTTTGCAGTCAAATATAAAAATAGAGTCCTTCATTACACATAACAATAAATTGAAAATCTTAAACATATCGCTCATTAGCTGCAACAACGTCATAATTCGAAATTCACCATTTTTTAAGTGAAGTTTAATTGTATTAATTTCTGCGAAACTATAATACAAAATAAAAAAATTGCTGCAAATTATTACACAATGGTTTATTATTAATTATTGTTATTTATTTGTTAAATTTATCAATAATTATTTATATCATTATTAAAAGTAAGACTAAAAAAAAAAAAAACTTGATTTTTTTTCTTTGTTATAATGATTCCAAAATATTTCATATTTTCCCTCTATCTTCATAAATAACCAAGGTTTGAGTGTATAAAACCTCTAACCAGGGACCATTTAGAAACAAACGGCGGATGGTAATGTCGAGTTCTAATAATCATTCTGGAAAGAATTATGACTTTGGTGCCAAATCTGAAAAAAATCCTATAAAAAAAAAAAATTAACCCCGTCTCGAAATTTGAGATTTTACAATTTACATATTTAGATTCCAAAAATTGAATGTAAAAAATCTATCTGTCACCAGTTCGCAGCTTTTCTCCAAAACAACTGTGCTAGTAATTTTGAAGAAATACTGCGGAGGGAAGGATGGATTTTTTTTATTCGATTTTTGGAATCTACGTATCATGAAATGTAAAACCTCGAATTTTGAGACGGAGTTAAAATTTCTTTTATAGTTCGATTGCGAATGTTCATTACTGAAAATAATAAAACAAAATGGTACATTTGCCCTTGAAAACTCGGAAATGACTCTTGTTAAAAGTTCACATCTCTGCAATTGTTCTAATCGAGATTTTGGATCGAGACTTTGTTGCAACAAATAAGCGATATGTTTAATAATCATGAATAAAATTATAACTTTACCTCCCATCTCTTGAACCTGACGCATGGATGAAAGCTAACATCATCAAAGAGACGAGGATTCATAAAAGACAATGTCAGGTCAGGCATACCAGAAAGCTTAATGCAACAGTCAATCTAGAAAAGACAAAGTAACGATCAGAAACAATCAAATTCATTTATTAGCAATAAATAATGTTTCAAAAAGAAAAAACTCACATAGCCCTGAATCTCAGCAAACACCGTAGAACCCGATCTGTCAATGATAGCATCAACCTCCTCGACAACATCAAAATAAGCCTCATTATTTGTGTACTTGACTCCAGTCCTTCTCCATGGGACATTGGATAGCTGACCGCTCGGCAATGTTGCACTCACACTAGGTATAAAACCATAACATCAACACTTAAAAGGTTATTTAACATAAATTACTAAATATTTATGGTGAAAAGACAGATTTGGAACACAGTTCATTGTCCATTTTTCAAAAATTCTTCCAAAAATTTTCAGTTTCACTCGAACTTCAACCACTTTAAAATGTGTTTACAATAATACAGGGTATCATTTCCTTTATGCTAGACTTTATCACATGCGACTGGGGAACAGCCTTGCAGTTGCCGCAATAGCACTCTCTACCACCATATATGCTAACTGTTTTGTATTCAATTGTAAAATTTGTATTCATAGGAATTAATGAAATTATTACTAATGTCGAATTACACTCGCTCAAGAGATAGGCGAAACTCCGAAGGACCTTTTTGGTTGAGATCAGGACCTTAACGCAATTTTAATTATTATTGCCTTAATCAGATCATGGCTGTCAACAACTGCTCACTATAGAGGTATACAAACCCCCAACGGATCCTTTTCAGTTGAGTTCGGGCCTTTACTGTAATTTAAATCATTACTGCTTTAATTAGATCAATTTCATATCTTATTAGGTAACTCTCATTTACATTATTTGCATTGTTATAAACCCCTATCTTATTTTAAATTAAAATAAGAATACATTTAAAGGGCTTATACTAGTTTAAAAGAAAATGCGAAATCAGGGGCACGTGATTAGTATGAATTACACTAGAAATTGCTAATATGGCGACAACTGATAAAGCGTGGCATAAGGAAAATAGTACCTTCTAATTGTTGGAAAATAAAAAATGTAGAAAAATAAGATTATGTCGATCTTCAACTTTAAACGCAAGAATAAAGGCACTAGCAAACAGAATATGGTGACGATGATATTGTCTGAACTCTACTTGTAGGAGACAGAATTTCGTAAACATTACACAGATGCGATTTCAACCAGAATCTGAATGATCAAGGAAGAGATCAGCTGTTGTTTATGACATTATTGATTTCCTTTTTTTTTTCCGGTTGGCACTGTAGACCATGGAGATCCTTGGCCGCGTGATGTGGTATTCCTAAATGGAACACCACACGGCGATTCTCAATTTTAGGTATACGGGGTAGGGTCCGTATCACTCCTACGCTCGGCCTTTGTGAGTTGCCTTCAGTAGGCTAACGGCCTCACATACCCGGGGGGAAGGGGGAGGTGTTAAATTGCTTGAATTAAATTAAATTCATGGTGGTGCCGGGATTCGAACTCACAACCTTTGGGTTTGTGAGTAGGTGCGATAACCCGCTCGGCCACCCCGACCCCTATTGATTTCCTTGCTTAACACTAAAACTTCAAATAAACTTGGATATTATAATCTAGAATACATACTTTTTAGAATTAACTTTTGATAGATCGATTAATCACAAATAAAATTACAAAATAATTACCTATAAGACGACAAATAAATGGGGTTATTTAAATTATAAATTAATTCAAATAACACTTACTTGGATTTACCAGTTACTGTATTGGCTATAGTCCTTAATAGGTTAGGAGGTTTAATTAATTCTTTGAGTATATTCGATTCTGTTGCGAGCGGGAAGCCATTGTCCAACATCTCATCTAGTAGCTAACAGGCGATACATTTTTTAAAAAAATTGACACAATTAGATAAACAACATTGAGTATGCCAGATTATATTACCTCGTAAACGACAACATAATTCTCTTTGATTATTGACTCAGTACACTCTGTAAAATAGTCATCAAATGTATCGACTACCCTGTGTAAGAACTCTATCACAAACAAAGGTGGTACTGAAAATAAAATAAACAATTGTAGAATTTATTATTATATTACCATCATTTTATTTATTTTATTAAAACATATCTTATATGCTAATTGTTTTTTGTTTTTTTAAATAATATTATATTCTTACAAAAAACATACTAGCTTGCACTTTTGTACCTCTTTGGCTCCTGAATTTATACGAAAATTGAAATATACAAAAAAAAAAAAAAAGAAATGCAAACAAAAACAATTGTTAAGATATAAATGGAAGATTCATAAGAAACAGATCTTTTATTCACTTATTCTCATTATAAATTTCTATTATTCAAATTTACTGTGCTAAGTTTAGGGATATATATTTTTAAAAATAAATTTTCTGTAAAAAGTATAAATCGAATGTACGAGTGGATGAAGGAGGAATATAATAGCTAGCAAATGTGTTTTGAGATATTTAGCCTTGAAGTGGTCATTGTGGTACTTTTTTAGTTAATATTTTTTTAAATAGTTTTTACTAAAATATACTATTCCTAAAAGCGGTGAACATTTTATTCAGTATGAAATTTTGTTTTGATAAGAGTCTAAAAAATAAAAATAAAGCATATATTGTACATACTACCTTCTTCCAATCACAAATTTTGTATTTTAGTTTATTATTTTCAATGATGAATCTTTGTAATCTATCAAGAAAATAAAAACTTAACTCTCCTCTCAAAATTTGAGGTTTAACATTTTATTATATAAAATCTGAAATTGAGTAAAAAAAAAAATTCGTCCATCTGAGGTCCCTAGCATTTCTTCGAGACTAATGGCAGATTTGTTTGAGATTTGGTAAAAAACCAAAGGTAACCCTAGGAGAATCCTCAGAATATTTCATTTCATAATTGCAGCTGATTGAGGATTGCATACGAACATAATTCGGCCATTAATGAATATAGAGTAAAATATCGAGTGTTTTGGAATCATTATACCAAAGCCCTTTAAAAAAAAATCTTTCTTACTGCTGCTATGTGAGGACAATATTGTAAGTAGGACAAAATTTCTATGTGCAGTTTTACACAATGAATGAAGTATGTTACATTGTTGATTTATTGAACTGCTGCAACAGTTCTCCAATACCACATTTGTCTTATCAAAAACAAAATGGTGAAAGAATGAGGTGTGTGGTATTTTGCATTTACATACTTCCTTTATCCACTAGAGATGTATTTAATAAAATCAGATGACTAGAGGAAGATGGAGGTATGTCGTAATTTATGTTAAATACAATCTTCTTCCATTAGAAATATACTTTGTTGTCGCATACTTCCTTCATTACACAATATCTAGTTTAATAAGGCTCCCAGAGAGTTGCTGTAAGTACTAAAAACAGGCCAACATATTCCTCCTTCATTCCTGACTATAACACAATCTGAATAAAAATGCTACACATCTTCTTCATCCACTCACCCCTTCTATTAAGAAAACAACTTTATTATGGTTGTTATTTTTGTTAAATGGGATTCTTTAAATTTTAATAGTTTATAATATTAATCAATACAGATGAGTATTGTTGACCATGGAAAAGTAAGAATGAGAATCTTGGTTGGAGGTGTGGTCAATAAATGAGCACACAATAAGAGAAAAACGTATATAATATAGAGTGCCGACATTTCGGTCTAAATTTTAGGCGTTCATCAGGTCTAAGAAAAAACGAGACAACAATAGATATAACAACAGTGGCAGAACCAGTAATAATAAGAAAGTTAACAAACAGTAGGATTATAAAGTATAAAGAAAAATATGTTGATCATAATATGTTAATATTAATGTGAAAAATAAGGAATATAGAAGAATATGTTATTAAAGTATTAAGAAAACATCTGATGTGGACAACACATGACTTCCTTGTATGCCAATTAACATATAAATTGGTTGCTCAAAAAGCCACCAACTCCTGAATTTGGTTACCAGTTTCTGAAGATTGCAAAATCTCAAATACAACACTCGGTGTCGCGATATCCATCTATTTGCACACTTAAAGACATACCAGCTCTTGTTTCTGGAGGTCACATTCCGTTATTATATGTTGTATTCTTACAATAGGTAACAAGTTCCCAAGGGATTTCTTCGTGTTCCATGACAACATTAGAACTAATTAGGGATTAGTATACCTTCTATACCATCATGCGGATGTCAACTGAACATTAGAACTGTCAATGCCACTAGATAAAGCATTCGTAATCGACGGTTTCCACATTCTAAACGGAAGAATCAACTAAATTTATATCTTATTCTCCCGTTGCAAACTTGTCCAGCTCACAAATGGGGAGGAAAACAATTATTTTACACTCAATTTTAATACTTAAAACAAGTGATAAAAATGTTTAATTATAGTGGGAAAAAACTGCGTTTGTAACGTTTATTACCGAACCATATGATCTATATATAAAATTTTAATATAATTTATTATGTAAGTTAAGTTTTTTTATAAAGTCTGCTCACCAATTTTAATGGAAATCTAGTATATTATTTATATTGATATAAAAGTCTTATTTACCAAATTTGCAAATTGAAGTTTTACATTATATTTTAATATAATTTTTGATGAAAGTTTATTATGACCTTCAAGTAAAGTACCACTTCCGATTTCCCAATTTTTGACCAAAATCTAGTATGTTATTTAAATAAATATATAAATTAAAAATACTAAATTTGAGAAGTTTTACATTATATTTTAATATAATGTTTGATCGAAATCAATTATGATCTTCAAGTAAAGTACCACTTCCGGTGATTATGCAGTGACCAAAAAGGGAGGCTCACAACTAGATTTTACAGCAATCCTAAACCCAAAATTTCAACTTTCTACGGCTAACTTTTTTTGAGTTATGTGAGATACATAAGAACGTACGTACAGACGTCATGACGAAACTAGTCAAAATGGATTCAGCGATGGTCAAAATGGATATTTCCATTGAAATCTGAAAACCGAAAATTTTAGCGATTACAAGACTTCCTTTACTTCGAACAAGGAAGTGAAAATGCTAACCATAATAATAAATGATAAGAAATAAAGAAAAATATGTTAATGGATAATGATATTATTATTATCCATTTACATTATGATGTTAATGAATATTTCTTGTCATCATTTTTTCTTTATACTTAATTAACATATTCTTCTATATTCCTTATGTTTCATAATAATATTAACATATTATTCTTCATACTTTTTCATCTTATTGTTTGTTAACTTTCTAATTATTACTGGTACTGCCACTGTTGTTATATTTGTTCTTATCTTGTTTTTTCTAAGTCCTGATGATGGCCTAAAACTTAGGCCGAAACGTCGGCACACATTATATAAGTTTTTTCTTATTGTGTTTTCATTTATTGACCACACCCCCAAGCACGATTCAATACATCAATACAGATTAAGAAATGATAGAACTACTTAATCCCACAATTATGTTATTAATAACAACTTTTTACAAAGTCATTAATTTATTTTGTAACGTTTTGGTCCTCTTTTTCAAAATTACTGACCATTTTGAAACTTTATTTTCTGTCATATAAGTCAAAATATTAAATATTCTTAAAAATTCTACTAAAAGCAGTACTTGTTATAATTTTAAATGCTCTGAATTTCCTAATTTTTTCTTATTATCTTTTTTTGGTGCATTCAGTTCAAGTCTTCCATTTTGGTTATATAGCATTTCTATAAAAAATAATTTAAATAAATATTTTTCAGCACATAGTTGACACTTTTATTATTGCTTACAATCCATAATTAATTTTAAAAGATGTATTACAAAAAAAAAAAAAAAATCACTATGTTCTGCTAACTTTAGGGCTAAGCTTGAAAGTCAAAAATTTGGTTTATACATTCATATCATGAAACGATAAAACAAAAAGTGTAAAAACCCTCTTATGTAAAATTTAATGTTCGAAATTAAGTTACTTCTGCTCTGAAGCTATAATACATGCATTATTATTATTATTATTATTATCATTATTTTTTTCTTTTCTGACGATGCCTTAATAGATGAATCAATAACTAATTAGTTTATTTTAGAGATTATTTTCGTATGTGTAATCTTCCATTGATATCCTACTAATTATTTTATGTCTTTTGTTGAGTTTTTGCTCTTCTGTATTGAAAAATTGTAAGTTGAAAGTAAAAAGTTTTTATTAAATGCATCTCTCGTACTGCAAACAAAAAGTGTATAACAATCAAAGGATAAAATTACCTTCCGTTGTACAAACTGCAACAAAGAACATAGATGACCGATGAATACTTATGAGGTAGTGATGAGGAGCTGTGATAATTGGAGGCATATCATCTGGGTTACCAACCTTCCTTTGCTCATCAAAGAAGTAATCACAAACCGATCTTGAAACAACACTTTTCCAGTGTTTTTCCATAAAAACATCTCTGTAAAATAGCGAATGATAACTGGATTAAATTGGATATAAATAAATAAGATTTCAGATATTAATTTAGATCAAATTAAATTTTACTTAAAATTAAAGTGTACAATTAAATAGGTACAATTTCCCCAGACTGCTGCATTATCAGTAGCAGTCATCCCACTAGTGCTCTCTATCACCATTTGTGCTAACTAACTTCTTTGTATTGTAATGTAAAATTCTTATTCATTGGAATTATTACTACTTTAATTAGATATTATTTAAAATTTTTAGTGCTGAGTACTTCTGGTGTACTGGTAAGAGCCCGACATCTACTGAAAAGGATCCATTAGGGGTTTGCATATCTCTAGCGGAAGTCGACAGCTGTGATCTAATTAAAGTAGTAATAATTCAAATTATGGTAAAGCCCCGATCTCAACTGAAAAGGATCCGTTGGGGTTTTGTACATCTCTTGAGCGAATGGAAGTCAACAGCACTAATAATTTTAAATAATATCTAATTAAAGCAGTAATCATTTTAATAATTCCAATGAATAAAAATTTTACAATTATACTGCTAGTATACTTGAAGCAATGAAGCTATACTCCTAATGACAAACCAAGAGATTCTTCTAAGATGGGAAGAACATTTCCAAGAACAGTTGAATAGTGATGGTGACAACAGTACTGAGTCAGCCACAATCACTTACAGAGAAGCGCAGCTGAGAGAATCTGGGGAATTTGAATGGGAAGAAACAACCGCCCAATTATAGAAGAGTTAGATGAAGTAATCTGCAAATGGAAGCGAAAGATGGATTATGAATAAAGCTACAGCTGAAAGATTCGCTAGGTTTGAAAGGAAAGTGTTGCGAAGAATGTATGGAGGCAAGTGAGAAGCAGATGGCGCATTAGAAAAAAATAAGGAAAAATCCAATCTATTTAAGGACCTGCGTTTATCTGACACCATGAAATAAATAGGTTGAGATGGTATAGGCATGTTAATATTAATTAATGAGATAGTGTTGAGCTTTGGTTTGATATAATAAACAAAGCTGATGTAAAATCGCGTGGCAAAATAAAATTTCTTTAATAAAAAAATCAGTATAATTGGATGAGAGGCCTGGTTTGATAGAAGCTTTCTATGTATACTCAAAACCAAAATGAGTACATCTCATTATTTGGGGGATAAATCATGCTGTTAGAGCAGAGTTCTGACCACATTATCTCCCAAAAACACTAAAAAAGCGAATCAGAAACTCTTACCTGGCCATCGCTTTTAGATCCATCATAGCCTGTCCTGGGACAGATTTATTATATAATTAGATAATTTATTAAACAAATCATTTGGACTCGATTAAAGATAAGTTTATAATTTATACCCCTCAAATTTCATGGAATTTCAAGATCATGATATTGATGAAACATTCATAATTAATTCAAATGTATACGTATTAATATACTAACTAAAAGCCAGTTTATATAATAATAATATTTAACGAGCTAAGCATTCTACTGGTTTGCTTTTGATGAGACAGGCACAGCAACAGGTAGGACGAAAGCTACTATGTTATGAACACATACCTATCTAATTGTAGTAGTTGATTAAATATTATGTAATTGATTAAAAATGTTGTTAGGTCCATCTGTTAACATTAATGAATGAAAAGTAATATTCAAATACTATTGTGAGAAAAACTATATAACTTATTATGAATGATATGAGCGTAACTTTGGTTTTCCCCTTGGAAACATGAATACATAAGTTATTAACATTATAGTATGAAAATTTTCTTACCCTGAGGAATTAATTATAAACAGACTGTGTATCATTTTGAATCACTGGCAATCTATTTCTAAAGTTACTTTTTACTAATAATTAAAAATTCAGCAAAGCTAAACAGCCACTTGACACCCTGTCAACAAGACTCCGTAACCTTATCATCTAGGTTAATGCATTCATACAAAGAGGTCACACAAGAATGGGGAGCTTAATTGTCTCCAAAGAAAAGATAAGAAGGCTTGATTAAAAATATACATTTTATACAACTATATACACAATATAGATACATCAAATATACATAAGTTTCATGGAAAGCATACTAAAATCTATAAATTGGAGGTCTGAAAGATCATTAATAATTTTACCCTCATTTTAAACGAATAAAAATCACCTCCACGAATCAATTTTTTTTTATTGTTCTTAGACGTTTAAAGATAACAATCCTATTTTATATATATATATATATATATATATATATATATATATATATATATATATATATATATATATTTATACAACTTTACAATCGGGTCGCATTATCAGTCTCTGTATCCAAAGGTCGCCGCACTAGCACTCTTTAGCGCCATTTGAGCAAGACTAACTACTTTTTATTCAATTCTAAAATTCGTATTCATTGCAATTATTACTGGTTTAATTCCTCGCGCGGATCTCATTACCGCGTAGGGGAGCGTCCCACGGGTGGCGGATATGGGGATGGTCGGTGGAAATTCCTTGGAAGTTCCTCCCGGCTAAGTCCGATGGACTCGCTGACCAACAAAGAGAGCGCCCCTCCAGGCTTGCTGGAGGGTGGGGTGTAGGTTTGAACGCCCTACTCACATATTTTTAGTTCACAAAATACCACAAAAAAGTCATGGATCTCTCTGATGTAAAACGCTCATTATCCGGAGATAAACTAGCCCCCCGTTCGGGTTTCCGGGTTGGGACTACTTCAGGAGTTTCATGGCGCAAGTTGAAAATTAGAGATTTAGGAATAGCGGCGTGGAACGTAAGAAGTTTGAATACAGCGGGTGGGTTAAAATCGGTGGGCAAACGAGGTTAAGAGATACAATGTAGATATCGTGGCACTGCAAGAAGTTCGTTGGCCAGAGGAGGGTTCGTTAACAAAAGGGAATTATTCTATTTGGAACGGTGGGTATTATTGTTTAGGTACTGGATTTCTAATTAGGAATAGATTGCTCTGCGCATTGAGGGACGTACAATTTTTTAGTGATAGGATATCTGTGGCCATATTTCAGAGGCGATGGTTTAAAATCGCACTGATAAACATACATTCTCCTACCGAAGACAGTGATGATGAAGTTAAATGCGAATTTCATGATAAACTAGAGTGGTTTATGATAAACTATCTCGAAACTGCACAAAAATAATATTAGGAGACGCGAACGCAAATGTGGGGAAGGGAAGAAGTATACTATCCGACGATCGATAAAGAAAGTTTGCACGAGCATAGTAATGATAATGGGATCCGTCTAATAAACCTTGCTATCTCGAAAAACCTAACAATCAAAAGTATTACGTTTAAACATAAGGATATTCATAAGTATACGTGGACATCGCCGGATTCACAAACACGCAATCAAATTGATCATGTGTTCATACAACAAAGATGGCAAAATAGTATAATTGACGTGAGGTCTTATCGTGGGGCAGAATGTGGGTCAGATTATGAATTAGTAATCGCGAAACTTCGACAAAAACTTAATATAAAAAACATAAAAGAAAGCCGTATTTGTTCCGATAATTTTGATCTAGATAAATTAAAAACCCTTCAATTAGAAATAATTCGCGGTAGATATCACGAATAGGTTTGAAGCCTTGGAATCTTTAGATGAGGCTCGCCAAGATGTAGACAAGCTATGGATCGGAATTAGAGATAATATTAAAGAGGTAAGTAATTTGTGTCTTGGAAAAAGGGGCAACAAAAAGAACAAACCGTGGTTCGATAATGATTGCCTAAACTTGTGTGAAAAAAGAAGAGCCACTAAATTAAAAGCTTTAAATAATCCAAGCAATAACAATGATGCTAACTTTCGAGCCTTGATGAATGGAACGTCCAAATTCCTCAAAAATAAAAAAAAACGAGAATATCTTAAAAACAAAATAATAGAGGTAGAAACTAATAGAATTGAAAACAACGTAAGAGACATGTACAAAGGTATAAACAGATCGCGTAAACAGTTTGAATTCGCAATGAATGGAATTAGAGATGAAAATAACAATATCTTGGCTGATCCGGGGGACATTATGAATAAATTTAAAAAACACTTTGAAAGTATTTTGAATTCGGGAAATAATAGTCAATCTCCTCCTTCTGAATATCAGAGTGCTGAACCGTTAAATGAAGAACCGAGTAAGGAGGAAGTCGAAATAGCCATCGGAGAATTAAAATCTCATAAAGCAGCGGGGATCGACAACATTCCCAGTAAAATAATAAAAGCGTGCGTTGAAGCTGGAGTTTCTAAAATACATTTTTTGGTTAAAAAGATCTGAGAAAATGAAAAAATGCCCGACGAACGGAAAGAATCTATACTTATTCCGATTCACAAAAAAGGTCCGAGGACGGAGTGTAGTAACTATCGCGGAATATCACTCCTCACGGAATGTTATGAAATATTCTCGTTGATCCTAACTATTTGAATCACGGAATATGCCGAGAAAATTATCGGAGACTACCAATGTGGTTTTAGACGGAACCGATCAACTATCGATCAAATATTTTCTCTACGGCAAATATTAGGAAAAAAAATAGAATTCAACGGTGTAGTTCATCAGCTTTTTGTGGATTTCAAAAAGGCTTATGATTCCATTGCTCACAAGAGACTGTATAACATTTTGATTGAGCAGGGAATACCGAAGAAGTTAGTAAATCTAGTAGGGATGTGCATGACCGAAACATTCAATAAAGTTAGAATCGGTAATTATTTTTTGAATAAATTTGAAGTTCGCTCGGAGTTAAAACAAGGCGATTCCCTTTCACCTGTCCTATTTAATTTAATACTAGAGTATGTCATTAGAAAGGTGATGCGTACCGAAAGGGGTTTAGATCTGGGTGGTAAAATATCCGTGCTTGGGTTTCAATATTTTCGGCAATAAAAAGTCATTGTTGCTTTAGCTATTATGAGTTTACTAATCAAAGGTAATGACTTCCTTCAAACTGTGATTAGAGAGTAACTTTATAAAGACTGTTTTGATAAAGATAATTATCAATTATTAGTAATATTTTAATAATATTAATCTTATGATTAAGAATAGTATTAAGATGACCAAAAAGTATCGTCAAGCGCGCTGGTTGAATCCGAACAGGAGTAGAGGAGGGGGAGGGTATGAACTTTTATTACGACCAACTAATAAACTCGGACTTCACACTCTGGTAATAATCGGTTGTCAATCTGTAGAATTACAATTTTTTTTTTGTCATAGTTGAAGTGCATAAATATACAAACGATACTAGGCTAATTGACCACAACTAGAATTATTTAAAACAAGCAAAATTTTCGATGAAGTTTATCCCTTAGGTAACCGTTAAATTTGGCGTAAGAAATGCTTCTGAGACATTTGTATTGAAAGTAATAAATTAAAATCCTTTTAAATTTTCACAATAGACTAGTTATATATTGCCACTAATTCTTTTTAATATAAATAGATACCATTGTTTGTTAAGACTGACTGTTATTGAAGAAAACATATTTGCATCAATCAATTCTAAAATCGGAGAGGGCAACACTGGCAGATTCAAATGGCATTGGCTTAAAGAAGTCGAAGGAGTTCAGTAGAGATTGTGGTATTTTTGGTGTTCTCAGGAATAATTGAACCAAATTTAGGGGAAATGGACCGTCCATCTGTGAGTCACAATGTCCCTCATGGCTGCTTGGCAGTATCTCGTCCAACGGTGATCCGAGAAGAGGTCTCCATAGATAGTTTTGATGTTCCCAGCCAGAAAGGAAAATTTGGCTGGACAACAATTAACGAAATCCATTTTCCCTTTATACTAAGGAATGAAGAAAAGTATGTAGCAATACGGATGGTAGGCGAGAAACTTATGGATAAGTACATCAGCAAACTTAGTTCTCTTGTTTACGCTCATAATAGAATCAAAGCTTATTTCATTACCACCAGTGAGGCCCTGTTGTTAAATGAAATCAATTACAAACACCTAGAAGGAGCTTATGGCCCGAAAAGATTTACTAAAAAAGATCTAATTACTCCGTTAGAAGATACTATCAAATTTCATGACTTTGTACATTTTTGTTACATGAAAATTACTAATGTCCATATCTCATCAAAGAGCAATTGTGGTTTCATTCAAATAGGACCTAGAATCGTTCCTTATATTAATAAGAATGATAGTAAATTTGTTCCTTCCTTATTTTTTAATGGAATTTCAGAGAGTTTGAAAAGTAAATGTTTAAATATTGAATCATGGGATTGGGCTTATTTGAAATTCTATTGTAACATTATTGGTATGAAACATATTGAATTTCCTTTAAAATCTTGCCCTGCCATTAATGTGACTGACATTCAACAGCTTTTACAGGACACAGAAGAATACAAAATATTTACCCCTTTAGCGATCAAAGACTCCTCTTTCATAGTTAAAACCCAAAGTATTGTGAATATACCTTGGTATGTCATTTCAAAGGACTCATACAATTGATTAATATATGGGCTGTACACTTCAATTTAATGAAGATAAAATCATCAGTAAGTTACCAACAATTTTTGTGATAAACTCGTTATTTTAAGAATTTATTAATTGAAAACGTTGTTAAGGAAATGGCTTAATTGTTTATTTTTAATTATATTTTCATAAAAATAAGTTGTTTCAAAGTTTGAATATATAAATATATCATGTTCCTATTAGTAAGTAATTATTATAATTTTAATGATATGTTATTGTTTAATATAAGTCTAATTTTTTCTGTTTTTGTTTGGTCATAAGCCTCGATAAGTAGAGAGCGATATAAAATGAGGCGCTCCATACAAGAAGAGGCCATCCGCCATGTTAAATTTTTTTTTTTTTTTGACGGCTGATAGATAGCTGACCATAGATTTATTGTAACATTATGTATACCATAATAATGTATATATATATCAAGAATGGCATATTATATTTTACCAGCTTTGAAATTAAAAAAGAAATTATGGTGACATGGCTGATTCGCCCTTCTTCCATAGAGTGCCTCATATGGGTCACTGAAATATAATAACATGGTGTTTTTTGCAGACTAATAGTACATATCTATTATGTAATTTTATTTAAAATACTATAAATTTATTCATAAAATGGTTTACAGTTTCATACTTTAGGAATTATCGCTGAAGAACTTTTTAAGATTTCATGTCTCATATATTTAAGCTTAAAAACAGAATTGAGATTTATTGATATAGTATTAATAGTTGTTCCAATAATAATAATATTAGTTTCATTTATTAATGATTAGAAAGCAAAACAATAGTAGATACCATGGGCCTATAGTCTTTTGAAGTTTCATCATAATTAAATTTCTTATTTTTTAAAATTATTTGACTGTGTTGTTTTTAAGCCAGTTTTATTTGATTTGCAAATGCATTTGTATTGATGAAAGAACATGTATTTTTCTTTAAAACAGTCTTTAGTTTCTTTTATAATTAGAAAGAATTTAATCACTATAAAACTAATCTCAATGTAAATTTGTTATTGATTTTGAATTCTATTCATAAAGCATTTGTTTATAATAAACATATATGCAGAATCTCAAAATGTTTTGCTTCACACTCTTCACCTACTCGTTATTGTTAATTATAGGCTATTTGGTATCTTAGTAAATATTTGAAATTATATATTTTATTCAGTTGACATCCGCGTGATGGTATAGAAGGATCAATCTAATTAGGAATTGATAAATTATTTGCCACTTCTATAAATTTGTTTTATTGAAAACTAGTTTCGAATGTTATACATTCATCCTCAGTTCTAAAACACAAAAAATTCAAAAATAAGCAATTCAAAATATAATTTGGTATTATTATACATATTAAATTAGATGTAATATAAATCAGTATTATAAAACATTTATGAATTATGAATTTAATTAAGACTAGAAATCAAATAAATGTTGGTACTCACCAAGGTTTAAATGGATTATATCAAACAGAAAAGTTTGTACAGTTTTCTTCTCGCATTGAACTAACAATGAACAAAAGGTAGGTAGGATGTTTTTAGGTAAACGATTTAAGGGTCAGGGTGTTTCCAATAATGCCGGTGATTAATTGTTTTTTCTGTTATAGATGGGAATAAATTTAAGATTGGACTATTGGAGATATTTTTTTTGGTCATTTAAGCAAAAATCTGGATTGGATTTGAAGGATTTTATTATTTGAAGTTCTTGTGTATTTTTAGAACTGAGGATGAATGTATAACATTCGAAACTAGTTTTCAATAAAATAAATTTATAGAAGTGGCAAATAATTTATCAATCCCCAAGTATATTTTGTTGTTACATTATATTGAAAAATAATCATAGAATGATATACATATAATCTCAGCAAATAAAACATAAAGCAGAAGCTTCAGAAAGTCACTGTCTCAATAACCCTTTTTATATTTTCTTACTGAATAATCCAAGAAAATTATGATTGCTATAAATGTTACAAACGCATGGAGGATATTTCTATAGTCACAGGAAAATAAATTGGTAAGTCGAAAAATGGACCTCCTGAGTTATATGTATTTTCCCTAAACTTCTGTACACAGTTAAAAAATCGGTAACTTACTGTTCTATATCTTTACGAGTAACAGGATAGATGTGTTACCACCTGCTTTACTGTTGAAATTAGTTTAAAACAATGTTTTCATTATGAATGTATGGCATTAATTTTAAACATAAACTATCTTTCTATTTCTTCTCTTTAATTCCGGGCATAACATTGAAATATCTGTTGCATTTATAACACCCATTTTACTTTCTATAACTTTGTTGTGATTCATATTCTTATTATTATGGTTATTGCACATAATAGAAAATAAACCATGGTATACATTAAAGCTTCATTGTTTAAAATTGTACTTGTAAATAGTATGTATGTTTTTTTTTTCTGTAAGCCAGTTGATAAGTTGGAAACATATCTAATGAAAATACAAGCATAAGTAGATCAGAATTTGGATTTTCATCTGTTAGAGGTCCTAAATTTTTTTTTTCCACAAGAGGTTTGATAATTTTTGAGTTTCTTGAGATTTATTTTAACCTCCTTTGATGATTTGAATACAAAACCTACATTTCAAGTAAAAAAATCCGAAGGTATGTTCTTCTGAACAACACAGTTCAGATAGTATCTGTATGGCAGATATATTTTCTAAAAATTCTAAAAATATTTCTTTCTAATTTTTAGAATACATTTTTTTTTTAAGCTATTTTCGGATCTGATCTTCAATATGTTTAATTACAATAAATAAATGTAATGTATAAATGTATTGTATAATGAGTAATAATTGTATAAATGTATAATGAGGTGCAGGTTATGAGTTTCCTTAATAGGTACTAAGTTTGTAAATTGTAATGGATGAGAAAAACTCTAAAGGTTTGTCAGACTTAAGTCTTTCTCCGAAGTTGTGACAAGTGAATAGTGATTTAGCTTTATAAATAAGGTATCTACAAAGATTATAAATAATTGATATTCCATCATTTTCGGCGTTTCCATCCGCCGAAGCTAAACTTTCTTCCAGTGTATAATATATTCATCACACTTTATAATTAAATGTTCTGGAAAGTATTTGTGATACACAGGGTGGTGTTTTGTTAATTGGAATTGAGGAGAAATCGATTTTTGCCACAAATGTATTGACTCAAGTAGAGGAGTAAATAAATGAGCTCCCTTGTATTTCACTGACTTGTATCCACATCAAGAACCTCATCCCTCTCTCAGACACTAAATTCTGGGGAAAGGAGGTTTCCAAGACGAAGATAGCCGATTTCACCCGAATCCTCCCGTCTTTTCTCTCGTTCCTTTTTTCTCCGCGATTTTACCGCTCGTATGGATTTTAATTTTTTTTTCAACTGATCTTCATAATTCATGAAGTTCATGATTAACAAAAAGTTTAATAATTAATGCCATAAATTTATTTTTCACAATTTAATTTTCTATAAAAATAAGTTAAATGCAATTACTATTATTCATGATTAAAATCCATAAAATTATCCATTCACTATCGTATATAGGTGCAAATTAGAATCTAACAAAATTAAATCACAATCAGTATCGCAACTTCGAACTGATAGATGAGTTGAGACCATTGTGCTATGTAACAAAGTGTGGTAAAATATTTTTTTTAGAGAGAAACATACGTTTTTCGCAGCACGAAATGCGCCGAAATACGAATTTTCATAGCAATCGAAAAATAATTTTTTTTTACTCAAAATTTTCACCTCCGTGTATTCGATTTTTGTTCGAAAATTACATAAATTGCGATAACTTCAAGACAACTCCACCGATTCAGACAAAACTTGGGAGAGGTTTAGGACTTTATAAACCCGACCTCTGTAAACAAGTTAGAAACGGAGATACAAAATGAAACGTTTGATGAGTTTTATTTTATTTTAGGTCACCTTTTCTCCCTTCCAAATAAATAAATTTTACAGTGATTGGTATGGGTTAGAGATAATAAATTAAGCTTTCCAATGGCTGTATTAACGTTGAATTCGGATAAAATCCTGAGGAGTTATGGATGCTTATGCGAACGTCGGGCGTTGGCAGGAATAAAAATCCAGAAAAACCAAGAAAAAAAAATTCCGATTTTTTTTATAATAAATTAATTTGTGAATGAAGTCCTTCTTCGTCATCAGGATATATGATTTCTTTAAATGATATTACAGAGTATGTGACTATGATGGAAAAGGAAAGTTACTCCCCAAATAATTTTTTAATAATGAAACCAGCTAGGATTGGCGAAGTAAAATTATATAGATGTCGGGACATGGGGAGAGAAACATGTAATTTAAAGAAAGCATATATCCTGATGACGAAGAAGGAATTCGAAACGTCGTAACCTTGTTATAAAAATGTTTTCTAAAAAAATATAAAGTTGTAGATCAAAGGGAAAGTGTCATTCACAAATTAATTTATTATAATATATTAACTTCCCTATAAATTAGAAATTATTTAATATATTCGATTTTTTTATTTTTATGAAAATTCATATTTAAGGGGTTGTATAGGACGATAAAAACTCATCTGACTTTCTTTTTCCTAATATAATTTTTTTAGCCTAATTTAGTGGAAGTGTCTTTTAGTTTTTATGATTTTTTGTGCATTTATTACAATGGGCAATATTTGTTTCTTATTTTATACAAAAAAAAAATCCGTGAGCAGTACAACTCCGTCACTAAAGTCGTATTTTCCCGTTAAAAAAAGATAAAAACGGAGAAGAAAAAAAATTGAGATCCACAAAAGACAGTCCCCTAACATACCGAAATTTACATATGAAATGACAATTTACCGAAAATGACAATTTGACCCAAAGGGGGCCGCTGGAGGTGCTCAAATGTAGCGGGAAAAAAAAAATAAATATAAATATATATCAGACATCTCCAAATTATTCATAATCGTGCTCTAGGGGTTATGAAACGGATAGAAATAGCAGTCCCGCCACTCACCGCCGACCTTCGACCCACTGCAATAGTCTATTTTTTCGGAGAAAAACGACTAATAAGGCATTGAAATAGTTGAAATAGCTATATCTTTGCTAATACCCATTCGATTTCGATGAAACTTCTTTTGTTTTATATGTACTTTAATTTCCTTTCGAATGCAACAGGTCTTGAGCTCCCTAACTTAACTTGGAGGAGCTTTAAAGGTGCGCAAATGTTTTAAAAAATCGGAAAACCCAGGAGGGTGGGGGCACCAAGTCGAGACCCTCAAAGGATACTTCCCCGACACCAACTCAATTCACATACAAATTTTCAGCCCTATAAACTAATATGGTGGAGCTGTAGCGATGCGCAATACTTAAAAAACGCCGAAATTTCAGGTAAACATACCGAAATTTTGACTCTAATATATCCATTCTTTAATGGTATCGTTCTGCCTTGAAGAATGCCTTACATACCGAATTTCAGCTCATTTGACCCAAAGGGGGCCGCTGGAGGTGCTCAAATATAGCGGAAAAAAATATATATATAAATATATATCAGACATCTCCAAATTTTCCATGATCGTGCTCTAGGGGTTATGAAACGGATAGAAATCGCAGTCCCACCGCTCACCGCCGACCTTCGACCCACTGCGATAGTCTATTTTTTTCGGGGAAAAAACGACTAAAAACAAATCGATTGGTATACAAGAACTTTGAAATCCATGCAGAGCAAAGGCAGTAAACAATAATATAAAATACTTGTTTAAATTACATAAAATATTTTTTTTCTCGAATCACTTTTTGGGCCACCGATTTATAGTTTAATAGGCGTACTAGGAATTCAGTGGATGTCCACATCAGAAACTCTGAAAATGTCGTGGGGATTCAGTCGAATTGCAGGGAAGTCAACATTGGGGCAACTGTGGGAGCAGTAAATGACCTGAGTCAGACATGTGGGAATTCCGACATTCAAATCCACAGAAGAATATAATTTTTATAGATACACGGTACTGACAGGCCACGGACATGTGTAAGTGGATCCTTGGGGTTCAGTATCAGTGATATCAATACTGCTTCAGTGTCCCTTCCGTACTATTTTGTGTTTTTTTTTTGTTACAATGAAAAACTCGTTGAAAATATCTAAGTTTCTAAATCTATTAAACTGAAGAAACCAGGGTACTGGCTCTGCACCGTCGCATACATCTCACCACCACTACTGCTTTCCCCCTTCGTCCCTCCTCTATCACGCTTGTTTCCAAACTACTCCACGAGGAATTTTGTTTTTTGGTGTCGCCTTCGCATGGATCGGGTCTAAAAGTTTAGCGTACATTTTTTTTTTTTTTTTTTGTATTATTCCGAAGTACTCCGATCAATTTATTTTTTTAAAATATTGGTGATTATTTTTTGTTACATCATTTTGCAATGTTTTGTTATACCACAAGAAAATATTTCCCCTCTCGTGCACCCTTTTTTCTCGCTACGGTCTATACATGTCAAGGACGTGCACTTTTACACTGTTCGCACCCTGACGCAAAAAATCCAGTAACGCCACTGGCCTTAGTGCTCTAAGATGAGCAAGACATTCTAAAATAAATGCTGCCCTTGAACTGATATGTGTGAATTAGGAATGAATTATACATAGGCTAATCATACCTGAGCAATTGTTCGAAAATATTTAAAACAGATGGAAACTCTTATTGACTCCTCTTTATTATATCTTGAATTAAAAGTACTTTTTAACGATAAGAGGTGCTGTCCACAAGAATCTTTACAACAAAGACAACATGGATAATGCTACCTGTTTTTTACCGCTGACCCTTCAGGCTGTCCTAGGCGCATTCCTCGGTCACTTTAACCCGCTTAGTTTTTTTTATTTAAAATAAAAAAATACTTAAGGCATCAAAGATTTTATTTTGAACAATTAATTTTGTTGGTAACCCCTTGAAATAACTTTAAATGGTAGATTGTTACATACTTGCCTAATATTTATGAAGATACCACGTATTGGTAAATTTTAAAATTCTGTTTCGGAGGCATCCTATCTTTTTAAAAAATATTTTGAAGTTGATTTATGTAACTTAAAACTAAAGTTAAGGTAGTGGCGTAGCCAGAGGGGAGGGGATGAGGGAATCTGGACCCCCTCTCCCTCGAAATTACAAAATACTAAAAAATTGTATTTGAAAGTTATTTTATAAAATGGCATAGAAAATATTATACATAGAGAGGTCCTTCTTACATTCCAGTTCGGGGTGAGTTTCTTTAAAGTAGATGAACCCCTTTCTTGGATGAACCCCCCTCTCCTCCCGAAACGAAATCTTGGCTACGCTACTGAGTTAAGGTTAAATCATTTCACAGTGAAGTTTAAAAAAAATAAATAAAAGCTATGAAGAAAAAAACGGAGAAAAAATTATTGATGCATAATAATTATATTTAAACTTAAATTCTCATATTACTTTCCCTTACCTATATACGAAGTATATAGTAAGGGGAAGTGTTGCGATCGTGAAAATTTTCGACGGAAATACATATTTTTCTAAATATCTTTTTTAGTACTACTATTCTGTGCACTAAATATTTTTGGTTTATCAAGCTGAAAATATATTTTAAAAGTTTCGGTTTAGATTCCATGGAAATTCCATTTAGTTTCTATGGAATCATCTTGTGTCCATTAAATAAGATAAAAGCATAAATTATTAAGTTAATTTCTACTTTAATGTTATTAAAATACATTGTTACAGAGCGTTTTGTTAACAATATTTTGGCGGCTTGGTTCTCAGGAGGTTCCGTCGCATTCGTTACCTTCCGGACGCGCTCGGCTTTCGATCTAGGGTCTAGTAGACCTTATGAGATACGCATAATCGTTTTTAGAGAATTTATATATGATTTTATACAAAATTTACCATAAAATGCTCCCTTTTTCAGTTATGCGCAAATAAAATTTTCTTTTCCCTATAACTTTTACCCCTGCATTTTCTCGTTGATATACTACATACACGAAAAGTTAAAGAGCTTTAAGGAGAAGACATTAGGCATGTTTCATCAAAATCGTTAAAACCGTTTACGAGAAAATTGTAAAACAGTATAAAATCGGTGATATAATTTCCACTTCTGGTTTGTCCGATGCGCTGTATCTTTGCCAATACTGGTGCGATTTTTATGATTCTTTTTTTAGTTTTTAGATAATTTAATTACCTTTCATACAATTCCATACATAATTTACCATAAAATGCATACTTTTTAAGTTATGCGTAAATAAAATATCCTGCTCATCATAACTTTTTTTTCTTGCATTTCCTCAGTGATGTACCACATGTATGAAAATTTAAAAGACTTTAAGGAAAACATTTTCAGCAAATATTATCATAATCGTTAGAGCCGTTTTAGAGAAAATTGTAAAATCGATGATATAAAAAAGAGAGACTTCCGGTCTGTCGATTTTGACGAAAAAGTTGCTGCAACATCCCATGAATATACCGACCTTAAATGCGTAGTTTCAGTATCGTAAGACTTTTCGTTTTTGAGCTAGACTGCTCACATATACACAGACCATTTTGCGAGGCTTGGCTATTTCCATTCAGTGGATCTTAAAACGTGTATTTTCGTTGAAAACTCGAATTCGAAAATTTTCATGATCGCAATACTTCTTACTATATATTTCGTATATAGGTAAGGGAAAGTAAATTTCATATATATATATATATATATATATATATATATATATATATATATATATATATATATATATATATATATATAGTAAGGGACAGAGTAAGGGGATTTGTCACTCCCTAGCCTCAATCAAAATGGTTGATTTGTCACTCCCTAGCCTCAATGAAATTTCTTAGGAGGCTTGGAAGTGGCCAGGATAGCTAGACCGTAATATTCATTGAAATGATAAACAATTAATTTTTGCTTCTTCACTACCAAATATAAAAAAGCTTCGTATATGAGCAAGAAATTGAAAAAAAATCAAAATTTTCCCTGGGGTTTTGTATTTCTATACTGAACTAAAGATACTTAAAGTTTAAAGTTTTTTAAACCACATCCATATTCCAAATTTTGTGCTCTCATTACACATGTGTCTTCATAGAACAAGACTTTTTTTTTTTTTAAATCGATATCACTAAAACTATGATATCAAGTGTGAATCTGCTTCAGAAAGTTGTCAAGGAACATTTCCTGAAGGCAATAAAACTTCAAAAAATCGAAACACTCGATTTCCGAAAAATTTTGATAACTAAATTTCATCAAATTCAAGATGAGATAGAAGGCGGAAAATTCTTCTCTTTTCAATTAAATAATTATTTGACTCGCTTTCCAGAAACTATTTTCCTTCCTTGTACTCTTTAAAGGTAAGAAATGTGTCCGCTAAATTTGAATAAATAAATGCTTGTAGGTCTTCGACAAGTTACCTACCATTCCCCTTAATTGAATGAATGAATGATGAAAAATTATCTTTATTCTGGAACTAAGTGGCTTAAGAATAAAAACAATAAACATGTATAAATTCTTTTCGTCTAGCTGTTGAGTAATTTTTAGGCTAAATAATCGAAATTTTGTATAATTTTACATTTGACTAATTGCGTAATTGGCCCAAAGAAGTAAGAGTTCACTGGGGAATTCAGGAGGATACGCAATGCGGAATTTGCAGTGCTTACGCTCGGTTACTACTGAAATTTATATTTTTTAATTATTTATTTATTTCGTTTTTATTTCGAGACCTGATTATTTTTTCGCATCTTATGTAATAATTCTATATGGAGTTCTATTTATTGATTCTATCCTCCTGTCTATGCAAAGAGCCTTGAAACTTGAATGAATGTCCAAGGCAAGGGAATTTCCGATACTTATAAGTCAGATTCCATTATACAATAATAAATATTGAGTAACGGGAATAATAAAATAGAGTAAACAGAAGTATGAAACCAAGCGGTTTTTCATTAGAATTGTTTGATATGTTCCGCCATAAGGTATATATATATATATATATATATATATATATATATATATATATATATATATATATATATATATGTATATAGTTGTCTGTGCCACGATTATCTCCTGAACTAATTTTGTTGATTTTTTTAAATTTTATTTTGTTGCGTTTCGATTACTGATACCTGTGTACTAAATCTGGTATCCTTTGCGCAATATTCGAAAAACGTGTTTGTCTATAGACTGTAGAGCAAAACGGCTCTAACGATTTTGACGAATCTTGCCTAAAGTCTTCTACTTAAAGCTCTCTAATTATTCATATATAAAATACATCCCAAAGAAAAAACAAATTAAGAAGAAAATAAAACTTTATTTGCGCATAATTCGAAAAGTATAGATTTTGTTCACTACAAAACAATTCCAAACGTAATTAAAGTTTAATAAAAAAAAAAAAAAATAAATAAATAAATTCCACATCAGTGAAGTATTAGCAAAGATAAAGCGTTTTGAACTTTGTACACATGTTATTCTACCCTCGATCCGCCGAGGCTCCGAAATGTTATCCTTCCTGAAAAGATAAAATGCATGAAGACAGAAAGTTGTATGCTATTCCTTAAAATCAAACATATAATCAGAAATGCCCTTTGACCTATGCTTTTTTAATTATGTAAAATAATTCATTTATGTATTTGTTAAATAACATAATAAAATATAAACGAATAGATTTAATTTTTATAACTATAGCAATACCAGTAAACTGAGCGGTAGGAACATACATTATACCGACTATAATTGCCACTTCTTATCTACCATGTTCAATGGTGTCCTATTAATCTATTACTGAATATTTATATTTTGTCCCCCGTTAACTTTTTATATTTCCTTTTGCTTTATTAGTAATTTCTGTATTATCATAGACAATTAAGGACAATACAGTTAATTTATTGCCTTTGCTAATTAAATACTTTCTGTAGAAGATTGTTATAATTAGTCACTAATATGGTGTTTACTAATTAATTATTACTGATGATAAGTTAAATGGATTAGCTACTCATCGAAATTTCGATTAAGAATGATTGTTTAATTAATTTAGAAGCGTGCTAATACTTCTAACTGTGAACATTTTTACCAGTTAATTGCAAAAAACGTTAAAATATGCAGTCTACCATGTTGAATATATATATATATATATATATATATATTACTAATAATTAATAGTAATAATTAATATAATAATAATTAATATATTACTTTTTAATATATATAAATTACTTCTATTTTAATATATATATATATATATATATATATATATATATATATATATATATATATATATATATATATATATATATAATATTAATATATAATTATATATTAATTATATATATTAATTAATTAATTATATATATAATATATTAACATATATAGTAATATATATTAATTATATATATATTAATTAATTATATATAATTAATTTAGATTAATTATATATAATTAATTTAGATTAATTAATAATTAATTTAGAAGCGTGCTAATGCTTCTAACTGTGAACATTTTTACCAGTTAATTGCAAAAAACGTTAAAATATGCAGTCTACCATGTTGAATATATATATATATATATATAATCATTTAAAAATTATGGGTTATTTTGAGCTTCAGCTCAGAAGAAAAAAATCCCCGTCTTTCGCTGATGTTTTTTCATGTTAGTGCCCTTATATGGGATCCTCAGTAAACCCTTAAAGCATGCACACATTATACTAGGTATTTTAAGAAAGATCGATTTTTAAAAATTTTGTGAATTTTCCCGTTTGTGTTCTAGTGAGATGAAATTGTAGGGTATAATTTCACTTTTTAACAGAAAATTGACGAAAAAAGGATGAAGATTTCTAGAGCAGAATATTTAGCTCTAATGTTGCCCTTCCTAAGAATTTTTTTTTTTTGTTCGCAGAATATTATTTTATTACATTGACTCAATATTAAACTTGAAACTGTCTTCGCTAATTCATCTCGCTCTAAAAATTCAATGCGCAAAGCCAGTGGAGCATTTGATATCACATGGCTTCCATCCGACGACCTCGTGCCGGTGATATGTTTCTTTTTAATACAAACCTGGATTTTTTTATTAATATAATAGAGAATAGGTGACCACCTCGGTTGTTTTATTTGGTATATCCATTTTCGTGTTAAAATAAATAATGGGCTCCAAAATAATCTGAAATTTAAAAGTAAAATATTTTATAAACAAGACTGTGCTAAAAAAAAGAATAATATATATTTTTAGAAAAATGGAAAAAAAGTCTATCAATTTTATAAATGTTTACAAATTATAATGAAATACAAAAATTACCTTTCACTAATGGGATATTAAACTAGCGGAATACCTATGTAATTATTAGATACAACTTTTTTTTTTTTTTTTTTATTTGAAAAATAATACAAGCTGCCACACTCAAGGGCAATAGGTATTAGGGCTATGAGAATCCGTTCGTACCATATGTACAAGATAAACGAAAGAAAAAAAAACAAAAAAAAAACAAGGAAATATAATAAATATCATATAAAAAGAAAAAAAAATGAATAGATAAACAATTTAAATAATAACAAAATAAGTAAACAACCAAGAAAAGAAAAATTAAGTTAAGTAAAACTAAAATAAGTCCTCTTAAACACATTCATAACTATATGAAATATTTACAATCTGCACAGGGAATTACGAACCAAGCTCTGCCCCCCACATGTGAATGGCAAAGCCGGGCAACAGGAGATCCCAGTCGCGTCACTGGTCTTAAAGACCAGCACTAGAGCCACAGACGCTCAGGACTTGAGTGGACAAAAGGTCTCGAGGCCACTGCCGTTTCAACCTTCGAGGAGGGTTATAGGGATGGTTGGTGCTGGATAGGGATTGTGCTAAGGGATCAGGATGATGAGTAAGGTTCTGATGAAATGTGGAGAATTTGTATGGAATTATGTCAAGAATACACGGGATGTTAAGGTCATGGTGTAAGGTCTTGTTTTAAACATAATATGGGGCATTGACTATTGTACGGAGGACTTTAGACTGGAAGGATTGAATACGCTTGATGTATGAAAGTTTAGCTGTCCCCCAAAGTTCTTGTCCGTAGGTCCAAATAAGTTTTAGAATGGTCTTGTTTGCTATTGAAAGATGTGATGATCTGTTCGTTAGTCTGTATAACTGGCCAAATCGTTGATTAAGCTCTTGTCTTTTAAGTCTAGTGTGAGGGCTCCATGTTAGTCTTTTGTCAAGTAGGAAGCCAAGATATCGGACTGTGTCTGAAGTGGGAAATAGTGTGGAATTAAAATGGACTAGCGGACAGGATCTTCTGCGTCGGAGGGTGAATGTAACATGCTAACATTAGATACAACTTAGAATTCAAGAACAACACTCCCAAACAGAAAGAATGAAAAATTGATCGAGATTTATAATTGATGAGATGAAGAAATAAATGCTGTTTAAATGAGGTTAGGGTGGGAGCTTTACGAATCGAGATGGGTAAGGAATTCCAAAACGGGGTAGCAAGAATGATGATGGATTTTTCAAAGGAAACAGTTCTATAAGAAGGTATATACAAATGGGTATGTTGAGATCTTGTTTTTAAGAGATGGATGGATGGAAGAAATGGATTATTCGATCGAGAGCCCGCTCGTAAAAATGGTCATTATCTAAAGAAAACTTTAATAGCAATTTATTCAATACTTATAATATTGAAATAAAAAAAAAAAATAAATAAGATTCTGCCAGTCGGATCATGCTATCTAAAAAAATGGCGGCCAAAAAAACTCAAAATTTTAGAACTATTTTTGAGTTTTTATCTATAATTTCTAAACGGTGATTTCTATCAAAAAAGCTACCGTATATTAAATTAAAAAACATTAAATTCTGCGTATAATGAGCACCAAAAAACAATAATTTTTTAAAGTGGTGTGATTGAAAACCACAGTCAAAATATCTGATGTGGACAACACACGACTTCCTTGTACGTCTATTAAAGTATAAATCGGTGGCACAATAAGAGAATCTGAGAATCAAATTCGGCGCCGTTGTGTTGGGGAGGTAGGGCTCCATGATCGAACAAAGTATTGTTTTTTGAACGCAGAATTTAATGCTCTTTAATTTAATATATAGTAACTTTTTCTAAAAAATGCACCGTTTAGGAATTATAGGTGAAAAACCAAAAATCGTACTAAAATTTCGATTTTTTTTTTCAACCAATTTTTCAGGTAGCATGATCCGACTGGCAGACTTGTATTTTTACTTTCTCTTACCTATATACGAAGTATATAGTAAGGGGAAGTATTGCGATCGTGAAAATTTTCGAATTCGAGTTTTCAACGGAAATACACATTTTAAGGTCCTCTGAGTTCAAATGACCAGGCTTCGCAAAATGGTCTGTGTGTGTGTGTATGTGAACAGCCTAGCTCAAAAACGAAAAGTCGTACGATACTCAAATTTCATATTTAAAGTAGGTATATGGCTGTGATGTTACAGCAACTTTTTCGTCAAAATCGATTAACCGGAAGTGCCATTTTATATAATCGATTTTACACTTTTTTACAATTTTCTCGAAAACGGCTCTAACGATTTTGATGAAACTTGTCTAAATTATTCTTCATAAAGGCCTTTAACTTTTCATTTATGTAGTAAATCACCGAGGAATTGCAGGAAAAAAAGGTATGATGAAAAGAATACTTTATTTGCGTATAGCTTAAAAAGTAAGCATTCTAATGTAAATTATGTGTTGAATTGTATGAAAGGTAATTAAATTATCTAAAAAATAATAAAAGAATCATCAAAATCGGACCAGTATTAGCAAAGATACAGTGTATTTTGTGAGGAGCACAAGACCCTAGACGGATGCGACCGAACCTCCTCCCACCAATCCGCCAACCTGTTGTAAACAATACGCTCTGTAATAAAGTAATTTAAGAATATAAAAGCGAAAATTAACTTAATAATTTCTACTTTCACATTATTTAATGGAAAGAAAATGTTTCTATGGAAACTAAACCAGAAACTTTTAAAATATATTTGCAACTTCACAAAGTTAATATATATATAGGTAGTGTACAGGATTGTTGTACTAAAATTGTTTAAACATTTTTTTTATTGTACTTAAGTGGGAGAAGATGTGAATGCTGCTAAGTTTATTAGAAGCAGTGTTTATGTGAACTCTTTAAAATTGTATTAAAAAGATAATTATTATAGGACGGTAAGGGAAAGTTGTGTGATGCGCGCCAGACTTTTTTTAATGTCAATACTATAAGGATTCAAAAAATTGCTATAAAAGCTTTCCTCAGATAATGACCATTTATTTGCACGTGTTCTCGGTTTAGAAATAGAAAACCAACAAGAAGATATTGATTGTCATCAGAAATTAGGATAAAACCATCCTTTCCTGGACTACCAGTGAGAGATGTGAGAACGTCTGGGAATCCCGAAAATGAATCTTAAGAAGCAATTCATTAAAAAAATTAGTATCTTCTTGCTTAACAGAAAGCTCTTCGTACCCTGAGTATCCATAGTCAAAGTGGAGGTGAATGAGGTGGAATACTAGAAGATGACGGGCACTTCGGGGATATGAATCACAGATTCATTCTTATTGTATATATTTTTAGTAAAAAATATATACAATAAGAAGAACCTCTCCAGACACTATGAGATAGTAGTAAAACCGGTGCTATTATATGGAACGGAAACAGCGGGTTTTACTAGCATAGAGAGACTGCTGAGAATAGAGAGAAAGACATTGAGGTGTATCCATGGGCCAAGGAAAGTGGGAGAAGAGTACAGGTGAAAAAATAATAAAGAGCTGTACGAAGGCATTGAAGATCTAGAGACCTCAATGAGGAAAAGGAAGTTGAAATTTGACGGCCACATGAAGAGGATAGACGAGGATAGAGTGAACAAGCAGATCTTGTACAGGGTGGTGAAAATTAAAAACATAAAAGGATACCCCGAGCAAATCAAGGAAGAAATAGAGAAACTGGGGATCAGAGAAGAGGACTGCCAGGATAGAGAGAAATTTAGAAGGATGGTAGATGGAAAGAAGTTCCTTGCGGTGGAGAAGAGGAAAAGATGGAAGGAAGGAGGTGGGGGCTGAAATAAAAATTAAATACAAGAAGTGACGTACGCGTGGTCCTTAGTTGGCTTTCATCGCGATAAATAAATATGTGTATATATATATATATTTATAGAGAGAGAGATTGATTGATTGATCTTTTATTGAATCTTTAAGGGCCTGTGGCTCTTTCTTACACACAAATGTATTATAAGCATAGAAATCTATTTATTTATTTGAATATCAGATACATTTCAATAATGATATTTTACAACCCAAATATAATTTTAATGAAGAAAGAAAAAATAAAATAATGATATGATGGATACGAAAAATTAATAAAAGAGAGAGGGAGTGAGAAAGAGAGGTAGATAGATGTGTAGGCATTAGTAAAAACAAAATATAAAAATATGTTAGTTCAGAGATCAATTCGATTAACTTTTGGTATCATATCTATTTATTTAAAAAATAAATATTTTATTGTTTTCAGTGCATTTTCGAAGTAACTTTTTTATTTTTCAAGAAAAGTCATTTAATTACCTAAACAAACAACAATCACCATTAATCTTTACGGCTTTTGATTTCTTTTCCGGTTCTGGAATCGTCTAGATATCTTTCTCCAAGCAACCTCTTCCGGTTGCCAGATTTGGTCATGTATGATAATGATATTTCGAATATCAGGAACTCTTACTTCAAATCTTATTCATCCGTTATTTTTGTATTGCTTTTGAGTCATCGTATTCAGGACGTAGCTGCAACAGGCCTGATGTTAAAACTATTTTTCTTGTTGAGGTCTAAATTGTTGATTTTCATCAAATTGTTCGAGGAATGCACAATATTTGCTAAATCTATTCTATAAAAAATGCATAAAATAAAATGACATGGCGTAAGAGAAAGTATATAAGTTAGTAATGCCAATAATATCAGCTGGGCCGGCGAGGGAACTGTGTAATATTACTCTTATCCCCGTTAAGATATCTAATTCGCATATCGGATGTAATATAACAGGGAGATTGATAGAATATTTATTTACTGTTTTACTTCCTTGTACGCAGTTAAGGAAGTATTGTAATCGCGAAAAATTTCAGATTTTAACGTAAATTTCCATTTTGACCATCTCTGAATCAATTTTGACTAGTTTCGTCGTGACGTCTGTACGTACGTTCGTACGTGCGTATCTCGCATAACTCAAAAACGGTTATCCGTACAAAATTAAAACTTTGTATTTAAGATTACCATAAAATCTAGTTGTGAACCTCCAATTTTGGGCACTGCATAATTACCAGAAGTAGTACTTTACTTGAAGGCCATTATTGATTTTCATAAAAAATTATATTAAAATATAATGTAAAACTTCTCAAATTAGGTATATAAGACTTGCATATTAACATAAATAATATAATAAATTTTGGTTAACATTGGCAGACCGGAAGTGGTACTTTACTTGAAGCTCATATTAGATTTTCATAAAAAAAATATATTAAACATAATGTAAAACATTTCAAATTTGGTAAATAGAATTTTTATATCAATGTAAATAATATATTACATTTTGATTATTATTGGTGAGCCGAAAGGGGTATTTCACATGAAGGTTATAATGAACTTTCATAAAAAATTATATTAAAATTAAATACAGAGATCATATGGTATTAAACAAATTCAGGATAACTTTTTGAGCCATCCATTTTAATAGGCGTACAATGAAGTCTTGTGTTGTCAACATCAGATATTTTATTTTTTTGATGAGTATTTTTTCTTTATACTCATTGGTTATTATTGATTAATAGCTTGTATAATTAGACCTATTTTTGATGAGCAAGATATCAGCCACGAAAAACGATCTTAGCTATACCTTCACTAATTTTTTTAATGCTTACTTGTTTACTATACACTAATTATGACTGCCATATTTATTTTGAAATTCTATTGGTTTATTCAATTCATTCATATTATCAGCCTGAACTATTTTTTTATAATATTAAAGAAATAATCGTAGAAATTTATAATTTATAATTTGTTTTCTTAACTCAGGTACAGAAGCATAAATGCTGATTATTATTCAGTATTTATTTAATAATCAATAACCAAATATTTCACCCATTTAAATTTTATTTTAGTTTTAAAACATTTAAAGGTGATTTTAGACCTAGATTTACAACCAAACCAACTGGGCGTTTGCCATGAACGCCAGTTTTTGAGGGGCGGAAGAATTAAGGCGCGAAAAAAAACGGACAACAAAATTTCACCTATGATTTTATAATTTAAAAAAAAAAATTGACTTAATTTACTTCTATAAGATTCTCGTTACAATGCCTTAATTCCGTAAGCCAATGTAAAACCTGTTTTAAACAGGATAATTTGGGTCATTCAAAATTGATTATAATAGGGGTTGATTTTCAATTCTAAATTTTCAATTAAATTTTAAAATAAACTTGTTAAATATGCTTTAAAATAAAATACGTATGCATATTTTATTCAAATGCAAGTATTCGTCGATTATGGCGGATCTCTGAGAAATGAGAAATACAATTTTTTCTTAAATCTAAAAAAAAACATTATTTAGAAGAAATATTTTTGTAATGATAGAATACAGTAGACACTTATTAATCAGAAATAATTAAAACCAAGGAGGTTCGGATCAACGAAAAATCCGGATTATCAAAGGGAGGAAAAGTTATTTCATTAATAAGAAATCAATTTAAAAACAAAAATTATATATTAAAATTTTTTTTACAATAAGTAATAATTGCTCTTTAATTTCTTTTATTACATATATATATATATATATATATATATATATATATATATATATATATATATATATATATATATATATATATATAATTATGATTATTGTTTTGAGAAATAGCCTGAAATGACCCCGCAGTATTTTATGTAAAAAGTGGTTTCAATCAAATGCTCTGAAAATTTGCATGGAGCTAGTTTTTGCCATTCTGAGCAAAAATCTCTGAGTGCACAAAGATATTGATAGATAGTGTACAGAATTATTGTACTAAAATTGTTTAAAAAACTGTTTTATTGTACTTATAAGTGGGAGGAGAAGTGAATTAAAGTGAGTTTATTAGAAGCAGTGTTTATGTGAACTCTTTAAAACTAGGTGACTTTAATTATATGTATATATTTATTTAGATTATTTAATTTTATTTCCATTTATTTATTACTATTATTTTTTTTATTTTTTTTTTATTAGTATATATATTTTATTTTTATGGTTTTATTTATATAATATATATATATATATATATATATATATATATATATATATATATATATATATATATATATATATATATATATATATATATTTTGTATCCTATCTGCCAACTGTGTTGGCAGTGCGGTGCGTTATAAACTGATATCGGTCAATCTTGGATAGTGGACATAGTTGAGCGTAGGCAGAAATCACGTTGTCGTGCTTGCCTTTATAAGTAATAATAATAATAATAAAACTAGGTATGTTAAAAAGATAATTATTATAGGACGGTAAGGGGAAGTTGTGTTGATGCGCGTACCGCACCAAATTTTTATTTTGTGTGGTATGGATTGCAGGACGGTTTGTATTAGCGAGAATCCAGTGTACTTTAAAGAAAATAGAGTAAATTTTTTTTTTTTGGCACGATTTCTTACACGATTAAACTGGAATTAAGGTCAGTGTCAATTTGATTTCTTGAATTGGTATTTTCTTGTAAAAAAAAAAAAAAAGATATATATATATATATATATATATATAATAAAAAAGTATTTTTTTTTTTTTGGGGGGGGAGGAAACTACATCATACCAAAAACGTACTACCATCACAACAAAAAAATACCCATCGAAGACACAGGACTTAGACAACAATGGATCGAAGCTAGAAGGATTACGTAAGAAGCTGTTATATAACCTAAGTCCAGACTGGGTCCAGTACTTGCCGTGCGCTCTACCTGTTCGCTCCTTCGACTGTTCTGTCTGTCTGTCGTTGACTGCGTCTGTCTGTGCCTTCCATGACTATCCACGAAGAACACGAACCTCTTCTTCAGGCAGCACCCAATGGAGGCTACCGTAGCACTTATGTAAGTAGAAATTAGCTGTCACAAAAAAATAGCGATTTACTCAAGAATTATTTTTTATGTAAACATCAAAAATATTAAATTTTGATACTTAGCCTATTAAGGTTAATACATTCTAACCACATATATTGCTAACAAGCTTGTAAGTACAGCTATAAAACGTCGTAAAATTGGCATATATCACACTCCAATTAATGAAATTATTTTAAAATACTCTCAATATATTCAGTTTTCCTCAATAAAACTGTTTTTTTTGTAATGTTTCCAACCCTATGTATTGGAGATACAAACTAGGATTGTAACGGCATAAGTTAAAGGTATTTTCTTGTTTTCAATCAATGGTCAAGTTCACGTAAACAAAATTGTAAACACGTGTCTATATGCGTTATATAATCGTTCGAATTGAACTTTTGGCTTGTAAATCCGCGCTTGTTTAATCTGATCTGTTCAAACTGTCAACTAATTTACGTCGGGAAAAAAAAAATCCTCTTATTACACAGTCACCTACATAGACTGTTTTACGCTAAAGTAAAAAAACATACTAAATTCGCAGATTTATAGGTCCATTATCATAATTGCTTTGAAGTGATAACAAAATGAACTTGATTGAGTACCCCACAATTATACCACTTCTGAATGAGCTATAGCCCTTCATTCTCGTAAAATATTGAACCGGTTAAAAATATCATATCGCATTTTTGCTTACTTATATAATTGTTAAGTTATATAACAAATCTACAATAGAATTTCCCTATCTAGTAACTTAATGTCCTAATTTTGGGACATCTAACGATTTTTTTTTTGAATATTTAAAATCTTATGATCTTTTGACATTTCAAAAGTGGAACACCCCATTCATCTGAACTATCTTCGTTTTATCTTTAATATATTTTAATAACAAATTTATTTTAATACTACATTCAAAATATTTTTACTGAATCATTCTTTTAAAAAAAAATCTTTAAAAATAAATATGAATAGACATTTCAGCGAAGATTTTACATCAATTTATATGTTTTATATCATGTCAATTAAACTTACCTTAGCAAAAAAAAAAAAAAAAACAGATTAAGCATTTTTTTTTTTTAAAGAATAATTAATATCCTTTAATATTGTCATTAATATCTTTTAATATTTATCAACTCTATGTCCTTATCTGAAATATATTGTACTATTTCATAAGTTATATGATATCCCATTAAGGTCTGTTGATTGTGAAAAATATATGTGATCAACGCCACTGTCCTCATCTTGGAATTTTACAAACTAAATTATAGTTAAATTCTATTTAAAATTATAGTTAAAAGTCAATATATGCAAAGGATATATATTGTATTTCATTAATACATAAACAAGTTACTATCGATTAATACATAAACAAGTTAATATCGATTAATACATAAACAAGTTAATATCGATTTTTTAGCTTTAAATTAAAACTTACCAATTCATTTTATCATTTCAGTTTTCATATTTCATGTTCTTGCAACCGAACAAAAGACATTTAGAATTAGGTTAAAAATATTTGTATTATTACTAGCTTTTTTTCTAAAATTTTTGAACGGTTTTCACCCCCTATCTTAACCATGCCAAGAGAAAAGCAAATTAAACTGACCAAATTTTATCTATTTTAGTTATTTCTTGGCGGAATGTTTTTAAATATAATTAGAATATTAGATAAAATTATTCTCTTTGAAACAAAGAATTTTGTTTGATATTCTGATTACGAACAGGAGGGAGGTTACGCCGTTATCAGTTTGTGATAAAAAGCGATACATTGCAGAAGTTCATTGATGGTATTTTTCGATGGATCGATTCTTTCATAGCTGCTTGATATTAATATTTTTACTTCCTTGTACAAAGTAAAGGAAGTATTGTAATCACGAAAATTTTCGGTTTTCAACGGAATTATCCATTTTGACTAGTTTCGTCGTGGCGTCTGTACGTTCGTACGTTCGTATCTCGCTTAACTCAAAAACGGTTAGCCGTAGAAAGTTGATATTTTGTATTTAGGATTGTTGTGAAATCTAGTCATGAACCTCCCTTTTTGGTCACTACATGATCACCGGAAGTGGTACTTTACTTGAAAGTCATAATTGATTTCAATAAAAATTATATTAAAATACTATGCAAAATTTCTCAAATTTAATCAAATCTTGAAGGTCATTACGGATTTTCATCAATAATTATATTTAAATATAATGCAAAACTTCTCAAATTTAGTATTTATAACTTATATATATTAATTTAAATAACATACTAGATTTTGGTCTAAATTGGAAGACCGGAAGCGGTACTTTACTTGAAGGTCATATTAGACTTTCATCAAAAATTATATTAAAATATAATGTAAAACATCTCAAATTTGGTAAATAGGACTTTTATAGCGATATGAATGTATTTACTAGATTTTGGTTAAAATTGGTGAGCCGAAAAGCGTACTTTATTTGAAGGTCATAATAAGCTTACATCAAAAATTATATTTAAACTAAATACAGAAATCATATGTTTTGGTAATAAAGGATACAAACGCAATTTGGTTTCCAATCCAATTAAACATTTTTATTACTTGTTTTAAGTGTTAAAATTGAGTGTAAAATACTGGCTTTCCTTCCCATTTGTGAGATCAACCAGTCTGCAGCAGGAGAATAAGATTTAAGTATTTCCGCTTCAAATGTCGAAACTGTCGATTTCCAATGCTTTATCTAGTGATATTGACATCTCTAATGTTGCCAGGGAACACGAAGAAATCTCTTAGAAACTAGTTACCTACTGAAAGAAAACGACATGTAATAACGGAATGAGACCTCCAGTAACAAGAGTGTGTGTGTGCCAATAGATGGATATCGCGACGCCGAGTGTCGTTTTTGAAATACTGCAGTCTTCAGAAACTTGTAACCAAGTTAATGATAACTTTTTGAGCCACCGATTTATAGTTTAATAGGCGTACAAGGAAGTAATGTGTTGTCCACATCAGATATTTTTTCCCAAAAGATTTGTGAATTTTCAAAGTTCAACATAGCCTTAAATGATTAATAAGTGTTTGTTGTATGTTTCTAACAGATAACATCTATTTTGTTCAAATCAAATTAAAATTAAGTTTTCAATATTTTGAAGAATACAATCAGAAATATTAATTAATTCTACCCTCCATGGGGTCTTTTTGGAATCCCACACGTATCTAATTTTTGAAATAACATTTGAAGAAATCCTTTGACTCTTGTAATATTCCATTAATTTTAGCGTGAAACAATCTGGAATATTTAGAAACGGAATCGGAAATATTAGAGTACCTTTTGGAAATATAAACGAATTTTTGTTTCCCTCAATAACGTGACTAGGGTCCTTTCGGGAACTTTATCTTTATTTATTTAAAAAAATACTTTATAATACATTTTCTTATAAAAAAATATTTCTCGTTATATTTGTTTACAAATAATTAAATAAATAAAAAGAAAATAGACAAAGTGCCTGGGCAATACAACATCAAAATACAATTTCTCAAAACTACAACATTATTATTAATGAGTTTATTGTATATGCGGTTACGGAGTGGGAGGCTGAGCTAGAAAGGAAGGGTATGGCACTGAATGTTGGAAAAAGCAAGGTGATGCACATCGGACGTGATGAAGAGGAGGTTTTGATTCACTGCAGGGGAGAAACCTTGGAGACAGCACAGGAGTATACCTATACAGGAGTAGTGCTCAGCAGAAATGGAAAATGGACCAAGAGCTCTCAAACAGAATTAAAAAAGGAAGTAGCATATACTGCCAGTATACTGGAGTAGGGCTACCGCGGCAGAGATGAAATACCTCCGGAGAATGGCAACCAAAACAAGGAGGGGCAGAGTTAGGAATGAGAGAATAAGGGGAGACCTGGGAGTGACTGCACTGAGGGAAACAGTGGAGAGATGGTTTGGTCATCTGTGCAGAATGGATGAGGACCGGGACCCAAAGAAATTTTTTGAAGCCAGGCCTACCGTACCGCCATCCTCGAGGAAGACCAAGATTACAATGGGTAGATCACATCTCAGGCATTGGTGAAAGGAAGGGAAGGTCAATAAATGTAATGAAAGCGCTGGCTGGAGATCGAGAAGCTTGGCAGTCTTGGATCGGGGCACCTCCACGCTGAGAGGACTAAAGGAGGACGATAAAGAAGAAGAAGTTTATTGTATATTATAATACAATAATCAATCACCATAATTAAACATTTTATTACTAAAATCTATAAGTAAAAATTTAATTTAATAAAAAATAAAAACCCGACTAAATTACTTTTATATCTTACAACCCTATTCGTCCTAAGGGACGAAATATACTTAGATATCTACTTAAGCAGATTGGTAAAGTTAATGCCCAGGAATATTGAACCTTTGTGTAGTAGTCGGGTGCCTTCCACAGCACGTAACGACCATCCATCTGTGCATCTTAAAAACAAAAAGATCCTTGTATCTGAATGCACACACCAGCTCCAACTTAGTGTGTTTCAATGTTTGAAAACATTCACGGGAATTCACTGGATAATTTGAGCCATCAAACACATTTAATATTGTATACACTCGCCGTAATCCGGTAAAAAAAACTAAGTAATGTACCGAAATGTTTCTTATTTGAAAAATTAAATATCGTTAGAATCAAGAGCCCTAATTTACAAATAACTCGATTCCATGCTTTAATTTTTAATATATATTTGTTTTTTATACCCATACTCTATTTACTAGTAGCTAGATTTAAGAAATATCGGATTTTCGAATTTTAAGTTAAAAATATGCAAAAAAAAAAAATGAATTATTTTTATCAAAGAGCTTGCAATCTAAGAAGATCAAACAAGATTACTTTTTTGGGTGTAGGCAAAAGAGAAAACCAAACCAAAAGAGTAAATTCATTATCAACACCCAAAAAAATTTGAAAGTATCAAGTTTTTACTTCCTATTATAGGTTGAAATTGGAAAAGGATCATGAAACCTGAAATAAATTTTAAATAACTAGGAAGCTGGATAAATACTTTAGGAACCACAGACATTGAAAGGAGTATAAGCAACGGGAAGATCGTTATTAGAACCTTAAATTCGGTACTATGGAATAAAAAAGTGTCCTTAAAAACAAAAAAAAAAAATTATAAATAAATCATTCCTAGAAAGTGCAGCGGAAGCATGGACAATTAAAGAAAGTCACAAAGACTTATAGCCCTAGAAATGGGTTACTGGAGGCGATCATGCGGTATCTCACGGCTTCAAAAAGTTCCAAAATAGTGAAATAAGACGGAAGGTTCAACAAGCGAAGAACATCCTCCATACTATTGAAACAATGAGGCTGAAATGGTATGGGCATGTGATGAGGATGGAAGATGGGAGATGGCCTAAAAGAATTTTGGAATGGAGACCAGAGAGAAAATGGAAGAGGAATGGTGAACAGGGGAATGCGTCATTGAGACTGGCAAGACAGAGGAAGAGAGGAAGATGGAAAAAACTTATATTTGGTGACGACATATGGCCGAAGTTGTAAAAGTCGTTTGTAAAAAAAAAAAAAAAAAAAAAAAAAAAAAAAAAAAAAAAAAAAAAAAAAAAAAAAAAAAAAAAAAAAAAAAAAAAAAAAATAGTTTGGTGTTTCAAAAGGACACCAATAGGTTCATGAGGCCTATGGTTCTAGAAGGATTAATAATATATTTCTGATAATCTTCCGAAACATTTGAAAAGAATATGGCCCCATGATCCAAATTGAATATTCAAACTTTTCTGAATCTTTTCACAGTTCGGCGCCCTCGGGAGTCTAATAGTAAGTTCTCGCACTTCCTTGAAAGACTTTTTTTTTAGTTCTAGAACCACCGTTTCCTCAGGTACTGTATGACCTGGGTTTTTTTATTTTCAAAACTCACAGATCGTAAGATTAGATGCTTTTAACGGCTTTTTGAATCTCAGAATCAAATTTTATTTTTGCACCGTTGGAATCAAATTGTGCTTTCGATGTGTGCAATCGTGTTTAGATAAGCTTTGTATTATGTATTATAAAATCCATAAATTCGTACTGTACAGTTGGTTTTTAAAATTCGTAAAATTCTCTTCCTACTTTGGAAATTCTTTTTCATGCTTAAATGCTCTACGAAGTCATTTTTTTTTCTGTCATAACTTTTTTGAAAATAACGTTTTTACTTCCTTGTACGAAGTAAAGGAAGCATTCGCGAAAATTTTCGGTTTTCAGATTTCAACGGAAATATCCATTTTGACCATCCCTGAATCCAATTTTGACTAGTTTCGTCGTGGCGTCTGTACGTACGTTCGTACGTACGTATGTTCGTTCGTATGTAGGTACGTTCTTTCGTATTTCGCATAACTCAAAAACCGTTATTCGTAGAAAGTTGAAGTTTCGTATTTATGATTGTTGTAAAATCTAGTTGTGAATCTCCCTTTTTGGTCACTGCTTGATCACCGGAATTGGTATTTTACTTGAAGGTCATAATTGATTTTTATCAAAAATTATATTAAAATACTAAGAAAAACTTCTCAAATTTAGTATTTATAACTCATATATTGATTTAAATAACATACTAGAATTTGGTTTAAATTGAAAAACCGGAAGCTGTACTTTACTTGAAGGTCATATTAGACTTTCATCAAAAATTATATTAAAATATAATGTAAAACATCTCAAATTTGATAAATAGGACTTTTATATCGATATGAATGTATTTAATATATTTTGGTTAAAATTGGTGGGCCGAAAAGTGTACTTTACTTGAAGGTCATAATAAGATTACATCCAAAATTATATTTAAATTAAATACATAAATCATATGTTTCGGTAATAAAGGTTTACAATCGCAATTTGGTTTCCAATCTAATTAAACATTTTTATTACTTCTTTTAAGTGTTAAAATTGAGTGTAAAATACTGGTTTTCCTCCCCATTTGTGTGTGTGTGTGTGTCAATAAATGGGTGTCGCGACGCCGAGTATCGTTTTTGAGATACTGCTATCTTCGGAAACTAGTAACCAAATTCAGTAACACTTTTTGAGGCACCGATTTATAGTTTAATAGGCGTACAAGGAAGTCATGTGTTGTCCACATCAGATATTTTTTTTAAATAATAATAAACTTACATTTTCCTGATATAGATTCGATATATTCATAAGGCAAACAAATATACTTGGATTATATATTTGTATGCATGAGCTATAACCATTTTGATTTAAAAGTCAGACATTATTATTAAATGAATATCATTTAAAATAGTCAAGGTATGTAGTCTTAAAAATTATTTGGATTGTCCTTGTCAGTTATTCTTCGGAATTTTTTCTCCTGAGGGGTCTATTTATTTTTTCGGAATTTAATATTCATGAAAAATTACCCCCACCTGGAGAAAAAAAAGTAAGAATATTAAGGACTATGGAATATACACAGAAAATACAATAAAGTGATAATGTAAGCTGTTTTGACAAGAAGAATAGTTCCATGAGAAAGAGGAAAAGATAGTTCCTATGGTGTTAGTTAGTTATTAGTTCCTGTGGGATTTACTTCATGATCCATGTCTCACCGTAGATGGAAACACCTGAAACCTATTGGAAAAAAATCTATTGGTTGGAACCTGATACTGACCAATATACATCTTAAAAAATAACCACTCGTCTTTAAGCTGTGCAACCTCAGCAAGAAATCGATACGTGGGCTTTTATTTTTTTAATTTGGTTTCTTTAAAAAAATCTCGTTTAATTAACAATTTCGCAATTAATAATTATTAATTCAGTTTTAATTGGAAAGGAATATGTGACCAGAAATATCGATAGAATTAGAAATTTAATGTTCAAATATTAAATATGTAATCCAACATTTATTTATAAAAGATGTTGGAAACATATTAATAATAAATATTCTTTTAATTATATGATTCTTTTAATTATATTATTACATGATGAAAAGGTAAAATTGCAAGGTGACAAAGTTGTTTCCTAATGAAACGAGGAACCAACACTGTGGCGCCAGTAGAAGTTGTTTTTTTTTTCCTCTTTACCGGTTTATGTACTACTGATTAATAAAACAGAGGTATGTAGAGAATGTGTTGAAGTAGAACAAAATAAAATACAACAGAAGACATGTACAGTATTAAGCGGCATCAATCGGGTATATGCATGAAAAATATATTTCGTTCAAATATATTTTTTTGGAATCTTTATTGCTATTGATTAAAGCCTGAATATTTTTTTTTTTTTTCAAATGTTCGCTAAATAATAAGTTTTAATGAAACAAAAATACAATAAATACGCCCGAAATTTAAAATATTTAAACGTAATGATATTGGTTGACGTCCGCATAGAAGGATCAATCTAATTAGGGATTGATAAATTATTTGCCACTTCTATAATTTTGTTATAGTTTCGAATGTTATACATTCATCTTATATTTTAAAAAACACTCAAAAATTCAACAGTTTGTTATTATTGTACATATTAAATTAAATGTAATATAAATCGAATTTACAATTATTAAATTATATGTTATATAATATAGAACTGAAGATGAATTCATGAAATTCGAAACTAGTTTTCAATAAAAAAAAAAATTATAGAAGTGGCAAATAATTTATCAACCCCTAATTAGTAATGCTATTCGTTGAAAAATATCTGGATTTTCCATTAAAAAAAAAATTAATAAATGCAAACGGTTTTGCAGGGAAACTTACATTATACTCTACAGAAACGCTTAAGTTCAATAAGCTTAATGTTTGATAATATTTATATATATATATATATATATATATATATATATATATATATATATATATATATTTATTAATATTATCAAACATTCAGCGAAATTGAACTTAGCGGTTTCTGTAGAGTATAATGTAAGTTCCCCTGCAAAGCTGTTTATATTTATATATATATATATATATATATATATATATGTATATATAATCAGTTGACATCCGCATGATGGTATCGAAGGATCAATCTAAATAGGTATTGATAAATTTGCCACTTCCATATTTTTTTTTTTTTTTTTTTTTTTTTTATTGAGAACTATTTTTCGAATGCTGTAGATTCATCTCCTGTTCTAAAAACACACAAAAATTAAAAAAATGAGCAATTAAAAATACAGTTTGGCATTATTAAACATTGCGGAGCATGCACCCTGTTAATATAATCGAAGTGATATCATCGCGACGGTTGAAATGGGCTTGCAAAGTTGTTGGGCTCAGTAACGAACGAATTCCTAAAAAGTTAATAAACGCTGAGCCGACTGGTAAACGTCAGAGGGGTAGACCGAAACGTAGGTGGGAGGATAGTATTAAGAGTGATCTAATGAATTTGGGTTTGGACGGTAGTCGGTGGACCGAGATTTGTAGACAGCGATTGGTTGTATTGGCATCGAACCTCCGGGTTCGCTAAGTCTTTTATTATTTATTATTATTATTAAACATATTAAATTAAATGTAATATAAATCGAATTTACAATTATTAAATTATATGTAATATAATGTAGAACTGAAGATGAATGTATAAAATTCGAAACTAGTTTTCAATAAATAATTTATCAATCCCTAATCAGTAATTCTATTGGTTAGAAGAACGCAGTGTGACGTCAAATTTCAAGTTAGCTTAACTACTTCTTATGATTGCTGGATACTTTATTTAAGTGATAGACGATACATTGAAAATTATTGCAGATGATTTTAATGCAAAAGTGGGGAAGGAATCAATATTTCACCCAATTATTGGTCGCCATAGTCTGCATGAGTCAAGCAATGACAATGGAGGAGATCGCTGCCTCTCGAGATCTTACTATCGGCAGTACTCTCTTCCCTCATAAGAAAATCCACAAAGGAACTTGGAAAACACCTGACGGGTCAACATTGAACCAGATCCTAATCGGCCGGAGGCACATGTCCAATCTCCTCAACGTGAGAGTTTTCAGTGGAGCAAATATGGATTGTGAACTCTATTTAAGTATCACCCATGTCCGAGTACGAATAACGCTTAGAAAAACAAGCGTACTAGAACAGAAGCCTAAGCGCTATGACCTTAAGCTCAAGGATCCGATAGTTCTCGCACAATATGAATCAGAACTGGACAAGTGTATTCGGCAGGTTGATGTCTTGAAGGGTGACATTGACTCCACATGGGCTTCATATTCAGAAGCTATATCAAATACAGCTATTAAACTGCTTGAACTACAAGAAAGGGATCCGAGATCTCCATGGTTTGACAAGGAATGCGAAAGGGCAACACATCAGAAGAATGAAGCATATAAAATCAAGGTTCAGCGAGAGACGAGGAGGAACGTCGATATATGTAGACAGTAGAGGCGAGTAGAAAAACATATCCACCAGTATAAGAAAAGACAGTGGGAGAAAAACGAATTGGATAAGACTGAACTTCTAAGGGACAACAAGCAATTTAGGGAATTCTTCAGAGCAGTTAATCGGGAAAGAAAACCTTTTGAAAGCAAAACTACCTACTGCTTGAATGAAGACGGAAAGCTACTCACGAACATGGTGGATATGCTTGGAGAATGGAAGAGACACTTCTTTCAGCTTCTTAACAAAGATCTACCGGATGAAGTTGAGAACGATAACCATGAAGATTTTGCTAGTTAACAGTCTATGGAACCCCCAGATGAAGAGGAGATTCTGGATTCTCTGACAAGGCTTAAAAATCATAAGGCACGAGGTGCTGACGAACTGCCTGCAAAATTACTAAAGTGTGGAGATAGTGAGCTTGTGAAAATCATCCAGAATATTATAATTTGGATCTGGACTGATGAAGTAATGCCGGAATCTTGGAATAAGTCTATAATTGGTAGAGGCTCGTGCAGGAGGTCAAGACTCGACATCGAGTTGTAGCGCCGATTGAATGAATGAACGATAAATTGAATTATATCACGACTTCCTTCATTAAATGTTGTGTGAAATAATTTATTAAAATGACTGAAAGAGGATTTGCTAAAGTCCAGTCGAATAATCTTCCATCCAATGATCATCTTTTGCGATGATTAATTCAGTTTTGAAGCTCTTTTAGTTCATAATTTCCCGTAATAGTTTGGAAAACTAAACGTAATCTATAAATGCAGAAAAAATAATTTTATCAAGAAATGCAGGTAAGTAATAGGAATAGGAATTATTTTATGAAGTAAATAGATGCGTATGTTTCAATTGTTAAAATATAATGAAATTAGAATTATTATATCTAATATTTTTGTTGTGGAATTCAACGGTGGAATTCTTACGGTGACCAATTATTTTGCGTTGCATATGATTTTCTGTATCCTCTTCTAACTAAAATGAAAAAAAAAAGTAATAATCATATTTACATAAAAAACATTGATATGCAAATAAATATCTCACAAATAAAAAATATAAAGTGAGAAAAATTCATCAAAGGTTCTATCAAAACTTGTTGTGGTTATGATACTTTTTTAAACATATAGCAACAAAATTGTAAATTCGAATGTAAAGGAAACGATGTATTCATTGTAATGACTTCAAATCGATCTTCAAAACAATGGAAACTAGTTATTGGAGATACGTTATCTCTTCTCATGCCTTTACACCACTTTGCTCGTATAGTTGAGTTTTCTGGAATCAAAAAAAATACTTTATATTGTGCACTTTTCGGTGTATTCTTACATACAGGCACAAGACAATACTTATACGGAGCTTTTCACTCGTGTTCCGTGTTTTTACTAATCACAGAATTGGATCAAATTTAGCTAGTTCCACCAGAACCAATACAAAATCATTTAAATAGCTTTTTGGCATGGAAAGTGACGTCACATAAACCCCGCGAAAAATGACGCGTTTGAATAGCCATGAGATATTCTTGATAGCCCAAAGGAAATATATATTTTTTTAATTTAATAAGAATATTTTTATGGATGATTTAATGTTTTACGTAAGTTTTAAGACGAAAATAATTTATTTAAGATATTTTTAAAAATCAAGCATGTACCCTATTTCTTGTAATCAAAATTATTCTTTTCTCTCTCATCCAGTTTCTTTTTAGCCTAGATTGCATTATCTCGATTATGTTCTATTATAATAATATAATTGAAGAAAGAGCATCGTGAAGTTTGAGATGGATATGCAAAGTAGAAACTTTGTTTTCTACCAAGCCCCAGAAGGGTTTTGTAATCCGCTTACGGATAAAACATCCAAGGCGTAGGTGAGAGAATTATATTCAGGCTGACCTTGCGGATTGGAGCTTTGAAGGGGGTCGTTAGACGGAGGTATGCAGACACCGATTGGTGGTGTTGGTACCGAACCTTTGGGGTCGATAAGTCTTTTTGAAGAAGAGAGGACATTTTTGAAAAAAAATATATATATATTTTACGTCATTTAGTTTTATAATTTGATTTAATGAATGTTTTTTAGTTTCTTATATTGTTGGAAAAATTTTAACATTCGTCAAAAAAATATCTGGAGTGTCCATTAAAAAAAAAAACTAATAAATATAAACAGCTTTGCAGGGGAACTTACATTATACTCTACAGAAACCGCTAAGTTCAATTTCGCTGAATGTTTGATAATATTAATATATATATATATAATCAGTTGACATCCGCATGATGGTATCGAAGGATCAATCTAAATAGGGATTGATAAATTATTTGCCACTTCTATAATTTTGTTTTTATTGAAAACTAGTTTCAAATGTTATACATTCAGTGTTCAGTTCTAAAAACACACAAAAATTCAAAAATAAGCAATTCAAAACACAGTTTGGTATTACTATACCATAAATTTCACTAAAGACTCAGGAGTTAAATTAATAAATCACGTTGAAAACAGCCTCAAATTAAATCTATATTTTAAATTAAATCTATAGATATCAAATCCAATCCAGATTTTTGCTTAAATGACCAAATAAATATCTCCAACAGTCCAATCTTAAATTTATTCCCATCTATAACAGAAAAAACAATTATTCACCGGAATTACTGGAAAAAACCCGGCCCTCAATCCGTTTACCTATAAACACCCCACCTTTCTTTCATTGCTATTTCAGTGCGAGAACAAACCAATACAAACTTTTCTGTTTGATATAATCTACTTAAACCATTGGTGAGTACCAAGATATATTTGATATCTTGTCTTAATTAAATTCATAATTCATAAATGTTTTATAATACTAATTTATATTACATTTAATTTAATATGTATAGTAATGCCAAACTGTATTTTGAATTGCTTATTTTTGAATTTTTATGTGTTTTTAGAACTGAAGATGAATGTATAACATTCGAAACTAATTTTCAATAAAAACAAAATTATAGAAGTGGCAAATAATTTACCAATTCCTAATATATATAATCTATCGAAAAATATATAATATTTTATTGTTCCGCAAGTAATGTTTTCTTTTCGCCATAACTTTTTTTCTAGTTTTTTTTCTCGGGAATGTACTATAATATGTTGTATAACAGTGAAGAGATTTAAAAGAGAAGACTTTAGGCAAGTTTCATCATAATAGTTAAAACCGTACAGTCGTAAAAAAACACGTTTTTAGGCTATTGGGCACAAGGTTTCCGATTTAGTACATAGGCCTCAGGGGGACAAAACCCTATAAACCAAAAAAAACAAAACAAAATCGGTCCATCCGTTTTAATTCAGAGGGCTCTGAAAACGCATAGATACGTTAATAACGGCACTTCGAAAATTTGACCCTATTACAATCCCTTACATATCTATATGGAAAGTAAAAAAATAACTATTATATAGATACTAGTGAAGCGAAAATCTTTTTTTTATCATTTTACTTTATAAAACTACAACATCGAAATCTTCCAATAACTCATAAAATAATATATGATGAAAAAAATAATTTAGATTAAAAAAAAACTACGATAATAACCTTATCCGTCCTAAGGGACGGAATTTAATTGCAAAAAACTTGCTTGTGAAGTTGATGTATATATATATATATAAATTTCAATATATATATATATATATATATATATATATATATATATATATATATATATTGAAATTTAGTGTAGTAGCCTACCTTCCATACCTAAAGAAACTTAAAGACTCTTCAGATAGTATATTAATATATTAATTAAATTTTTTAATGTTTACAAGCGTAGATGCAAATAGCTTTCTGTATGTTGACATACACAGATGCATGGGCCGGAATGTACTATGTACTATGTAATACTCATAGACGTCAATTTCACAAACAATTCACCAATGTTTTAAGTATAAATGCAAGTAATAAGGTATTTTCGTAATCATTATTTTTACTTCCTTGTACGAAGTAAAGGAAGTATTGTAATCGCAAAAATTTTCGGTTTTCAGATTTCGACGGAAATATCCATTTTGACTAGTTTCGTCGTGGTGTCTGTACGTTCGTACGTTCGTATCTCGCATAACTCAAACACGGTATGTCGTAGAAAATTGAAATTTTGTATTTAGGATTTTTGTAAAATCTAGTTGTGAACCTCCCTTTTTGGTCACTGCTTGATTACCGGAAGTGGTACTTTCCTTGAAGGTCATAATTGATTTCCATCAAAAATTATATTAAAATACTATACAAAATTTCTCAAGTTTGGTATATAAAATTTAATAATTAATCTAAATAATATAATAAATTTTGATTAACATTGGCAGACCGGAAGTGGTACTTTACTTGAAGCTCATATTAGACTTTTACCAAAAGTTATATTAAAATATAATGTAAAACATCTCAAATTTGGTAAATAGGTCTTTTATATCGATATGAATGTATCTAAAATATTTTGGTTCAAATTGGTGAGCCGAAAAGGGTACTTTACTTGAAGGTCATAATAAGCTTACATCAAAAATTATATTTAAATTAAATACATAAATCATATGTTTCGGTAATAAAGGTTACAAACGCAATTTGGTTTCCAATCCAATTAAACATTTTTATTACTTATTTTAAGTGTTAAAATTTAGTGTAAAATACTGGTTTTCCTCTCTATTTGTGTGTGTGCGTGTGCTGTTTTTGAGATACTCCGATCTTCGCAACCAAATTCAGGATCACTTTTTGAACCACCGATTTATAGTTTAATAGGCGTACAAGGAAGTCATGTGTTGTCCACATCAAATATTTTTCTTATAGGATTATATTTTTCAAGTCTTTAATTATATTAGTAGAATTTTTTAAAATTTTAGTCATATCTGAGAGTGTACATAATTATATTATTATTGTCCGATTATAATCTAAGCGAGAGGTTAGTGGAATGGAATATATATATATATATATATATATATATATATATATATATATATATATATATATATATATATATATACATATATATATATATATATTTAAAAGATATCATAGTATATAATAATAAGATTATTTATCAAAATTAGTCATAATCTGTTAGCAAAGATAAGTTTGTAAGTCGGTAAATAAAATATTTTAACTTCTATTTATTCCATCTGTGATATCGTTTTCTCTTGATAATATCATGATATTATCACCATCTACTCAAGTTTCGTGTTCAGAAGTTCTCAAAAATTCCCTTAACTGAATAGTTTTATTCTAATTTTTTTTTTCTTAATACCCAGTTCTGTTTTTTTTTTTTAATAATTTAAAACTTTGACAGTTGTAATGTCTATGAAGTAAGTTACATTGTTAATAGAAACTAGACAGTCATACCTTCATGAAGATTATTTTATCCTGTTGCTGTTGGTTCAGTTTTTTTTATTTGTTGCTAAACCATGTAAACTGCTGTTTTTAATATTCACTAAAAACTTTATTATTTTTTTAAAATAAAAACTTTTAATTATTAGAGCACAAGGGTGGATCTAGAGGTAATATTTAGGACAGGACTGGAAATTCTTTCCCCCCTACTCAATTAACAGTCAATAGTTTAATAACAGTATTATAAATAGTATATTCCGAAATAAATAACATCATCTCCAGACATGAACATTGATCATATTAAAACCAATACAATCAAATAGAAGAAACAAATATTTTTGGTACAGCTTTACAAGAGGGGCGCGTTATCACTAGTTCCTCCCGAACTGACCCGAAGGTTGCCGGACTAGCACACTCTAGCGCCATTTGTGCTAACTAACTGCTTTGTATTCATATTTAAAATTTTTATTCATTGGAATTATTACTGCCTTAATAACATATTATTTAAAATTGTTAGTGCTGTCGACTTCAGGTGATCTGGAGAAATTGTAGTAATAATTTAAAGGAGTGATAATTTAAATTACGGTAAGGACCCGACCTCAACTGAAAAGAAACTTTTGGGGTTTGTTTTATCTCTTGAGCGAGTATAGCGAGCGGAAGTCGACAGCTGTGATCTAATTAAAGCAGTAATAATTGAAATTACTGTAAGGTTCCGATCTCAACTGAAAAGGATTCGGTGCTGTTTTGTTAATTTCTTGGGCGAACGTAATGAGCGGAAGTCGATAGCACTAATAATTTTAAATAATATAGAGTTAAAGCAGTAATAGTTTTAATAATTAAAATGAACACGAATGTTACAATTGGACGCAAAGCAGTTAGTTAGCACAAATGGCGCTAGAGTATGTTAGTCCGGTGACCTTCGGGTAAGTTCGGGAGGAACATTGATAACGCGCCCCTCTTGTAATTGTAAAAGGATACAATTTAAAAAAATATATTGTTATTTGGAGAAAAACTTTTCGTGTGTTTCCTGTGAAGTTTGCTAAATGGCGCTTACGCCTCTTTCAAAAAAACGACTTCGATATGTTTTGGGTTAAAACCTAAAAATATGGAACAAACCTTTTTGTTAGTTAACTATTAATCATTTTCTCAGTTATATTAATTTTTTTCGGCGAAAATAAGACTAAAAACTAATTTGCTACTTCGAAAGACCTGAGCGAGCAGCCAAAAAACGCACACATCTTGGCATTATTTTCAGTTTTTGATCAATATCTCCTGAGGTATGCAATCGAAAGAAAATGTTATGGTTACCTTTTTAAACTATGTCCCGTGGGCTACACTGAATCCTCCACTAAGTCCTAATACACCAAGTGGTAATCCAAATAACAAGTCTAAGTCCAAATAACTCCAACATGGTGGAAACGCTGGAAAGAATCAAGTGCAAGCTGAATTTCATTCGTGTTATAGAATTCGTTAAAACATACATCTCCTACAAAGTCCCTAAGAATCCGAGTCACGGAACATATTCAAAATGGCGCCTAAAGTAGCAGCGAGGAATAATTTTTAAAAACGCGATAACTTTGTTGTTATCAGCCATAGAGATGTAAAACTATTTCTGTTAGAAGAATAATTAAATTATCTGCAAACTTTACATGTACCATTTAACCATAAAATCTCATTAAACGAAAAATGAAAAAAAAAAAAAAAAAAAAACTGCGAAAAAAATTCTTCATGATTTCTAGCAGTTCTTATATTAGATTGACAAATAGATTCAGCAATTTGATATACATGTGATGAAGTTGTAATTCGTAACGTAATTTTAAAATTGGAATTTTAAGCGGGGAGAAATAAATTTAATCCAAAATACCCTTAAATAAATATTATAGCATTGTCCACGGAGTTTCACTGATTATTTTTACATATACTCCCGAATTTGGCCTAAATTTAATTTATTATTCATTCTAAATGAAAAAAATTATGAAAATCAAATACAAATAAGTAAATAAACTATTTACAATTAATAAAAAATAAAAATTAGATAAATTGTTTGCAATCGTTGAAAAGTTTCCATCTTTTTATCTGAGATTTAGAATTCTCTGAAAGCTATCAGTAATCTAATGGGGTTATAATATAAAGTATTCATTCGGCTTTGTCAAGAAACAGTTTTTTATATTTTGTTTTTTTTTTCTTCTTTTTACTTCCTTGTACGAAGTGAAGGAAGTATTGTAATCGCGAAAATTTTCGGTTTTCAGATTTTAACGGAAATATACATTTTGGCCATCCCTGAATCCATTTTGACTAGTTTCGTCTTGACGTCTGTACGTACATACATTCGTGCGTGCGTATCTCGCATACCTCTAAAACGGTCAGCCGCAGAATGTTAAAATTTTGTATTTAGGATTCCTGTAAAATTTAGTTGTGATACTGATTTAAATAACATACTAGATTTTGGTCTAAATTGGAAAACCGGGAGCGGTACTTTACTTGAAGGTTATATTAGACTTTCATCAAAAATTATATTAAAATATAATGTAAAACATCTCAAATTTGGTAAATAGGACTTTTATATGGATATAAATGTATTTACTAGATTTTGGTTAAAATTGGTGAGCCGAAAAGCGTACTTTATTTGAAGGTCATAATAAGCTTACATCAAAAATTATATTTAAACTAAATACAGAAATCATATAATTCGGTAATAAAGGTTACAAACGCGATTTTTTTCCGCTCTAATTAAACATTTTTATTACTTATTTTAAAATTTAGTTTAATAATTGTTTTCCTCCCCATTTATGAGGTCTGCAGCAGGACAATAAGATTTAAGTTAAGTGGGTTCTTTCGCTTAAAATGTCGAAACTGTCGATTTCTAATGCTTTATCTAGTGACATTGACAGTTCTAATGTTGTCACGGAACACGAAGAAATCTCTTGGAAACTAGTTACCTACTGAAAGAAAACGAAATATAATAACGGAAGGAGACCTCCAGAAACAAGAGTATGTGTGTGTTCATGTGTCAATAGATGGATGTCGCGAGCTAAGTGTCGTTTTTCAGATACTGCAATCTTCGAAAACTGGTAACCAAATTCAGGATCACTTTTTGAGCCACCGATTTATAGTTTAATAGGCGTATAAGGAAGTCATGTGTCGTCCACATCAGATATTTTTAATTTAAAATTCGAATATCCAATATTTTTTAAATCTAGCTACTAGTAAATAAAGAGAGTATGGGTATAAAAATATGGATATAAAAAATAGGGAGCGGGGTAGCTCAGTGGGTAAGGCACTGCGCTACTAATCTCAAGGGAGACCGGCTGAGGCAGATAATTATTTATTCTGTATTCAGCCGTGGATCGACCCCGTGGGATCGGGGGACCCTCCTGGGTCTATAAAGTGGGTACCCTTAATTTTGGGAAAAACCTGGCTGTTGAGCCGTGATCTTGGACGAATTACCTCCTTGCACAACCGTTGGCCTAGAAACAGTACGGTCCTTTACCCCAAGTACTGAACCCAAGGTCCTCTTCGGATTGTAGTGGTACAGGTTTTATGGGTATAAAAAACAAATATGTATTAAAAATTAAAACATGGAATCGAGTACTTTGTAAATTAGTATTTATACTACTATTTTATAGTATTTATAGTACTATTTTTTTTTTTTTTTTTTTATTGAAAATACGATCTTAATGACGGATTTCTCCTGCTCATGCTGTTTACTTACGACTGGCTAGGACGTAAACAAAATATTAAAAAGTTATTAAAATATTAAAAATACTTGATATTTTGCAAGGCCGGATGTATCTATTGACTGTACTATTAGAAGAGGAGTCGGTGTGTATCTTATATTCATGAGGTTTATTTCCGTGTGGTTTAAGTATTTATCATTATGTATTTAGTTTCTGTCTTGTATTCAATTTCGAGGATTAGGCAAAGAGAGAGAAAAGCTCACATATTAACTGTTTTTACTTCCTTGTACGAAGTAAAGGAAGTATTGTAATCGCGAAAATTTTCGGTTTTCAGATTTTAACGGAAATATCCATTTTGACTATCCCTGAATCCATTTTGACTAGTTTCGTCGTGGCGTCTGTACGTACGTACGTACGTTCGTATTTCGCATAACTCAAAAACGGTTAGCCGTAGAAAGTTGAAATTTTGTATTTAGGATTGGTGTAAAATCTAGTTGTGAACCTCCCTTTTTGGTCACTGCTTAATCACCGGAAGTGGTACTTTACTTGAAGGTCATAATTGATTTCCATCAAAAATTATATTAAAATACTTTGGAAAACTTCTCAAATTTGGTATTTAGAACTTATATATTGATTTAAACACCATACTAGATTTTGGTCTAAATTAGAAAACCGGAAGAGGTACTTTATTTGAAGGTCATATTAGACTTTCATCAAAAATTATATTAAAATATAATGTAAAACATTTAAAATTTAGTAAATAGGACTTTTATATCAATATGAATGTATTTTCTAGATTTTGGTTAAAATTGGTGAGCCGAAAAGGGTATTTTACTTGAAGGTCATAATAAACTTACATAAAAAATTATATTAAAATTAAATGGAGAAATCATATGTTTCGGTAATAAAGGTTACCAACGCGATTTTGTTTATACTCTAATTAAACATTTTTATTACTTATTTTAAGTGTTAATATTGGGCATATAATACTGGTTTTCCTCCCCATTTGTGCGATGAACAAGTCTGCAGCAGGAGAATAAGATATAAGTTAAGTGGGTTCTTCCGCTTAAAATTTAGAAACTGTCGATTTTGTAATGCTTTATCTAGTGATATTGACAGTTTTAATGTTATCACGGAACACGAAGAAATCTCTTGGAAACTAGTTACCTACTGAAAAAAAAAAAGACATTTAATAACAGAATGAAACCTCCAGAAACAAGAGTATTTGTGTGTGTCAATAGATGGGTGTCCCTACGCCGAATTTCGTTTTTGAGATATTGCAATTTTCGGAAATTAGTAACCAAATTGAGGATCACTTTTTGAGCCAACGATTTATAGTTTAATAGGAGTACAAGGAAGTCATGTGTTGTCCACATCAGATATTTTTGAGAGGGCGAGCTCTGATTATTATCATTAAATAAAAATAAAAAATGTATTTATATAAATTATGACATGGAATTTGAGCAATCGCTAAATAAATTGTTTAATTTATATATATATATATATATATAAATATAAGGTAACATCTATCTTCTTCATAAGAAAGCCAGAGAAGTAAGGTATTCAGAGTAGCTGTTAGTGAACAGAACCGGTTCTCAAAGGAAACCTGGGCTCTTAATGCACATTGTAACTTGCCTTAGGTTAGTTAGAAGAATATTTCATTAAAGAATATATCAGTATTCACTATTTATAAATGAAATTGAATTATTTTAATGTGTATATTATGCCTCATGAGGGAATACTATACACTGATTTACAGTTATCATATTTTTGTAATGCATTCAGTACAAGATAAAAGCTTTGAGGAACTGGGAACTTTTTTGTTAAGTCATTTTTCATAATTTTTTCTTTCGAAGTGAGGAATTATGATGCATTTACAGTAGAAATGTGAACATCGAAAAAATATATCGATAAATACCGTATCGATAGTTTTGGAATATATCGGAATAATAGATATACCGAATAAATATCGATATTACGCTATATCGGAAGTCGATATTTTTAATTTTTTAAAGGATCTTTTCGCTTGGCTTTGATTGGCTTCTCTGTTTTTGAGTCCGATCCGGTTCTTGAGGAAAGCGCCACATCAGCGCTAGTGTTCCATCCACATGTATTTATTCATTAATAAAAGGGGGAGCAACTCTAACTTTTCAAATTGTTTATTTTGTTTTCACTTCCCATGCCCAAAAACAGTAACATCAACATTTCCAGGATAACACACAAATGAAGACTAGAGATTTAGACCATTTCATATCAACTGTGCATAAACAATTTCTTTTTAATATCTTTTTTTATTTATAGTACAATTTGTCGAATTGCCTTTAAGTTGGTTAGAAGAAAAATTATTCCATTAAAGAATTTAGAAGCGTACAGAACGCTGAATTGCAAAGCATGCTGTAAATTCGTGGTACTATCTACAGTGGCTGTATTCCAGGGATGGGATGTTGAAAGCAAAATATCGATATCTGTTAACAATATCGATATCTTGATAATATTTCAAAATATCGTTTATTTCTTTGTCAAATTAAAGAAAAAAAAACTAAAAGAATCGGAAGGAGATTAAGAGATAACCTGCTTCTTATTATTTAAATCCTGCTGTAAATGAACATAATAAAAAAAAAAATAGGTACAACTACAGAGGAGCGGCGCACCATCGGAAGAGTCTAGAGACTGAATCGAGTGTCGTCTCACTAGCGATCTCTGGGCCCATTCTTGTTAACTGCGTGCCTCCTTTTTTCAGCACTTTCTTATAAATTGGTTTTATGCTCACCGCTTAAAGCTGTTTCACATTTTGCAAATTGATTCTTATTTGGATATAACTGTTTGTTGTTTTTTTTAAAGAAAAAAGTTACTTTTTATTGTAATGTACATAACATCTTCCCCTTTTTCACATAAGAATATAAGTATTTCACTTATTTTTATACAATTAAATAATAATTAATCAAGTAATGTTTTTTTTAAATGATCTTCATAATTCAAGACCATGATTAAAAACATTTGTAATAATTAATTTCATTAATTTAGTTCTAATTTAATTATCTAAAAATAAGATAAATAAATGTGTTCATAATTAAAAACCATAAAATTACCACTTTACTATCGCAATTGAATTTTTTAAATAATTAATTTAATTTTCTACTAAAATAAATACTGTTAATATTATCCATTATGATTATAAATGATTAAATTCATAATTAAAAAATATGAAACTACCCATTAACTGTCATAAATAGGTGCAAACTAGAATCTAACAAAATTAAATCACAATGTGTGTAGCAACTCGGAATAAAATTTGTGTGACGTAACAAAGCGGGGTAAAATATTTTTTTTAGGGAGAGACAAAGTTGATATTCGTTTTTTGCACCTTCCAAAACTACTAAATACGAATTTTCATAGCAATCGAAAAATTGCTTGTAAAAACACAGCTTTAAGCGGTGAGCATAAAACCAAAATTATAAGAAAGTGTGAAAAAAGGATGTACGTAGTTAACAAGAATGGACCCAGAGATCGCTAGTGAGACGACACTCGATTCAGTCTCTAGACTCTTCTAATAGTGCGCCGCTCCTCTGTAGTTGTACCAAAAAATATAATAATTGCGTCGGCAGAGTAATATAGAAATTATAACAATAATATCATAATGATATCGGCAAAGAAATACCGATATTTTAAAGTACCGTATTTAAAGTCTATCGGCCGTAAAATATCGATATTATAACATTAATATCTTAATTATATCAGCACAGATATATCTATATTATAAAAACAATATCTAAATGATATAGGCAGAGAAATATCGATATAATAAAAGTGATATCCAAAGACTTTTGACTGTGTACTTTTGTCCGCTGTAAATTTCGTTTTAAAATAGTTTTATTTTATAAAGACACATTTAAAATATTAAATAAAAACATATAAATATATATAATCTAAATAAATAAATACTTTATATTCAAATATTTTAGGAAGTCCAAAAATGAATGAAAGGAGGAGCAATTCTGACTTTCCAAATTGTTTATTTTGGGTTCACTCCACATGCTCAAAAACAGCTACATCAACGTTTCGGGGATGTTCCCCCACCATCAGAACAATTTTCTAAAATTAAATAACGAAACAATAACATATTATATCAACAACAAACAGCATATCATAGATACAAACTAAGGTACAATAATATCTATTTACAAAAATTATATACAGATACAATATACATATATATATTTATCCATAGGATACTATTTTGTCACACGGTTTCAATAGGAGTCATCAGCTCATACTAGTCTATTTTACTTTAAATTAATCTTGTTTAACTATGTAATCTTAAGAAGATCAACTTATATAGTCAAAGTACTCACCAATAAACATCAACATTCAACATATTAGGTCTGAAATCTATTAATTAATATAATAAAATTTATCTATATATTATAACAAATTATTAAAATGATCAAAAAATATATTGATGATTTGTTTTTAATAGTGAGAAGAAATCAATATAATGAAATTTTGGAATAGTTGAATAATTATAATAGCAGGATAAAATTCATAATAGAAAAAGCTGTAAATAATAGATTCAGACTCCTTGATATAGAAATGTCTATTGGTTAATAAAAAAATATACACAAAATGGATGAAAAAAGATGTTTGTAGCAATAGATTGTTAATTTTTTTTTCCAACCATCCCAAAATACAGATAACCAATACCGCCAAAAAATTTATCAATAGAAGGATCAAACTAACAGACAAACAATTTATAAAAAACAGAACTATATAACGTGTTAAAAGAAAATTTCTATCCATTGAATATAATCAGTAAATTATGGTTTAATAAAATAAATAAAAAATGATATTATAGATAACAACCCGCAAGGGAAGCTTAAGTTAACACAATAAATATAACAGATAAATGAGTTAAAACAAAACAAAAACTTATAACCCAATTCTTCAAAGATAATATAAATGTAGAGAATAATTTTATTAATAATGTAAAAAACAAAATAACATTAATTATCCTAAGACATTTTACAAATTATCATATGTTCCTGGATTAACTGATAACATACAATTTTTTAAAGATTATGACCATTTTAAACACTAAACATTAAAAAAACTATTTAATACTATTTTTATTTTATTTTATATGTATATTATTATATTTGTATCTTCAATATTTATGTTTGAATAATTATATTGTAGAGCTGAACTCCATTGTACCTCCTCCGGAAGAGGCTTTTGTCATGAAAATGATGTCAATAAAGCTATAATACATTATTATTATTATTATTATTAGGACCATTTTAATGTAGGACTAGGTTTATTCACTAATAAAAAATTAGAAAATTACATTAGTAATATGAAAGATAATACAGATCAATTGGACAAGGAAAATATCATTTACCAATTGGACTGTGTAAATTGTGAAAGAGTTTACATTGGTGAAACTTCAAAAAAGCTAAAAACAAGAATTTCACAGCATATTTCTAATTGTAAAAATGCTAAAAATATTAATATAACAGCTCATGTTAGAATTGATACATTGAATTGAAGAACTTAAATTTTAGATAGCGAGCACATAACGAGTAATAGAAAATTATTAGAAGCAGTACATGGTACTAAAAATTATAAAATAAATGTTAATTATAAAACAGACACTGAAACTAAAGGTACTCATTATGCCAATATAATAAATAAAATAGAACAAAAGAAATAAAAGATAAAAATAAAATAAAATTAACATTATTCACAATAGTAAAATTAAATAATAATGATAATTGGTTATAATAGAAAAATAAATTTTAGAATTGTTAAAAATGTTTCATTTCTTTTTTTTTTTCTAAGCTTTTCATTTTTCATCGTCAAAATCGCATTAGAACTAGATGTTTCAGCATAAATATCTAAGTTGCATGGATATAAACAAAAAAATCTGGTGCGGTGCGCACATCACACAACTTTCCCTTACTATGCTATGATAATCATCTTTTTAATATAATTTTAAAAAGTTCACATAAACAATGCTTGAAATAAACTTAGCAGCATTCACTTCATCACATCTTCCACTTCAGTACAATAAAACAGTTTTTTAAACAATTTTAGTACAACAATTCTGTACGCTACCTATATATTTTAACTTCGTCAAGTTGCAAATATATTTTAAAAGTTTCAGTCTATTTTTCATGGAAATATTTTCTTTCCATTAAATAATATGAAAATAGAAATTATTAAGTTAATTTCCGCTTTTGTATTCTTAGATTACTTTATTACAGTGTATATTGTTTATAACAGATTGGTGGTAGAAGGTTCGGTCGCATCCGTCTCCTTTCAGATTCGCTCGGTTATCCATCTAGGGCCTTGTGCTCCTTATAAAATACGCTGTATCTTTGCTAATACTGGTCCGATTTTGATGATTCTTTTTTTGTCGTTTAGATAATTTAATAACCTTTCATAAAATTCTATACACAACTTACTATAAATTGCATGATTTTTAAGTTAAGCGCAAATAAAATATTCTTTTCATCATAGCTTTTTTCCCTCCATTTCCTCGGTGATATACTACATAAATGAAAAGTTAAAGGCCTTCATTAGGCAAGTTTCATCAAAATCGTTGGAGACGTTTACGAGAAAATTGTAAAATCCCTAATATAATAGCTACATCCGGTTGGTCCGATGCGCTTTATCTTTGCTAATACTGGTCCGATTTTGATGATTCTTTTATTGTTTTTTAGATAATTTAATTACCTTTCATGCAATTCTATACATAATTTACCATAAGCTATGCGCAAATAAAATATTCTTTTCATCATAACTTTCTTTGCTGCATTTCCTCGGTGATGTACTACATAAATGAAAAGTTAAAGGGCTGTAAGGAGAAGACATTTGGCAAGTTTCATCAAAATCGTTAGAGCCGTTTTCGAGAAAATTGTAAACAATTGCAATATCCATCATATGATTACCATTTCCGGTTATTCCGATGCGCTGTATCTTTACTATTATTGGTCCGATTTTTATGATTCTTTTTTTGTTTTTTAGACGATTTAATTACCTTTCATACAAGTTTATAGATAATTTACCATAAATTGCACGCTTTTGAAGTTATGCGTAAATAAAATATTCTTTTCATCATAACCTTTTTCCCTGCATTTCCTCGATGATGTACCAAATATATGAAAAGTTAAAGGTCTTTATGAAGAATAATTTAAGCAAGTTTTATCAAAATCGTTAGAGCCGTTTTCAAGAAAATTGTAAAAAAGTGTAAAATCGATTATATAAAGTTGCACTTCCGGTTAGTCGATTTTGACGAAAATGTTGCTGTAACATCACATGCATGTGCTAACCTTAAATACGTAATTTCAGTATCGTACAACTTTTCGTTTTTGAGCTAGACTGTTACATAGACACATACATACAGACCATTTTGCGAGACTTGGTCATTTGGACTCAGGGGACCTTAAAACGTGTATTTCCGTCGAAAACTCGAATTCGAAAATTTTCACGATCGCAATACTTCCCCTTACTATATACTTCGTATATAGGTAAGGGAAAGTAACAAAGAGTATTTGAGGAGTTTTCTATAAAAGCTTCCGTTTCTCAAAAACAAAGAATTTTTCGACGAATTAATATTTTACACCCAAGAATTATTCATTTTATTTGTATAGAACACATTATTGCGGATTTTGCTACTAAATAAAAATGGAGATAAGAAAACAAAAAATTCAGTTTATTTCAAATCTTAAATTTCCCTTCGTCTAATAGGTGTTACAAATCAACATTTTTCGATAAAAATTTGTTTTATCTCCATGAGATACCCCCTCCCCCCCCTAATATTTTATTATTGTAATATTTATTAAGTCGATAATATATCGACTATATATATATCGACTATATATCGATAATATATAGTTTCCTATCAAAAGGTAATAACCTTTTGATAGGAAACTCCTCAATTGTACAAATGTTTTATAAATTACATTTTTAGAGGCATTTAAATAAAATCTAACGCTGTTTCCATAGGTACAATCGGCATTGATATAATTGTATAATTGTATAATCAGCATACACCATAAACACCACGTTAAAGTAACGAATGTAAATAGGTAAAGACCTTCAAATGTTACCTACTTGTAACTTCTCCATTGCAAATATTTCTTTCCCTCGGCCTATTTAACATCTCTGAGTGTTTATATGATTTTATTTTGCAAATATGCTTATGTTAAATTAATGAAACTAAGGAATTTGAAAAACGCTATTTTTCAAATTCGTCTCTTAAATGTGGTAGCGACGATGTAAAATTATGCTTTTATTCGTTAAGCCAATAAAAAGATTTTCATGAAAAAAACAACAAAAAAAAAACACCGTATCAACCTCTCAATTAACCTCAGACTCTATTTCACTCTCTCTCTCTCACTCTCTCTCTCTCTCTCTCTCTCTCTCTCTCTCTCTCTCTCTATATATATATATATATATATATATATATATATATATATATATATATATATATACGCATATACATACTGCCACTTTGTTAAAGTTAATTAAACTTACACCTGAAATAAGGAATGACACCTTACAACTACATTGCATTAAGAGCGATAGTCTTGTACATGCAAAGCTTCAGTTGGCATCTCATTTATTGAAAATATTGTTATGCTGTATTATATTTAACTTTGTTATTATTTTAGTGCTTAACACCGTATTTTACTATAATATATAAACAATAGAACAGCTATTTTACGTAATCTATACAATTTTGATAATTGAACTTGTGCATTTTTCAAGAGGAAATAAAGGCGCGGTTAAAGGCGGGAAATGCTTGCTATTTTTCGGTATCAACATTACTTAGGTCGCGCATTTTGTCCAGAAACATAAAACTTAGATTATGCAAAACTATTATCTTGCCTACAGTTCTGTACGGGTGTGAAACGTGGCCGCTAACCTTGAAGGATGAACAACGCCTTAAGGTCTTCGAGAATAAGGTATTGCGTAAAATATTTGGTCCGAAAAAGGATGAGTCAACTGGAGAATTTAGGAGATTACACAACGCGGAATTGCGGAGCATGCACCCTGTTAATATAATCGAAGTGATATCATCGCGAAAGTTGAAATGGGCTTGCAAAGTTGTTGGGCTCAGTAACGAACGAATTCCTAAAAAGTTAATAAACGCTGAGCCGACTGGTAAACGTCCGAGGGGTAGACCGAAACGTAGGTGGGAGGATAGTATTAAGTGTGATCTATTAATTTGGGTTTGGACGGTAGTCGGTGGACCGAGAGTTGTAGGCAGCGATTAATGGTATCGGCATCGAACCTCCGGGTTCGCTAAGCCTTTTATTAGTATTCTTTATGATCTGATACCCCAAGACTGATTATTTCATAGGTTAAGGCTAGATAATTTAAATGAGAAATAAAAATCTCTCATAATTCTACGGTTTTAAGGTGGCCATTAACGAACAATCCAAATGGAATGATAGAGTCGTGTGACTGGATTGATTGCAGTGAAGATTTCAAGAGCCTCACTCCGCTCCATTGTTCCATTTTTTTACTTATAGGTAGTTCCAGCTCAGGTATTACACATTATCACGTATTTTATAATATTTAATGTCTAAAAATATTTGAATGAACATATAAATGTAACTCTTGAGATTTAATGGGATATAAATAATGCCTCTATAATAGAACAGACATTAAATGTGAGCATATTATAAATTATAAATCCTCTAAAAATTTTCATTTTCTTTTAATAAAATAATATAAGTATAATTTTAAAGTAAATAACACGGAAAACACAAAACAAGTACCTTATAACTAATAATAACTTGTATGTTATTCGTATTAATATTTTTGTAATATATTTTATAAATTCAATATTGAAAATGTTAATTATACTACATTTACTGGTCAACAGTTTTGATTATTAAATACTATTATAGTACAGCCTAAAATCTGCATAAAAGACTGCAGTCCATCGTTCTAATCCATCAGTTTTTCAACCTCACAGTCGGTTGGAATGTTTAGATTTTGGAGTGGCGCGATGGAGTTCAGGACTGATGGAATTCCAGCTGCTTCGCATCACTCCAAAAATCCACACAAGATTTCACAATCGCGTTTCATTAGGCGTGGAATAAATAAGTATATATATATATATATATATATATATATATATATATATATATATATATATATATATATATATATTTGATCTCATTTACATGATCTTTCTGTAAAAGGATCACTGATTGACGATTATTGAACACCAATCTTCCAGGATAACAAATAGCTACTCTGAGGTTTTGTCCATGAACGGTCTACTTCGGGGGAGGGAATATATGTCCTAGTGCGACTGACCCTGAACAATCATAATCCGTGGATCTAGACCGATTTAGACCTTAGTCCACCAGTCCTTTTTAAGGATATTTTTAAACGTGTAAAACGTGTTCAATTTTCAACCAAATCACTTTATTTTTAAATTCATGCTGTCATAGTAAATTATTTGGTTTCGTAATTTAGTCTATTTAGTCAATAATTAATTACTGGTATCATATTGTAGTTCTAAATAAAGGCTTTAGGAAATGTGAATCTTACACTCCACGTGGAAGCAGATGAACTTTTGAGTTGAAAAAAGAATTAAGCCATAAAATTAATTCTGAAGAAGTCTCATCAAACAAGGTTTGCAATAATCATAAAAAAAAAATAAAAAAATTCGCACTGTTGATGGAAGTATCAAAGTACTTTTAAGAAGTAAGTTACATAGAAATATAGATGATCACCTTCTTCAGAACCGGATCTCTTCTTGCTCTTTTTAGAACGACTTTTCCTTATTCTTTGGTACGAAGAAAATTCATGTATACACTGGTCAATAATTATTAAGTTCACTTAGTTTTTCGTGTAATGTTATTAATTTATTGAACATTGATTTTTACAGGTGAAGGAAATTAGAAATTCGTCGACTTTCGGGGATGTATCGTTCAATTCGGATCATTTGGCCCGTTTCGGGTTTGTATTTGAGTAAGAGATCATATATTAAATGTATTTTATGTATTAAAACCATGAGCTAGAGTAAACTAACAAGTTATTTTCGCGACAACTGTTACTGTACGATTTTTTTTTTATTTTTTTTTTTCCTATCCCCATTTTGGTTTATTATTTTCAATAATAGACCTTTGGAATCGACCAAAGAAAATTTTTTTGTAACCCCCCCTCAAAATTTGAGGTTTTACGTTTCAAGATAAGTAGAATATAAATATCGAATAAAAAAAAATCCGTCCGTCCGCCGTCCGCCGTACGCCGTACGCCGTACGCCGTCCGCGGCTTTTCTCCGAGACTACTGGACCGATTTTCTTGAGATTCGGTACCAAAGTCACAGGTCACCCCGGGATGATCCTCGGAACTCGACATTATAATCCGTCTGTTTGTTTCAAAATGGCGGCCGATTAGAGATCTAATAAGCCCATAACTCGGTCATTTATAAAGATAGAGAGAAAATGTAAGGTGTTTTGGAATCAGCATAACGAGAAACAAAAAAAAAAAAAAAAAAAAAAAAAAAAAAAAAAAAAAAAAATTGAAAAACAAAAAATCTATAATAATTGCCGATTAAAGATCTTATATACCCATAACTTGGCCATTTATAAACATAGAGGAGAAATGTAAGGTGTTTTGGAATCAGCATAACAAGGCATTAAAATAACAAAAAAGAAAAAAGAAAAAAAACGAAAAATAAAAAAATCTCTATCTGTAAATGCTTTTGGTTTATTATTTTCAATAATAGACCTTTGGAATCGACCAAAGAAAATTTTTTTGTAACCCCCCTCAAAATTTGAGGTTTTACGTTTCAAGATACGTAGAATCCAAATATCGAATAAAAAAAAATCCGTCCGCAAATAAAACACAGTTCGGCACTCTCACGGCGGACATCTTGTGACAAGCTTCAAATTTCTTTTCCTTTGGTACCTACTGCTTCATATTTTTTACTTTGACAGAATAGATATTTTTGTGGAATAAATAAGTGGAAATAATAAACCATTGTGTAATAATTTGCAGCGTTTTTTCTTTCTCTTGATCAATTTTTCGCTAATAGCTAATTTCTGGTCTTTGATCCTTCTTCTGTATCTTGGATACATTTTAAGGTAGGATTGATATGCCTAAATATTTTTGATATTAAATAAAAATTTCATCATACCTGTGACGGGGCTCACTTCTGTTTGCAAAAGTAACTTATAATTACGCCTTAATTCTAACTTAATTAATTTTATCTAGTAGATGCTACAGCATCTTGCCATCGAAAAACTTGACATGGCGTCGCGTTAAGAATTGCTTCCTGTCCGGTATTTGTAGAGTGCTATGAACGGTAACAGCTTTTTGTCTCCAAAGGGAAGTATGCTTGTATATTCTTCTAATAACCCCGTTCTGAAATTGTTGTAGCATTTTCGCTGTATGAGGGGTTATATGTTCGAACATTGGAGCACCGTGCAACAGAGCTGGTCGAATGATACAGATATAAATTAATAACTTAAGTCGTAGGCTTAAATGTGGGGAGGTAAGGAGGTGAGCCAATTTATATGTTTTTGTTCTCACAGCTACCAATTTAATTTTACGTACGAATACTTTTTTTGCATGATTTTCAATTTTTGTTGTTAATCAGATAGTACGGGTATCTAATATGTTCTCATTTAACTTAGAAGAAAACAACAGAGCAAATGTGATCAAGACTATTATGACGCAGGGCGATATTTGGCCTACATCTGAAAAAAATTCTGTTTACTAAATACAGGAAGGAGCTACTGACCTTCAATAATAATCTACTGAAGAAGACTAGTAAAATAAAAAAAATAAATAAATAAATAAAAAATCATTTGAAAAACACACACAAAAAAAAAAAAAAAAACTCGAAACCCAAACTTTGACTCCCACCATCTTTTTTTGTGGTGGTTTAGATTTCTCTATCTTTATTTATTACGTTTATAATTCATTTAATTGTCTATTGATCCAATATTTTTGTTTTGTTTTTTTTATTTTATGCTGTTTATTTTGTTAGGGATTGATAAATTATTTGCCACTTCTATAAATTTGTTTTATTGAAAACTAGTTTCGAATGTTATACATTCATCCTCAGTTCTAAAAACACACAAAAAATTCAAAAATAAGCAATTCAAAATATAGTTGGTATTATTACAATTTACCAATATAGTCACAATCATTAAAATTTAGTTCGTTTGTGTAGCCAAATACACGGAAAAAACTGGAAGATCGCTAAATCAGAGATTAAAGGAACATATACCTGCATATAATAATAAGACAGATCATTCCAACTTCGCAATTCATTTAAATTAAAATAATCATAAATTCATCAAAGACTCAGGAGTTAAATTAATACATCGCGTTGACAACAGTCTTAAATTAAATATATATGAAGCACTTGAAATAATAAAATCCTTCAAATCCAATCCAGATTTTTTCTTAAATGACCAAATAAATATCTCCAATAGTCCAATCTTAAATTTATTCCCATCTATAACAGAAAAAACAATTACTCACCGGCATTACTGGGAAAACCCTGACCCTTAAACCGTTTACCTATAAACATCCTGCCTATCTCTCGTTCATTGTTAGTTCAATGCGAGAAGAAACCAGTACACACTTTTATGTTTGATATAATCCATTTGAACTTTGGTGAGTACCAAAATGTATTTGATTTCTTGTCTTAATTAAATTCATAAATGTTTTATAATACTGATTTATATAATCTAATATGTATAATAATACCAACTATATTTTGAATTGCTTATTTTTGAATTTTTTGTGTGTTTTTAGAACTGAGGATGAATGTATAACATTCGAAACTAGTTTTCAATAAAAAAAAATTTATAGAAGTGTCAAATAATTTATCAATCCCTAATTAGATTGATCCTTCTATACCATCATGCGGATGTCAACTGTTTATTTTTTTGTTGTTTTTCTTCATACTTTCTTCATTTGTCCTGTGTAATATTTATTTTTCTTGTATTTTTTTTTATTTATTCAAATATTAATATACAGATAATATGCATATTGCAGCATGGAATCTATAAAAATTATAAATACGCAACCCTTCCGTATGGTTACTAGGAAAATAAAAAAAAATATAAGTTCAATAGCAGGTTGCTTTGTAGAAAGTTACCAAAGTTAGACAGGTTTGTAATCTGTTGTTAATCCATATTTATTTTCCTAGGTAAAGCACAAAAGAGTTCTAAACCCAATAAATAACAAAAAATAAAATAAAAATATCTGATGTGACACCGCATGGCAAACGACACTCGGCGTCGGGACGTCCATCTATTGACACTCACATACACACACACACACTCACACAAGCTTAAAGTATAAATGGGTGGCTCAAAAAAGTGACTCTAAATTTGGTTACTAGTTTCCGAAGATTGCAGTATCTCAAAAACGACACTCGGCGTCGCGATGTCCATCTATTGCCACATACTCTTGTTTCTGGAGGTCTCGTACCGTATGTCGTTTTCCTTCAGTAGGTAACTAGTTCCCTAGAGATTAATTCGTGTTCCGTGGACTCGTAGAACTGTCTATGTCACTAGATAAAGCCTTGGAAATCGACGGTTTTGACATTTTAAGGAGAAGAACACGCTTAACTTATATCTTATTCTCCTGGTGCTGACTTGCTCGGGTCACAGATGGGGAGGAAAACAATCATTTTACACTCAATTTTAACACTTAAAACAAGTAATAAAAATGTTTAATTTGAGTGCAAACAAAAATCGCGTTTGTAACCTTTATTACCGAACCATATGATCTCTGTATTTAATTTTAATATAATTTTTGATGTAAGTTTATTATGGCCTTCAAGTAAAGTACCCTTTTCGGCTCACTAATTTTAACCAAAATCTAGTAAAAACTTTCATATTGATATATAAGTCCTATCTACCAAATTTGTGATGTTTTACATTATATTTCAATATAATTTTTTATGAAAGTCTAATATGACCTTCAAGTAAAGTACAGCTTCCGTTTTGCCAATTTTAACCAAAATTTATTATGTTATTTATATTACTATATAATTCTTATATACCAAATTTGAGAAGTTTTTCGTTATAGTTTAATATAATTTTTGATGAAAATCAATATTTTTCATAGATTTCACAATAATCCAAAGTACAAATTTTTAACTTTCTACGGCTAACCGTGTGAGTTATGAGACATACGTACGAACGAACGTACATACAGAAGTCACGACGAAACTAGTCAAAATGGATTCAGAGATGGTCAAAATGGATATTTCCGTTGAAACCTGAAAACCGAAAATTTTCGCGATTACAATACTTCCTTTACTTCGTACAAGGAAGTAAAAACAATTAAAATCTATTCGCCTTTAACTTAAAGAAACCAATTATGAAATGCGTGTCGATAACCGGTTAGCATGAAGTAGAAGGGAAACTCATTCCTTTCTATTTTTAGTTAGTCGTCAGGCCTAAAATAGAATTCGCTGAATACGTAATTATTAAGTTAATCGGTTTGAGCGTATTTTAAATTTAAATCGCATTTATGATTCCAAACTGTGTAGTTCATAACCTTTAGCAACCGAGTATAATATCTATAATTAATATTTCCTGACCATTGGTTATTTCTTGAAGTAAGAAAGACGCATGTTCGGTGCAGGATATCTCTGCAAAATGAAAGTAAAAAATAAATTGTACCGTAATAAAAAAACCTGCCACCTCAATCACAAATTTTATAAAGGCTTCTCAAATTTTAAAAAGAAAAATAATTTTAAATGGCAGAATGGTTTAATCGCCAAAAGATAGGAAATGTTAACTGAAGACTTAGGTGGTTATGTACAGTAGAATCCCAATAAATCGTTTTGTCGAGGCTCGGAGGGTTAATATGAATTATCAATTGAGATTATCGATAATCGGGGGGGGGGGGGAAGGGGAGGGAAAAAAATATGAACTAAGGATATTTATACAAATTTGTATTAATCGCATAAATTTGTATGTCTATTTGGTTATTTGGGATTATAAGAATCGATTAATCCTCCCAATTCGTCTTTCCACTCAACACAACAAATTTTCTCCACTGCTTTTTTTTACTTTCCCTTACCTATATACGAAGTATATAGTAAGGGGAAGTATTGCGATCGTGAACATTTTCGAATTCGAGTTTTCAACGGAAATACATGTTAAAGGTCCCCTGAGTCCAAATGACCAAGTCTCGCAAAATGGTCTGTGTGTCTGTGTGTATGTGATCAGTCTAGCTCAAAAACGGAAAGCTGTACGATACTGAAATTACATATTTAAGGTTAGCACATGCATGTGATGTTACAGCAACATTTTCGTCAAAATCGACTAACCGGAAGTGCCACTTTATATAATCGATTTTACACATTTTTACAATTTTCTCGAAAACGGCTCTAACGATTTTGATGAAACTTGGCTAAATTATTCTTCATAAAGGCCTTTAACTTTTCATTCATGTAGTAAATCACCGAGAAATTGCAGGGAAAAAAGTTTTAATGAAAAGAATATTTTATTAACGCATAAATTCAAAAGCGTGGAATTTATGGTAAATCATCTATGCACTTGTATGAAAGATAATTAAACTATCTAAAAAACAATAAAAGAATCATCAAAATCGGGCCAGTATTAGCAAAGATACAGCGCATCGGACTAACCGGAAATAGCTATTATATCATGGATTTTACAATTTTTTACATTTTTCTCGAAAACGACTCTCTTGATGTGAACTCTTTAAAATTTTATTAAAAAGATAATTATTATAGGACGGTAAGGGAAAGTTGTGTGATGCGCGCACCGCACCAGATTTTTAAATTTTGTACTGCGCCTTCTTTACAAACCTATGGAACTAACCATTACTTGCACGAAAATTAGCACAATTAACAAAGTCGATGCGTGCAAGTCTTAAAAAATACTTTATTAAACAGAGTACAGAATTACATGATATAAAATAGTGAGCTACTGGCAGTGTTAACTACAGATAGATTACCCTCTAAAGACCTTACTACTAGACTTAAAGCTAGCATAGTGGGAGTGTACTATCTCACTCTCTTATACTCAATCTTACATTCTAAATTCTTACACTCTAATGTTTACATTCTGATTGATCTGTCCATTTCAGATAGGCTTTTGTACATTTTAAAGGAAGGGGATGTTAATTTATGTACCTTTGTTTAACGCTGACAAGTAGGAAGCAAAACAATAACTTCCTGGGTTATAAACTCTATTTAATAACTAATACTTCCTGGGCCAATGGCATGTGTTAACTGCACGAAAGAATTCCGTGTTTGCTAAAACCATTTTGTTTGCCACAATTACCGAATGCACTGTTTTTATATGAATTGAAGTTATTTTATCTTGGACCGGCGATATACCAATTACCGGACTGCGAAATATCAGGATTCTACTGTATTTGATCTTCTGGTAGTGTTATTATTATGTTAATATAAATTTAAAAAAAAAAATCACGCCAATTACGTTCGAATGGAAGCAAAAATAAATATATTTGAAAATTACTTAACAGTCTAAATCTGTATTTAAAAATGACATTTAATTCAGTGACACATTTTTCCCCATGCGTGAGCAAACCTGTTTATTTGCATTCATCCCAATAAACAACATAAAAAAAAAAATATATATATTTGGCAAAAAAAATTATCTGGCCGTATCCTTGAGTACAAAATGCGTAGAATACTACTTTTTCTTCGTACAAGGCTTATAAAAACCTGTACCACTACAACCCGATAAGGGTCTTGGGTTCAGTACTTGGTAAGGACCGTACTGTTTCTAGGCCAACGGTTGTGTAAGGAGGTGATTCGGCCAAGATCACGCTCAACCGCCAGGTTTTCCCCCAATTAAGGGTACCCATTTTATAGAGAATGGGTGTGCCCCAGGAGGGTCTCCCGATCCCACAGGGTCGATCCATGGCTGAATACAGAATAAATAATTATTTGCCTCAGCCGGTCTCGAACCCGGAACCTAGAGATTAGTAGCGCAGTGCCTTACCCACTGAGCTACCCCGCTCCCTACAAGGCATATAAAAAGGCAAAAATAAAATAAGTTAAAACAAGAAAGGTTTAATTCATTTTTTCGAATGTTTAATTTTTTTCTGTTTTATTAAACAACGGTTGTGATAATTAAGCAAAACTTTTAATAATTCTCGCGTTTTATGAGTTTTTCTTCTTATCTACACTTTTTTTTTTTACTGCAAAAGTAACTACAAATATATATAAAAATATATTAAAAAAGCTTATTATTTTATGCCTGGTACATGGTTTTTGTTTTATTATTTTCGATTACAAACCTTTGAAATCGACCAATAAAAATAAATGTTAACCCACAAAAAAATTGAGTTATACCTCAAGTTTCTAGATAGGTTGATTCCAAACATCTAATAAAAAAAAAAATCTGTCCGTCTGCTGTATGAGAAATATCGTACGACGGTACCTTCTCCGAGACTACTCGACCAGTTTTTTTATATTTGGCACAAAAGTTACAAGTCAATCCAGGATGATCCTTCTGTAGTGTTTTTGTAACATTAACGCAGAAAAAAACAAAAAAAAAAAACAATTTATAATGTAGAATTAGAGATAAAAATTCAAAATTATGCTTGAATAGGAAATTCTTTATGTATAATTGTACCCTAGGTATAAGTCCTGCACCGGTGTGCACTAACCATGAAAAATGATTTCAAGAAACCGGCTGGAGCATGGACATTAACGGACCAGAAGGCCTCGAGCAAGTTAAAAACAGCGAGCCAGGCTATTTATATTACAAATTAAAATGGTACAGTTGGTAATTTATTGCCTCTCATTTTCTTTATCTCGTTGTGGTAATGACCTCACGTTCAGAACAAAGCTTTTTCGCAGTGTCATATAGAAAATAAACAAAACAAATGAATTTTCAGAATAATGGATGTGTTATCACCAAAGCTAAACTAACAAACATGGTAAAGAAAGAAAAAAAAAATCAATTCTTTATCTCAATTTATTTTAGTTGAAAAAAGTTTTAAATAAGCAATGTTCACACGGTACGACTTTCGATCCGACATGAAGAACGGGGAATGTAACGTGTAGCATGCGATGTAGCATGCAATGTTCAGTTGAAAGTCGAACAGTGTACACATAGCTATAGGTAATCAAAGTAAAAGACTGACATGTCTCATTTAGAGAACAATTAGAGAGGATTATGCTGTGATGGTACAATTACTCGATGAAATTAGGAGAACAAATATCTGATGTGAACAACACATGACTTCCTTGTACGCCTATCAAACTATAAATCACTGGCTCAAAAGTGATCCTGAATTTGGTTACTTGTTTCCGAAGATTCCAGTAAAAAAAAGGCACTCGGCGTCGCGACATCCATCTATTGGCACACACACACAAGCTGTTGTTTCTGGATGTCTCATTCCGTTATTAAATCGTCGTTTTCTTTCAGTAGATAACTAGTTTCCAAGAGATTTCTTCGTGTTCCATGACAACTGTCAATATCATTGGATAAAGTATTGGAAATCGACATTTCAAGCAGAAGAACTTACTTAGCTTATAATCTTATTCTACTGCTTCAGACTTGTTCAACTCACAAATGGGGAGAAAAACAAGTATTTTCAATCAATTTTAACACTTAAAACAAACAATAAAAATGTTTAATTTGAGTGGGAAAAAATCGCGTTGGTAACCTTTATCACCGAATCATATGATCTCTGTATTTAATTTTAATATAATTTTTTACGTAAGTTTATTATGACCTTCAAGTAAAGTACCCTTTTCGGCTCACTAATTTTAACCAAAATCTAGTAAATACTTTCATATTGATATAAAACTCCTATTTACCAAATTTGAGCTGTTTTACATTATATTTTAATATAGTTTTTGATGTAAGTTTTATATGACCTTCAAGTAAAGTACCACTTCCGGTTTGCTAATTTTAACTAAAATTTATTTTGTTATTTATATTAATATTTAAGTCTTACATACCAAGTTTGAGAAGTTTTGCATTATATTTTAATATCATTTTTTATAAACATCAATGATGACCTTCAAGTAAAGTACTACTTCCGGTAATCATGCAGTGACCAAAAAGGTAGTTTGACAACCAGATTTTACAATAAATACAAAATTTCAACTTTCTACGGCAAACCGTTTTTGAGTTTATGCGAAATACGAACGAACTTACGTACGTACAGACGCCATGACGAAACTAGTCAAAATGGATATTTCCGTTGAAATCTGAAAACCGAAAATTTTCGCGAATGCTTCCTTTACTTCGTACAAGGAAGTAAAAATGTTATTTTCAAAAAAGTTATGACAGAAAAAAAAAAAGAAAATGACTTCCTAGAGCATTTAAGCATGAAAAAGAATTTCCAAAGTAGGAAGAGAACTTTACGAATTAAGTTATGCGAGACACGTACGAACGAACGTACATAGAGAAGTCACGACGAAACTAGTCAAAATGGATTCAGGGATGGCCAAAATGGATATTTCCGTTGAAATCTTAAAACCGAAAATTTTCGCGATTAAAATACTTTCTTTAATTCGTACAAGGAAGTAAAAATGCTGAAAGAAGTGTCAGAGAAGATGAGAATAAAAATGAATGAATGAAAAATAACCTTGTTGGTCCCTTAAAATAACATAATTGCCTATATTATACGTACATTATTCTGACAATATTCCAAAATATATTTAGTTTCTTATATACAAATAATAAATAATTGTTACAGGCAATAGGTATTCGCTACAAGTATAAATACGAATAAATATTAAGGAGATGGTCCAGGTGGCGCAAAGGAATAGCATATAATTATGGTAAATATTTATTAAATTCCGACGTTCCGACCCACATTGTAGTGCTTCTTCATTTCAGGGTTCCTTAACATTTGACAAGTTAGAAGAGACTGTAGATTCCTGATGAAGAACTAAAATTCGTGCCGAAACGTCGCGTTTAGTAAATATTTACCTCTATTTTATATTAGGAATTGATAAATTATTTGCCACTTTTACAAATTTGTTTTATTGAAAACTAGTTTCGAATGCTATACATTCATTCTCAGTTCTAAAAACAAACAAAAAATTCAAAAATAAGCAATTCAAAATATAGTTTGGCATAATTATACATATTAAATTAAATGTAATATAAAGTAATATTATAAAACAATTATGAATTTAATTAAGACAAGAAATCAAATACATGTTGGTACTCACCAAGGTTTAAATGGATTATATCAAACAGAAAAGTTTGTACTGGTTTCTTCTCGCATTGTACTTACAATGAATGAAAGGTAGGTAAGATGTTTTTAGGTATACGGTTTAAGAGTCAGGGTTTTCCAGTGATCCATGCCGGTGAGTGATTGTTTTTTCTGTTATAGATGGGAATATATTTAAGATTGGACTATTTTATATTATTATTGACCGCATCTCGGACTCACTCCTTGCTTAACTGTATAACCATCAGTTCATAAAATGAATAAATGTTGTTTGCTTTAGTGTGTTAAATTGAAAATGAAGTAGGTGGAGAAATACATGGTGTTTAAAGGACGCCATAGAGGAACAATTTGCCATAGAGGAACAATTGGCCATAGAGAAACAATTAAGGATAGAAATGGGTAAGGATTCCCAAAAGGAGGAAACACGAATATTAAAAGATTTTTCTTTATAAAAAAGGAAAAAAAGAAAGCTGTTCTATTGGAGCGAGGGGGGGGGGGGGGGGGGGGGGGGGGAGAGAGGGGGAGGTACAAGTTGTTAAGATGGGATCTGGAATTTAAAGAATGGACAGAAGAATGCAGAATGAGCCAATTAAGTTTATAAAGAGACATACTTGCTATAATGGATTGCAAAAGAAACACAGGAAGTATGCTGTCGGAAAACAGAGAAAAGCCACCGCAACTTGAACTACCAATAGGGGTTATCCAGAACTGGTGTTGATCAAAGATGATTCAGATGATTCGGTCATAAGGAAAAATTCCTAATTATGAGAAAACGATGTCAGAAGTTTTCAATGGTTCTCAAAAATCACATTCGTTGAACTAAAGTTAGGCAAATGATCTGTAGAAATTCATTTTTCTCATTCATGGTTTTTCTTTTGGGAAACTTAGGACAAAAATTAATTTAATCTTGCACATAATTGAAATTTCACTTTTTTTTCACATTCATGGTTTTGCTGTATGATTGACGATGTCATATAAAAAATATTATTACTTTCTCCCGGAAAATCCTCAGAAAAAAAAAAATATGATTTCTTACAAATGGCAGTGGCAACGGAGTATAAATAAGATCCATACCTGGGAATAGATATGATTTTTTCCTAAGCATGCTGACGTAATTAGCAATTTAGCTCGTAAGATTCGGTTAAAATTTGCTATATACCTTATCTTTTGACTTCCTACACTAATTTTTATCCGTTGAAATCCGCATGATGGCATAGAAGGATCAATCTAATTAGGGATTGATAAATTATAGAAGTGGTAAATAATTTATCAATAATTTATTATTTATGGCTGACCTTTCTACAACTCATCAATATAGAGTTCTCTATGTAATTGGTTGTTCTTAATAAAATATGGCGTATTGATAGCCGTTCTTAGTTGAGTTTGTTTACTAAAACTGTTCTTGTTTTTTTACGGTAGCAACATCTAGATAACAGTGGCTTTGTAAAAAAAAAAAAGATCCCACGAGAGACTGCATCATTTGGTTTTACCTGCCCGAAATTAAAAAAGACAGGAAACCGACTCACAAAAAAACAAAAATCAGGTACTCGGATTTGAGCTAAGAGACCCCCGAATGCTTTTGCCAACCTATGGTCCTCAACCCGACAGAGCTCACTAATATCCTTTTGTTACAAAATTTTATTTGCCAATCAGGCTGGTTGCATAAATAAAATAATATAAGTTAGTAAAAGAGTAACTAATATTTTAATGAAAGAGATGTTAACAATAATGGTAGGCCTTGGCATTATCGAATCTCCTTGTAAATATCCGGTTTGTCGTGAAGGGACTTCACTGCGTCTATCTTAATACTAGAGCTCGGCTTTGTAGTATCTTTTTGTGTGTGTTAAAGGAAAACCGGAGTTCTCACAAAATCATTGCCGATCTTGAATACTTGTTTTAAAATACAAAATCCTATAAGATCTTTTTTGCAATATCGCATTAAAATAGAACGATTTGGGGTTTCATTCAGATTCATTACTATCACTATCAATCACTACTTTATATTATTACGGTAGTATAGATCCCTTTTCCGGCTCTCAGGAGCGATGGATTTTGACGGGTGAGGTATCAAAAGAAAGGGAATTTCATGGAGATGTGACGAATTCCCATTTTGTTTCTTAAATCCTTACTAGGGCTTAAATAAAAGTGGTGAAAAAACTGGGAGGTTTCACAAATTTGACGACTGAGAGTCAGCGGATCGAGACGGGATTGGTTGGGTTTTAAAGATTTTGACGCGGGCATCAAAATAATGTATGATCCTTTGGATCATACTGGTCGAGCATTTTAAAGCCTTAAAACTTACCGTTTTCGAGATAACGCACGATATAAGTCCGCACGGGCCTTATGCCATTTTGCGTACGTGCCGTTGTCATGGCAACTTTATATCAATTTGAGTCTGTTTACAAACACTTTTAATGAGTGGGAAATTATATATTGTTTCCCATGTCCAACCCTAAAGGGTACTGTTGAATATGGACACTACATATGGAAAATGTTATAGCTGGATCTAATTGCCTAACTGCTAAATTGAAGAGATATTTTCCAGTGGGGCAAGCTAATTACTTAAGTATGAACTGTAACTTCAACATAGTCATTACAAACCATGTAGCTTCACCAAATGTGTGTATCAAATAAACTTTTTTTGGTAATATTATATTGTTTACACGAATAAATATATTTCCCTAATATCGCTTATACTTCTAATGCATTAGGATCTAATGCGAGAGTTCTAGCTCGGGTATACTAGTATTATTCAATTCGATTAAACTAACGAATTATTATTTATACTTTTATGCTAAATTAAATATGTTACTGAATCCCTTTAATTCGAAGTGTTAAAATTATGAGAAAAACCCTTGTGATTTGGCATGGGAACACTAGTTAGAATTTCCAAGTAAACAAAAAATACTCGCAAATTCAATTCATTGAAAGAATGATCCAAAAGTAAGACTTTAGACCCACTGCCGGTCACAAAAACACCGGATTCTCTCTCTGTTCGTCAGTTTTTGTCTTTTGTGTACAAAGTACTATATTTTTGTATTGAGAAGTACTGATTACCCATAGATTACACAGGATTGCCAAAACAATAAAAGATAACATCGATGGAAAAAATAAAATAATTTCCAATGTGAACAAATTTACCTGAAAGCACCATCCAGAGTTTAAATTAGAAACCCAAATTTACCATTACCTCCCAGAGACAGCAAGTTGGGGAACTTATGTATCCTACGCAAAAAATCATTAAAAAAATAAAAGCTACCTCTATGGAAAACAATTCTAAAACCTTATTTCAGGACAAAACTGAAATTGCAGGATTCGCTTTTATATCAGCCATATTTTTTCATATTTACCTTCTACGATTACCAAAATAGAAGAGAGAATCGTCCGTTGTAGATTCAAATAGGGTGTCTAATTAAAAATTCCATTATTCAAATTTTATCTCATAATATTTGGAAAAATTTCAAGCCACTCTGCAAAGATCCTCGAAATGGGACATTATGGAAGCAATAGTTTTCATCGACAGTAGATGTCCAACGCACATTCAGCTACCGACGTTTAATGAAAGGAGGTTGGGCAAAGTTTAAATCCAGAGAGTCAGAAAATTTCAAGTTAAGGTTTGCCTAGCAGGGAAGTGAAGAAGGTCCGAAAGATTAAAATGGAAATTTCCAGAGAAGAAAAAAGAAGACGGGATGATAAAAAAGATCATTACGTTTCTCTTTTCGAAAGAACCCGTTTTGATTCTTTATGTTTGTTTTGGACTCCCGATTCTGCGTCGTTCGTGATTGAATTAAATCGATAATATGAAAGTTGAGTGTCTGGTTACTCTCTTTCTCTCTTAAATACGTATTGAGTGTTTATTGTTTTTGTATTACCTATAAAATGTACGAGTATTTTGTATGATCTAAACTATTTACATTAACATCTGTTTATGTAAAATTTGAATAAATAAATAAGGCTTGAAGAATTTTTTATAAAATTGCTTTGTCTTCTCTTCACGATTGGCAATGGGAGATTTGGCTGTAGTAACTTATTAAGGTTTTTAACGTTACTGAAGATAATTTATTTATTTTGCTGTAATCTTGTCTACTAATCTCCTCTTCAGGTCAAGTTTTATCTTTTGGTGAATTAAATTCCCTAGAAGACGAAATTTTGTTCGATTTAAAATATTTCATATTGACAGCACATGACTCCCTTGTACGCCTATTATATTATAAATCGGAGGCTCAAAAAGTGATCCTGAATTTGTTTACTAGTTTTCGAAGATTGCGGAATCTCAAAAAAACGACACTCGGCGTTGCGGACATCCATCTATTGACACATTCACAACTCACGCAAGCTCTTGTTCCTGGAGATCTCATTCCGTTATTATATGCCGTTTTATTTCAGTAGGTAACAAGCTCCAAAGAGATTTCTTCGTGTTCCGTGACAACAGTAGAACTGTCCTATGTAACTAGATAAAGCATTGCAAATCGATGGTTTCGACATTTTAATCGGAAGAAACCACTTAACATATATCTTATTGTCCTTCTGCAGACTTGTTCAGCTCACAAATGGGGAGGAAAACAATTATTTTTACACTCAATTTTAAAATAAGTAATAAAAATGTTTAATTAGAGTGGAAAAATAAATCGCGTTTGTACCGTTATTACCGAATAATATGTTTCTGTATTTAATTTTAATATAATTTATGTTGTAAGTTTATTATGAACTTCAAGTAAAATACCCCTTTCGGCATACCTATTTTAACCATAATCTAGTATATTATCTATATTGACATAAAAAGTCCTATTTACCAAATTTGAGAAGCTTTACATTATATTTTAATATGATTTTTTTAGAAAAAATCTATTATGACCTTCAAGTAAAGTACCACTTCCGGTGACCTAATTTTTATCCAAATCTAGTATATTATTTAGATTGATATGAAAGTTTTATATACCAAATTTGAGAAGCTTTGCATTATAATTTTAATATGATTTTTTTAGGAAAATCCATTTTGACCTTCAAGTTAGGTGCCACTTTCGGTGATCATGCAGTGACAAAAAAGGAAGGTTCACAACTAAATTTTACAATAATCCCAAATACAAAATTTTAACTTTCTACGGCTAACTATTTTTGAGTTATGCATGTACGAAACGTACGCACAGACGTCAAGACGAAATTAGTCAAAATGTATTCAGAGATGGTCAAAATGGATATCTCGGTTGAAATGTGAAAATCGAAAATTTTTTGCGATTACAATACTTCTTTACTTCGTACAAAGAAGTAAAAACATTTATGTTGTTTCTCCTCACTTCTTTTAAGAGCATTAGAAAGTATAACATTCTTAAAATTTCTAGATAAAGTTTCTAAAAATAAATAAAATTGGATAATTTCACTCGCCTGATGCAAGTTTGCACAATCTAATCTATCGCAGGAACTGTGGGGGGGGGGGGGGAATAGAAATAATGCAGGAATAGAGATAACAGTTTGTCGACTTATTATTTAAATTAAAATGAATAAACCAAACGAAATATATCTGTATAGATAAAACAGTATGTTTTATTGTTAAACTTTCTTGAGTTTTGAGTGTTAGCTGAAACGTTTTAACAGATAAATGCACTGTGGAAGTAGCTCAAAAGGCTCTATTAAGCATCATAATCTCAAAATGGGGGGTGGGGTGGTCAGTTCGTTCGATTTCTGGCCAATCGGTCCAGACTTCTACGAGTAGGGAACAGCTTGTTAGAGATGAAACAACTGAAACTTTTACGCGGAGCGGAATTATGATCAGTGACCTGAGACGTTTAGAAACAGAATACTGCCATCATAATCTAAAAGGCCCTAACTCCAAATCATTTTTTTAAACACATTTTTGTATTGTATGCGAATTAATCTAAGAACTAAATGTTTTTATGGACATTAGAAAGTCCTGAAACCAATGATTACGATTTAGGACTTTCTAATGTCTTAAAAAAAGTGCCGTTTTTAAAGAAATTCGGTTCCAATACAAAATGTATTTTTAAAAAATGATTTGGAGTTTGGGCCTTTTAGCTTATGACGGCAGTATTACCACATTGTCTTGCAAAAATACTGTAAGGTTGAAAAACACACTCGCTATATATATATATATATATATATATATATATATATATATATAATATATATATATATATATATATATATATATATATATATATATATATATATACATCTTTATATATACATCTTTATATATATATACATCTTTATATATATATATATATATATATATATATATATATATATATATATATATACATATAAAGAAACAACTCCTTCATTAAATGAAGAATATTCAATCAAAATTTAATATATCTACTTCTCATAAAATAAGATTCTGTTGACGATTTAAAATTCTAAATCTAAAAATTATTCAGTTCATTTGCTATTATTGTTTTGCCGGAGAAAACAGATGGGATAATTTTCTTGTATCAGAAAAATAAAAAGAAATTACCCACTCAGTTCACAGTCGACAGTATGCAGAGATTGATATCAAGAAAAATAGCATACTTCGGTATAAACATCGGTAGGTATTTAACTTTTACAAGCCACTTTAGAAAAAAACTGTGGAAAAACCGGTTATTTTAAATGAAATAACTTCGCATCAAAGCATTTTTTGATGACGTAAAAAATAACAGCTCCTGGAATTGTTACAAATAACTGGTCATTGGCAAGACCTTAAATTCAAGTAAATAACACATTGATCTTCAAGAAATAATCTAAAAAAATCGTATGCATGTAAACAAATAGCTAAAACCTACTTCTCATCCGGTATTTTAGGGAAGGAAGTCGACAGCACTAATAATTTTAAATAATACCTAATTGAAACAGTAATAACTTTAATAATTCCAATGAATACAAATTTTAGTAGCAGTTTAAAGTAGTTTTCACAAACGGCGTTAGAGAGCGCTCTTGTTGCGACTATACTGATAAGGCGGCTGAATTGTGAAGTATCAATTTTTTTTTTAAAGGATGAATTTTGCGTTCTGTATTTATTTTTTCTTAGTTAATAAAGCTGTAATTCAATTTTCAGTATTTTTTTTCTATATTTCCAAGTAGAAGATTTTTTTTCTTTAACGAAATTTATGGAAACAAAATGTAATAACTGATAGTGTAAAAAAAAAAATAAAATAAATAATTCCAGAACGAGGCAATTAAAAAAAAACCGTGAGCAGCAAAACTCCGTCACTAAAGTCGTATTTTCACTTAAAAAAAAAAATTACAAAAACGGTGGAGTAAGATTTTTAAGAAGTAAAAGTTGAGACCCACAATAGACAGTTCCCTAACATACCGAAATTCATCCATACTTTCATTATATGGTTCTGCCTCTCCGCTGACCTTCGATATACAAAATTCTTCATAGCGAATTTCAGCTCATTTGACACAAAGAGCGCAAAACTTTAAAAACGCCGAAATTTCAGGTAAACATACCGAAATTTTCATTGGAATTTGTCCATTCTTTAATGGTGTCGTTCTGCCTGGTAGAAAGCCATACCGAATTTCAGCTCATTCAACCCAAAGGGAGCCGCTAGAGGTGCTCAAATGTAGCGGAGAAATATATGTATATATATATATATATATATATATATATATATATATATATATATATATATCAGATATCTCCAAAACTTCCATAATCGTGTTCTAGGAGTTCTGAAACCGCTCACCGCCGAAATTCGACCCACTGAAATAGTCTATTTTTTTCGGAGAAAATACGACTAAAAATATGCAAACATACTTCCCTTTGGTAAGAAAAAGTTCCTAATGTTCATAGCACTCTATAACTACCATCAGTGGAACAATTCATAATTTTTCATTTAAATATTTCAACAATACCTTAAAATTTATCTATGATACTGAAGAAGGATAAAATACAAGAAATAAACGAAAAATTGAACAAGAACTAAATAAAAATGGGATAAATTAATTAATTTTAAATTTTAAATTTCTCCTTGTCAAATAGGTGTTAAAGATCACTATTTTCAATAAAGATTTGCCTTACCTCCATGAGATGCCTCTTTAATAATTTGTTTTGCATTAGTTTTCCAAAAATGGATATATTGACTTTCGATAAAATACTCCTCCAATATATTTAATAAAAATTATGTCCCCGACCTCGATACAGTTTGGAGTGAGTGACCTTAATTAATAGTCTAAAACGAGTTTCGCAACTTTTTACTCGTGCAAGTTATTTGTATAGCGCAATAATCTGCTATAAATCAGGTTCGTAATTAGTTTTTCAGTCGTTACTCCATGTTAAGAAAAAACTTATACGAAAAGCTAAAATTGGAAATGAATTTTTAAATGATTAATGTATAAGTTTAATAGGTTCTGGAAACTAGCTATACAAGTAATCGCCTTCCATATAATTTTCTTTAAATCAAGACGGAATATTTATAAAAAATAAATAAAATAACAAACCTTAATGAACCCGAAGGTTCCATGCTGAAAGCATTACCCACATATCTCCCTCCAATGAAATCCAAATCTTTAAGGTCAGACATAAGTCCTCCCATCTACGTTTCGGTCGACCCTGACAATAACAAACCCGTTCAGCTGATAACAAACTAACCACCTTTTAATGTTTCGTTCCTTATCCATACCGACCACTTTCATTCATCTCCAATCTATCATTTCAATTATTTTCATTAATATTATTATAATATAACGCACCCAATTCTTCAAAGTAATTCATTTGTGACCTTTGTTTTAATAAAATAAATTATTGGAGTCCTTGGAAGTATAAGAAACGACTCAGGTTTGGCATGGAGGAAAACGTGGAACACTTAAGGAATGTACCGATTTAAATATATATTTAGCCCAGAGACGCTGTGGCGTACTAGTCTTCAGGGTCCACTTCTCTTACGTACCTTTTTCACTCCATTATACCTGGATTTTTCCAGCCCTAACTAAAAATGGGAATAATTTTTTTTTTTGTTAACTCTGATAACACCAAATTTATGGCCAAGTAATATTATTCACATTAAATTTTAATTTTTTAATAAAATTATCTATTCTTTTAAATTTTAGCATTACAAAATATACATTGCAAATAAGAATAGCCTACATTGTAAAATTATGCGACCATGCATTATGAGACCATACATTATGAGACCATACATTATGCGACCATACATTATGAGACCATCTCAAGATCATAAAATGCTAAACACGAATCACAAATATCTGGTGTAGACACATACGCCTATTAAAGTATAAACTAGTATACCCGAGCGAGAACTCTCGCATAATCCCTTATACATTAGAAGTAAAAGCGATATTAGGGAAACATTTTTATTCGTGTACACAACACAATATTACCAAAAAAGTTTATTTAACATTCAGATTTGGTGTAGCTACATAGTTTGTACTGACTACGTTGAAGTTACAGTTCATACTTAATAAGGAATTAGCTTACCCCACTGGAAGATATCTCTTCAATTTAGCCGTTAGGCAATTAGATCCAGCTATACCATTTTCTATATGCAGTATTCATATTTAGCAGTGCCCTTTAGGGTTGGACATGGAAAACAATATATAATTTCCCACTCATTAAAAGTGTTTGTAAACAGACTCAAATTGATATAAAGTTGCCATGACAACGGCATGTACGCAAGATGGCATGAGGCCCGTGCGGACCTATATCGTGCATTATCTCAAAAACGGTAGGTTTTTAAGCTTAAAAACGCTGGACCAATACGCTCCGTAGGAGCGTATATGATCTTGACGCCCGCGTCAAAATCTTTAAAACCCAACGTATCCCGTCTCGATCCGCCGACTCTTAGTATTAAAATCTTTGAAACCTCCCAGTTTTTTCATCACTTTTATTTAAAGCCTATTAAGAATTTAACAATCGAAATCAGGATTCGTCACTTCTCCGTGCAATTTCCTTTTTTTGATACCTCACTTATCAAAATCCATCGCTCCTGAGAGCCGGAAAAGGGATCTATACTACCGTAATAATATATAGTAGTGATAGTGATGGGTGGCTCAAAAAAATGACTCTAAATTTGGTTACTAGTTTCCGAAGATTGCAGTATCTCAAAAACGAAACTCGGCGTCGCGACGTCCATCTATTGACACATACTCTTGTTTCTGGAGCTCTCATTCCGTTATTATATGTAGTTTTCCTTCAGTTGGTAACGAGTTTCCAAGAGATTTCTTCGTGTTCCTTGACACCATTAGAACTGTCTATGACACTAGATAAAGCATTCAAAATCGCTTATATCTTATATAAATTATATCTTATTCTCTTGCTGCAGACTTACTCAGCTCACAAATGGGGAGGAAAAAAAAAAAGGATTTTATACTCGATTTTAACCATTAAAACAAGTAATAAAATTGTGTAATTTGAGTGTAAATAATCGCGTTTATAACCTTTATTACCGAATCATATGGACGTCGTTTTTTGAAAAAAGCTTGCGTGTCAAACATTCGAAAGTTACATTTCAATTTATTGTGGGACCAAAACGCAATCTATTACGATTCCCATTCATGTTATGTCGAAAAAAAGAATTGGACACGGTCTAAAGATCTAAAAACCGACTACTGATGACGTAAGCATCAAATAATATCGACTCTCATTTCTCTCTCTGGCCTTAACCAGCCCTATTAATCTTAAAGATATATTGTTATTATAAAGGCTTTACCACCTTAATAAATTCCTACTGTATTCAATAAAGAATAAAATTAAAAAAAAAAAGTATTCTTATTAGGAGAAAAATCGTTTCATGTTTTTCGTGTAAAGTTTGCTAAATGACGCTTAAATCTTTTTCAAAAAATGACGATATGATCTCTGTATTAAATATCAACTAGTATACCCGAGCGAGAACTCTCGCATTACATATCTTAATGAAATCGAATTATAAGCGATAAACAATATAATATTATCAAGAAAGTTTATTTAACACACACATTTGGTGAAGCTTTATAATAGTTTATAATGACTATGTTCAAGTAATAGTCAATACTTACTAAGTAATTAACTTGCCCTACTGGAAAGTACCCCCTCAGTTTAACATTTAAGCAATAAGACTCAGCTATACCACTTTCTGTTTGTAGTATTCTATCATTCATGGAAACATAAAAACAATATTTTATTTACAAAACGTTTTCACAGTTATTAATACGTTTTTGTTAACAGTCTCAACTGGCTTTAAAAGGTATAAAGTTGCCATGACAACGGCACGTACGCAGGGTGGCATAGGGCCCGTGCGGACCTATATCGTGCATTATCTCGAAAACGGTAGGTTTTAAGGCTTTAAAACGCTGGACCAGTATGGTCCAAAGGACCATACATGATCTTGATGCCCGCGTCAAAATCTTTAAAACCCAACCTATCCCGTCTCGATCCGTCGACTCTCAGTCAAAAAAGTTTTGAAACCTTCCAGTTTTTTCGTCACTTTTATTTAAGCCCTTGTAAGATTTTAAGAAATCGGAATTCGTCACATCTCTGTGAAATTCTCTCTCGTTTGATACCTCACTCGTCAAAACCCATCGCTCCTGAGAGCCGGAAAAGGGATCTGTACTACCGTAATAATATATAGTAGTGATACACTTTTGGATGTTTTTTATGACCTTCAAGTAAAGTACCCCTTTCGGCTCTTCAATTTCAACCAAAATCTATTATATTATTTATATTGATATACAAGTCTAATTAACAAAATTTTAAGATGTTTTACATTACATTTTAACATAATGTTTGATGAAAGTCTAACATGACCTTCAATTAAAGTACCACTTCCGGTTTTCCAATTTCAACCAAAATTTATTATGTTACTTATATTAATATGTAAGTCATATATACGTAAGTCATATATAAATTTGAAAAGTTTTTCATTATATTTTAATATAATGTTTGATGAAAATCAATAGTGACCTTCTAATAAAGCACCACTTCCGGTAATCATGCAGTGACTTAAAAAAAGGAAGTTCACAACTATATTTTAAAATAATCCTTAATACAAAATTTTAATTTTCTGCGGCTAACCGTTTTTGAGTCATGCGAGATGCGTAAGAACGAAAGAAAGAAGTCTCTACGTCATCGGGAAGATAATTAACAGATGAGAAATTGTATGCTGGATTTAGGTAGGGTACGGTATGGTGTTGACGCTGACGGTACGGTATGGTACTTGACGCGAGTTTGCTTTTTTTACCCCATCCCAAAAGTGCCCAACGGGCCAAAAGAAGTTTACACTTCAAAATACTTTATTAATAAGAGTACAGAGTTACATGATATAAAGCTACTGACAGTGTTAACTACAGATAGACTCTACTAAAGATATTACAACTAGACTTAAAGCTAACATTGAGTGTATTGTTTCACATTCTCTTACACTCTATCTTACATTCTAATTCTTACACTCTACCTTACACTCTAATTTAAATTCTGATTGATCTGTCCATTTCAAATACTCTTTTAAACATACAATACAAGAGGGGATGCTAGGAGTATAACATTTGTTATTAACGCTAATAAGTAGGAAGCAAAACAATAACTTCCTGGGTCATAAATCCTATTTAATAACTAATACTTCCTGGTCAATGCAATGTGTTAACTACGTACGTACAGACACCACGACGAAACTAGTCAAAATGGATTCAGGAATGGTCAAAATTGATATTTCCATTGAAATCTGAAAACCATAAAATTTAGCGATTACAATACTTCCTTTTCTGCGTACAAGGAAGTAAAAATGATATCTACATCTATAAAAACAAAGTTATCAACTGTATATTCATCACTGTATCTCAAAAACGACAACACCTATGAAGCTGAAATTTTTAATGGCGGTTTTCCTTATACTCTAGATGCGCAATAAGGCTGGGTTTGAAAAAATCCGTAATCTAAGTGGTCGAAAAAACTTGATTTGGTAAATCTTTGGAATTGCTACTAACAACTGTTAAGAGGTCTAGATTTTCAGACTAGACTATACTTTCACCCACTGCGCATGCGCAATTAAATCCTCAAACCGACGGATCCTTCTCAGTTGGAACGCTGGTCTAGGGTTAGGTCAGACTTCCAGCATTTTTACGAAGGGGTATTGCAATGCTAAGAAGACTCTCCACAGAGGAAAAAGGTTAATTTGATCCATGACCAACTCATTCGGGTTATGCTATTAACAATTTCGATCCAAGGACCAAGTCAGGAACTGCGAACCATGGAGCCGAAGAATGGTAAGCGAGAGGTGTAGTATTGATAAACGATTGCTGACAAGTGGCGCATCCGAATTCGTTGAAGCTCAACGCCGCCTTTTCATTAGAACGTGAATGCAATTTTCTAAAACTTCATGGACGAAAATCTATTGATCTTTAGATTTACACATAATTGGTAAAATTTTTTCACCACTTGGACTAAACTTCCCAGATCCGAAGCTAATAGAACGTTGAAGACATTGGCCATGCTATTTAAATTTAAAGATGGTGTAGGAAAGAAGGCGGTGGGGACAAGAGATATATTCGGTAAAAGGCGGGAAGTCTGACCTAACCCTATATGACTATTCCAAGTGAAAAGGATCCATCGGTTTGAGTATTTAATTGGGCATGCGCAGTGGGTGAAAGTATAGTCTGGTCTGAGAATCTAGACCTCTTCAAGGTCGTTAGTAGCGATTCCAAAGGTTTACCGGTACTCATTTGAAATATAATTAAATTCTGTACAAAAATCATCTAAACCGGGCTAGTATTAGCAAAAATACTTGATTTATAAAAGTATATTGAACATTGTATCCATGTTTTCAGTGCAGGTACCCATGGAAACTTGTTCAATTTTTTTTTTTTAATAATTCGAAAACTATTCATTTTACAAGCACACACATGGGTCCGTTCTCTCTATCACCACCTTGGCACGCTACTGCAGAGACGTTGCCACAATTTATTGAAGGGGGAGGGGAGAGGAGTTTATAATCTACATTGTGGGTGCGGTCAATAAATAAACACATAAATAAGAAAAAACTTATTATAATGTATGCCGGGGTTTCAGTCTAAGTTTTAGGCCATCATCAGGGCTGAGTGGCGTATAGTCAAGCCACAACTGCCACTTGATGATGGCCTAAAACTTTGGCCGAAACGTCGACACACTTTTTTTCTTATTTGTGTGTTTATTTATTGACCGCACCCCCAACTAGGATTCTCCAACAAAAATTGTCTATGATCAACCATACTCTCACCATTTTAAAATATAAAGTTTCGAATATTGACACTTGATAATATATATATATATATATATATATATATATATATATATATATATATATATATATATATATATATATATTTCTATTCAAACACAGTATTGTATCGATAAAATCACAATTTCGTAACTTAAAAGGTACTGATATTGGTTTAAAATTTTATTTATTCTTTGAATAAAATGTTTTACCACAATTTTCGCAGTTGGAAGTAGGCTCCAAAATCTCAAATTTCTCAACTGATTGGGTTTTCAAATTGCTCCTAACCTGTTCCCCCATTACTACGTTCCTGACTTTAGCCATTTGAAAACATCAAAAACTTATTTGGTGAGATTTACAAGACACTGCCATGGATAGTTTTGTTATTTTTTTGAACAAACACACTTCCCTTAAATTATCTTAAATAATTTTATACCACATTAATATTTTTTTACCCACACACAACCAAGGTTTCGAAATTATCTTCCATCTTCTGGGTTTTTCTTTTTTTTCTTCTAAAATTCAACAATATAACATCAACAATATACATATTTTTCAATTATTAATATAATTTAATATAATATTTTAAAAACAAAATTATTTTACCGTAACTATGCTATTTTTACTTCCTTCTACGAAGTAAAGGAAGTATTGTAATCGCGAAAATTGTCCGTTTTCAGATTTCAACGGAAATATCCATTTTGACCATCCCTGAATCCGTTTTGACTAGTTTCGTCGTGGCGTCTGTACGTACGTATGTTCGTATCTCGCATAACTCGAAAATGGTTAGCCGTAGAAAGTTGAAATTTTACTTTCCCTTACCTGTATACGAAGTATATAGTAAGGGGAAGTATTACTTTCCCTTACCTATCTACGAAGTATATAGTAAGGGGAAGTATTGCGATCGTGAAAATTTTCGAATTTGAGTTTTCGACGGAAATACACGTTTTAAGGTCCCCTGAGTCCAAATGACCAAGTCTCGCAGAATGGTCTATGTGTCTGTGTGTGTTTGTGTTTGTGTGTGTGTGTGTGTGTGTGTGTGTGCATGTGAAGTCTAGCTCAAAAACGAAAAGTCTTACGATACTGAAATTACGTATTTAAGGTTGGCACGTGCATGTGATGTTACAGCAACATTTTCGTCAAAATCGACTAACCGGAAGTTGCACTTTATATAATCGATTTTACACTTGTTTACAATTTTCTCGAAAACGGCTCTTTTCATCTATGTAGTAAAATACCGAGGAATTGCAGGGAAAAAATTTATGATGAAATGAATACTTTATTTGCGTATAGCTTGAAAAATATGTATTCTAAGGTAAATTATTTGGAGTATTGTATGAAAGTTAATTAAATTATCTAAAAAAAGAATAAAGAATCATCAAAATCGGACCAGTATTAGCAAAGATACAGTGTATTTTATGGGGAGCACAAGTCCCTAGATGGGTAACCAAGCGCATCTGAAAGGAGACGGATGCGACCGAACCTCCTTCCACCAATCCGCCAATCTGTTGTAAACAATACGCTCTGTAATAAAGTAATTTATGAATACAAAAGTGAAAATTAACTTAATTTCTACTTTCACATTATGTAATGGAAAGAAAATGTTTCCATGGAAACTAAACCAGAAACTTTTAAAATATATTTGCAACTTGGCAAAGTTAAAATATATAGGTAGTGTACAGGATTGTTGTAATGAAATTGTTTTTAAAACTGTTCTATTGTACTTAAGTGGGAGAAGATGTGTATGCTGCTGAGTTTATTAGAAACAATGTGTATGTGAACAATTTAAAATTTTATAAAAAAGAAAGTTGTGTGATGCGCGCACCGCACCAGATTTTGTATTTAGGATTGTTATAAAATCTAGTTGTGAACCGCCCTTTTTGGTCACTACTTGATCATCGGAAGTGGTACTTTATTTGAAGATCATAATTGATTTCCATCAAAAATATATTGAAATACTATGCAAAACTTCTCAAATTTAGTATTTATAACTTATATAGTGATTTAAATAACCTACTAGATTTTGGTCTGAATTGGAATACCGGAAGCGGTACTTTACTTGAAGGTCATGTTAGACTTTCATAAAACATTATATTAAAATATAATGTAAAACATCTCAAATTTGGTAAATAGGACTTTTATATCGATATGAATGTATTTACTATATTTTGATTAAAATTGATGAGCCGAAAAGGGTACTTTACTTGAAGGTCATAAGAAGCTTACATCAAAAATTATATTTAAATTACTTAGGTATCAACATTACTTAGGTCGCGCATTTTGTCCAGAAACTTAAAACTTAGAATATACAAAACTATTATCTTGCCTACAGTTCTGTACGGGTGTGAAACGTGGCCGCTAACCTTGAAGGACGAACAACGCCTTTAAGGTCTTCGAGAATAAGGTATTGCGTAAAATATTTGGTCCGAAAAAGGATGAGTCAACTGGAGAATTTAGTTTAATGTAACTCTGCTCCTAAAAACTCTAAACTCTGAAAGGTTCAAAATCTTGACTATTCGCCCCTGATTATGAAAAATATAACGAGCTGAATTCTGCCCCCTAAATCTTCAAAATACCCAAATTTTCATCCGATTTTTAAAAAATTTCTTATAATATAAATTAAGAAATCATTTAATCACCATCACTACTATATATTACTAGTATACCCGAGCGAGAACTCTTGCATTACATATCTTAATGAAATCGAAGTATAAGCAATAAACAATATAATATTATCAAGAAAGTTTATTTAACACACATTTGGTGAAGCTTTATGATAGTTTATCGTAGAAGATAATGGAGATCAACGAAAAACGTATAAACTTGAGTGATTGTTAGAGTTAATAATTTCTACTTTTGTATTATTAAATGGAATTTTCATGAAAACTTTAAAAATTTCACTAGCCCTACTTGATTATAAATTAATTTCAACTCATAGAAGGGTGGTAGGGTAAAGTTATGGGGCCCCCTACTGCATCAGATTTTTTTCAAAAGAAAAAAATGATTTGCATATACTCATATGCACCATACACTTAGCATATAAAACTGTATATGCTAATCATATGACCTAACTGTGGTGGTCTATCAAACAGATTCGCATAATTTTACACGAGAGCAAATATAAAATTTCCCTGTCTTAAATAAGAAGAACTGAAATATTCTATTGGATTTAAAGATTTATTCAAGGCATATATCAGTATGTTCCCAAGACGCCATTTTACTAGAACAAGCGATTCCGCAAAATCAACACTTTACTTTAAAACTGAAAAGTTTTAGGAAATGAATCTTTTTTTCTTACTTTTGGTGTAGATTCATGGCTCCATATTATATATCTTCTTTTTTTTTTTAAACTATTATTCTTATGTTTAAAATAGAAAATGATATGTTAACTAAACTTGATAGATATTAATGTAGATGTCCATAGATCAATAAATTCCTTTTTTTCAATGTTTGAGTCAGAAGTTAGTAATAATAATAATAATAATAATAATAATAAAATGAAAATGTACAATGGAAGGTTTATTTAGAAAATAAGTGTTGGCAACTCTATTGACTTGAAACTTTTATTTTTGTACTCTAGTGAAGTTTTTATTATCATAAACACTACAAGTCAAATTCAACAGATTTTTCTTCTTTAAGCTGGAATTTATTATTTTTGTTGAATTGTAAATATCAAGAGCAAGAAATTTCTTTAACCGTCCAAAGCTCAAATAGAAATTAAACTGTTGATAATATGTTTTTAGTGACTAAGCTTTTATTATAATTATTTACTTCTCCACTAGTGATTCCTTTAAATGGAGTTATGGCCACTCTATGGACTATAATCCTTATACTATTATCTAGTAATCTTCTTCTGCTTGCTTATTTTTGCTTTATTAACCTAACTTTAGTTTCAAGGTGGAAAAAATTAAGCTTTCTTTTTATTGTATTTTAATTATTATATAAGATGTTCAAGATTTTTTTTCATTAATACAAAATAACTTTAAAATTTTATATTCTCTAAAATTTTCATTAAAATGTTTTATTTTTCTCTTACCTCAATGGACGATTGTGGTACATGTTGAAATTTCTAGATTTGTTTTCGCTCCTACTTACCTGAGACCAAAATTATTTTCAACATATTTAAGAAAGAATTTATTTTAAAATAATATTAGTTTTGAAAAGCTGATCAAACTTTTTAAAACTGATAAAAGTTTTGAATGAATAAAATTGAAGAATATGTTTTTAAAAATACACTAAATCAAAATGACAATCCACTTATGTTCAATTTGGATCAATGTATACTGCTTTACAGCCAAGCTGTGAAATTTGTTTTTAACATCATATATATTTTGGAATTACAAAATATTTTCACTCATGTAGAGAACTATTCAATAAGTATTTAGCATACAGAATTTTTATGAAAACAATGTTTCACACACTAAGTAATAAAACAATATAAGAGCAAAACAACAAACAAATACAAATATTTTTTGCTATTACTATATGCACAAATAATTTGTCAGCTATTTCACACAAATTAGTAAAATAATAATCCATTTAGCTAAATACTGGTAACTGCGCCCAAAGTGTAAAGAAATAACATAATTTTTTATAAAATTAATATTATATAATATAATAACTTTTTTAAAAAAGATTTAAAATTAATATTATTCTTACATGGTAATAGCACTGGTATTGGCGGGGGGCAACTAATCCAGCAAGTGGGCTTTGTGGTACTTTTTGGCAATCTCTGGCTACCTTTAAGTCACTAACTCATACAAACCTGAATGAGATGATAAAAATTCATTTATCGCTGCAAAGTAAATATTAACTGACCCCGATGGGAATCGAGCCCACAAAGTTCCATTCCGGGCACTCTGGGATCCTCGCCCCAACATGCTCTGCCTCTCCTTATATGGTAAACCCATATAAGTTTTTATTTATTCTTTAAATACATGCTCTATACCTTAAACACATATTACTAGAATGATTAAAAGATGTATGTTAATCGTACAAAATTTTGAAGCGATGAATCCTACATTTTTATGAATAAACTTATAAAACTAAACAGAATTCATATTAGATTTATCCAAACATATCTAATGTTACTGTGACAATACGTTAAATAAAAGATGATTGTATAAATAAATACAATTTATAAATTTAAATTAAACATATTAAGTAAATATTAAGCATAGTATTAAATACTAAACTAAAATAGTATTTGTATAAATTTGTAACTGATTGTGAGACATAATTTCTAATGATTTTTAAGACAAACTAATAGCTTTACCCAAGGATATAAGACAAAAATGAAGTGGACTGATACGTTGAATAAATTTTAATAAATATTTAGCTTGAGTCTATTTGCATAAACCATAATAATTTTCAATTTGATGGAAAATTCTTCAAACAGGAAGAAGGCTTACCGATGGGATCCCCTCTCTCCCCCCTTCTGGCAGATTTTTTTATGGACAAAATAGAACAAAAAAAAACTCAACATATCATATACTGGTATCTGTAGATGACATTATATGACTATGGTCTCGTACGACAAGAAAAATAAATAATTGTTTAAAGGAAATAAACGAAATTCACCTCTCAATTAAATTCACAACAGAGCTGGAAAAAAACAAAACCATAAACTTTTTAGATTTAGAAATCTGTGCAAAAAACAAACATCATGAATTTGGAATTTACCGGAAACCCACCCACAAGGATATAATTATAAACGATGGAGCTAGGAGACCGATAGCACATAAACTTGCAGCCTTTAATAGCATGATTTACCGTCTTTTGAACGTACCATTAAATGAAAAGAACTACTATATAATAAAGAAATTGAAATAATATATTCCATAGCAAAAAATAACGGCTACAATAAAACCATTATCAATCACATTTAAAAAAAATAAATACAAACAAAGACAATTAATGATATCTATGCAACAACCCCTGAAGATAGGCCCATTCCGAAACATTATGTTTTGATTCGGCCCGATATCCACCAAAGTCGGAAATTAATTGAAAATACTGGGATTAAACTCTGCATTTAAAATAGAAAAAACCCTATCCTCATATTTCTCTTCCCCTAAAGACAAAATAGACCCTTTCCAAAAAAGCGGAGTATACGGACTAAATTGTAATGATTGTACAGCCAAATGCACGGGAAAAACTGGAAGATCATCGTGCATATAATAATAAGACAGATAATTACAACTTTGCAATTCATTTAAATGAAAATAATCATAAATTCATCAAAGACTCAGGAGTTAAATTAATACATCACGTTGAAAACCAACCTCAAATTAAATATATATGAATCACTTGAAATAATAAAATCCTTCAAATCCAATCCAGATTTTTGATTAAATGACTAAATAAATATCTCCAATAGTCCAATTTTAAATTTATTTCCATCTATAACAGAAAAACCAATTACTCACCGGCATTATTGGAAAAACCGCACCCCTTAAACCGTTTACCTATAAACATACCTTTCTTTCATTGTTAGCTCAGTGCGAGAAGAAACCAGTACAAACTTTTCTGTTTGATATAATTCATTTAAACCATGGTGAGTACCAACATGTATTTGATTTCTTGTCTTAATTAAATTCATAAATGCTTTAAAATACTGATTTATATTAAATCTAATTTAATATGTATAATAATGCCAAACTATATTTTGAATTGCTTATTTTTGAATTTTTGTGTGTTTTTAGAACAGAAGATGAATGCATAATATTCGAAACTAGTTTTCAATAAAACAAAATTATAGAAGTGGCAAATAATTTATCAATCACTAATTTGGCTTGAGAGATTTATTCTTCTTCTTCCATTGGCTCAACGGACCATTACTGGTCCCTCGCCTCCTTCAATAATTTCCACCAGTCTGCGCTGTTGGGCAGCAGTCCTCCAGTCTCCGACCCCCAAGATCCTCCGTTACGCCATCCATCCTCTACGCCTGGTACTAAGAATGGCCTTGCTCATTATATTTTGAGCATCTCATCCTGAGAGATTTATTACTTAAATCTAATAAAAATAATTTTGGTTTATATTTAGTTGTTTTTATTTGTTTTTAATTTACATTTTAAATTAGAGTTTTCATGATTAAATAATATTGCTGTTCATTTACAAATGATCTTTGCATATCTGGACTTCTTGTTAGGGAATGGTGGTTATTTTAAAATTACTGGTGAACCAGGAAGGATTTTTTATCTGCAATGAGTTATTTTAGACACAACCTTTAAATAAATAAATACAAATTTAAAACCTCATTTGCAAAAATAATAATCAGTAATGCAGCCAATGTTAGTTTTTAATCACATTAACTGCTCTTAAATTTTTAAAGGACAGATATTTCAAAAATTATTTGAAGTTTAAATAACTTTAGTTAGCGTGCTGTGTTCAGTTTATTTCTAAGAGACTTCTAAGATGATAAAATTAAACAAGAATATTTTTATTGATTGAATTGATGAAATACTTTCCATCTAGATAAAATCTTGTTTTCCTTTCAAATAAGATGATTTATCCATTAAGTTATTAAGGACTTCATATAAAAGATTCTAGCAGTAACTAATAGTCTTTAACAATGCTCTCATGCAGCGTTTTGTTTTCGATAATTTAAAAAACAAAGGCTTTATTTTTGAATTATAAAAAAAAAAAAAAATCATAGAGGCATTTAGAAAAATCTAGAGTGCAGTAATTGTTATAATAATTAAGATGTTAAAATATTTTATCAATTACACAGGCCCACAAAAAAACATTTTTTGAAAAATTTTTTACTTTAATAGTTGATCTTTACAGATTTTTATGTGCTGAATCTGTCTGTCCTTTGTTTTTTTGTATCACCCATAGTTTCCGTAGGTTTCAGACTCAAGAAACATCCTAACTTTTTAAACTTCTATAACATGTTAGCTACAATAGAAACATACTCTGGGTCTTTTTCATTTCCCAAGAACTTTGTAAAGACTTGCTTGAATGATGCCCATGCTTCTTTCTCATTTAAGGTCATTGTGGATTCAAAGTTAACATCAAACATCATTTTTCTAATGTCAGGTTCGACAAAGACGCCTTCTTTTAGTTTAGCTTCTGAAAGGCGTGGAAACTTTTGGCAAAGATATTTGAAACATGGTCCATCTTTAGGCAAAGCCTTTACAAATTGTTTCATAAGGCCTAACTTTATATGTAGAGGTGGCAGAAGCACGTTTTTTGGATCTATGAGGTTTTTGCGTAGAATGTTCTTCTCACCAGGTTTTAAAGACTTCCTCACAGACCAGTTCTTTCTGCACCAATGTTGATCCCTAGACCTATGTCCCATTCACTCAAAAACATGGAAATTTAGTAAATCAACCTTACTGACCAAGGAGCATGCATGTTATTTTAAAATCACCACATATCATCCATGAGCAGAATAGCCTATTCGATTTAATACTGTTTTACTAGGTTTTCTTTCATATGTACAGAATGACCAACAGCAATAGATGCGTACATGTTACCATTGTGTGATAAAACAGCCTTTAAACTAGTTGTCGATAAATCAATAAACAACCTCCAGTCTTCCTTTTTCAGGAAGACTGAAAGCTGTTCAATTCTTAAAATCGCTTAATTTAACTATAAAATGTGAAGAAATTGTGGGTGATACAGCTTTTTTAACATCATATTTGGATTCAGCACTCTAAAAACTATAGGAATAAGGTATTTTCAGTACAAAAGTTTTATCATCATTGGCCTGTGTTATTATTGGTCCCAAAGTTACAAGATTTGACCTAGCTTATACTCGGATGTTTACTCGTCGATTCGACACTAATTATCTTTCACATTCTTTAGCCTCCTTAATTCTCCCGTGGATTCATTCTTCTTCGGACCAAATATTTGATACAATACTTTATTTTTGAAGAGCTTAAAGTTCTTCTTTGAAAATAAATGGCCAATAAAAACCTCTGACCAATTACAAACTTATTACTTATGCAGTTTATCAATCAGCTCTTTTATTTTTAGCATATTGTTCTAAAAATAAATGAGTTTTTATACATGAGTGCTATGTTCAAAGTCAATACCACACAAAACAAAAAGTCATTATGTTGAAATGACTTTATTAAAAGCTTTTTTTCTCCTCTAAACATAATTTTATACAATTATTAATACAATGAATATTGACAATACATTTACTATTATGTTACAAAAAGTTATGCCAAAGATAACTTCAGTAAAAACAAAAAATCTCTGATTAGTTGAAGGAAAGGGAGGGTTTAGATGAAACAATAGACTATTGTCTTATATAAAAACTGAAGAATAAAGGTTTTGTTAAGAATATAATCGAATAACTCGTATCTAAAAATGAACTATTTAAAAATAAAAAATTAATCAATAAAATTTACATCTAATTTTTTTCTTTTTTTATTAATGATAATAAAAGGTGATAAATTGACAATATTAGGACCAGGTAATGTAATAACTTGCCATTCATAAAGGTTTTTAGGTGGAATTTCAAGTAACTGGCAAATCAGATGATGAATAATTTGTTAATAAAGTGCCCCAAAACCAATGACTAAATATAATTCTAAGTTTGTAAATAATATTAATTTGCACAAGAGTGGTGATGAATAATAAAAAAATAAAAGCATGATTCAGCTAACGTAATATAAGGAAAGAGATAAAAATAAATGAAAAATGCTTTCTAAGATTTTAATATAAAATAAAAACCTTTTCATAAAATTATTTCGGGCTTCAATCATAAAATCTTCAGCTACCAGAAAAGTAATAATCCCACATGAGTTAAATATAGATATTAAATAATTAAAAGTATGTTTTACTATCATATAATGTGTATTATACTTTTACTCGGTCAAGAAATTTTACTTCCTTACCAAAAACTGAGTCCAAAAGCCTAAATGGATTGTAATGGTAGGTTTATTTTATGGATGTTAAAATATGCCAAAAATGTTAAAAAATTTACAACTTAAAACATAAAGTTTAGATAATATACCCCAGCATTATCATTGGTAACAAAAAAATTATCAAAAACTAATGAAAATAAATTTTACAAAGAATAATTAGTTGTTTATAATAAAAAAATATTAAATACCTGGTTCCACCTTATAAAACATCAATTTTTCAGGATCCATTTAATAAAACATGAATGGATGCAATCTAATGTTATTTATTAACTGAAACATGATCCTTGGCTTTCAAAGAACAAATTAAAAAAATAAACTCTTTTTAAAAGAAGAAATAAATTTCTTGAAAGCAATGAGTACTTCACGTTCATCACGTTTTTAAAACTAAGCTTTTTAGAAAATTGTCTTAGGTCTTAAAAAAAAAATTGTGATTTGTTTCTGATTGGTTAAGTGCGTTTTGAAAAACTTCCAGTTTTAAACCTTAGAGGATTTCGCATGATCAATCTCAAAATGGAATATCATGGTGTAGAATTGGCCTCTGCTAACACTTCCAAATTAAAGTTTTGCACTTATTAATAATTTAATGATTATATAATATAAAATTAAATATGGATTTATATAAAATATTATTTTACACTAATTAATATTTAGTAGATTATAAATAAGCTCCTGTAGATACCAAAAATAATTATTTTGGACTTTTCAGGTATGTTGCTTAAGTCTCTGATAGGCATATTGTAATCGCGAAAATTTTCGGTTTTCAGATTTCAATGGAAATATCCATTTTGACCATCCCTGAATCCATTTTGACTAGTTTCGTCGTGGCGTCTTTACGTATTTCGCATAACTCAAAAACGGTTAGCCGTAGAAAGTTGAAATTTTGTATTTAGAATTGTTGTAAAATCTAGTTGTGAATCTCTCTTTTTGGTCACTGCTTAATCACCGGAAGTGGTACTTTACTTGAAGGTCATAATTGATTTCCATAAAAAATTATATTAAAATACTTTACAAAATTTCTCAAATTTGGTATTTACAACTTATATATCAATTTAAATAACATACTAGATTTTGGTCTAAATTGGAAAACCGGAAGTGGTACTTTACTTGAAGGTCATAATTGATTTCCATAAAAAATTATATTAAAATACTTTACAAAACTTCTCAAATTTGGTATTTACAACTTATATATCGATTTAAATAACATACTAGATTTTGGTCTAAATTGGAAAACCGGAAACGGTACTTTACTTGAAGGTCATATTAGATTTTCATCAAAAATTATATTAAAATATAATATAAAACATCTCAAATTTGGTAAATAGGACTTTTATATTGATGTGAATGTATTTACTATATTCTGGTTAAAATTGCTGAGCTGAAAAGGGTACTTTACTTGAAGGGTATAATAAGCTTACATCAAAAATTAGATTTAAATTAAATACATAAATCAAGTGTTTCGGTAATAAAGGTTACAATCGCGATTTGGTTTCCAATCCAATTAAACATTTTTTTTTTTTTTATTGTTGTGATGATCCAACAAAATTCTTTTTAATTTAATTATGATAATAGAAACAGTTTTTAAAAAAATGATGTGACAAAAAATCACAACTAATAAAAATACTGAAAATGTTTTAATAGAATGAATGTTCCTTTCTTTAAAAAATAAAATAAAATCAACCTCTGTAGATATAAGACGTCTGTGCATTAGAGGTAAATTGTCATAAGTAACATTTTCAAAGTATTACAGGATAGCAAATAGAGGCTTCGGATCACACTGTATTGCTTACTGTGAATAGTATTCAAGCTTTATATTTGAAGTGTCACATTTCTTATTACTCTTTTTGCTAATTTACGATACTTATCCTCAAAAGATACAGGCAAAATAATGCGAATATGATAAAATCAAAATTGGACTTACGACAGTTTACCTCTGGCGTACAGATATGAGAAATATCTAACCCCCATATTTTTACATTTCTTTCATTGATTTAATTAAACAATATTAGATATAACATTATTTCATAATAAGAACAGAAATAAAAAAAAATTTACTATGCGGGAAAAGCCCAAATACTTCTAGTTCAAGAATATTATCTTTCAATTACATAAAATATATACCAATCCACTACAACTTAAACTCTTCATCAAATAACCATTTGTTCTATATAAAATATTTATTTTAATAAATATTTTTAAAATATTATTTAAGAGAAATAATGAGAAGTTTCAGGAAAGCGCTCAATTAAAAAAAAAATATTTTAATCATTTATTTAGGTATCCATCAAAGTTCAAAATACATCATTTATTTATGTATCCATCAGAATTCAAAACATAGAGAGAAAATGAAGTTACAACACTTTTTATAACACTTTATCTGTAAAGACCATTTGGTGAACATACTCTTCAGGAATATGACAAGAATAAAAAGTGCAATTTATAAACAGTAACATTCTTTTAAAATCTCTTTAAACATTTAACTATGCATTCTTAATCCACATAACATTTTGCTGAGGTCACTAAAAGAAATATGAAAAGTAACAATTGAATGAAGAAGTCTACTAACAATAATTTGTAGTATAAACAGATCATTCGTAAATAAGGTAGAATACTAATGCTATGGCTTTTACAGGGAGGTTTAAACGTTGATAAATCCTCTAAAATCACAGAGAAAAAAAAAAATAAAATAAAAAAAAACTTATTACAATGTGTCAGAAACTAAAAGCATTTATTAATCGAAGACTAGAAATGGTAAACGATCTGAGAGTTAACAAAACCAAAAATAGATTTTAAATTTTGATGTTCTAATTTGTTCGAAAAAATATCTAAAATGGAGAATATTTTGGGAATAATACTCTGTCATTTACCATTAAGCCTTCAATTTGTCTTTTTTTTTTTTTTTTATAAAAATTCAGCTTAAATGTTACCAATTATAAATAATGTTTAAACTAGTAAAAATAATCATGCAGCCTGTACTACTAAAAATTAATAATAATTTGAATTTTTTTTTTTATTATAACAATGTTTTCTCACCAAAAGTGATTTCTGAAGAAATTCAAGTTATATTAATTTATTCCTCTAAGAAAATATTAAAATATACTATCTAATAAATTTTGAAAACTATTAAACAGTTGTCTATTCATAAAAATAAATAAGAAATAATACAGCTATATTACAGTAAACATAGGAAAAAAAAATAACCACTAACAAAAAAACTCAGGAAATTAAAATAAACAAAAGATTAAAAAAGTGAAAATAAAATCATATAATTTCAGTTCTCTTCACAGAAGTTGATAAAAATGACAAAAAAATAAATAAAATAAGAGCAAAATGTACATTTAAAATAATTACAAAATACTGATATATCCTCGATTACAACTGGTCATGAAAATTAAAATTTAACTTTTATAGTTTGATAAAAATAATTTCTTTTACATTTATATAACAAGAATAGTAACAAATCTTATTCCCCTTTGTAAAAATACAAAGGTATAAACAATTAAAAATATACAAATTAAAAAGATAGTTAAATAAATTAAAACCTTGCTCCAACAAATATCGCTGAGGAGTCGTGATCTCCATATCCTAATTTTTTGGCATGCTTGAAGTGTTCATTTGTTGTAGCGCCTAATGGCAGTGGCTGCTCAAGGCTGTCTCCGAGATTCAGGGCTAATTTCACATCCTTCTGAAGATGTGACAATGCCATATTGGTTGTATAATTGCATTCATGGATGGCTGTGCATTTATCTAAGACATATGGGCAATTCAACAATGATATCTTTAATATATTGAGGAATTCTACCTGAGGAAGCCCGGCTCTGTCAGCAAGAGCCATACTTTCAGCCAAACCAGCCAGAGTAATACCAGACATTAGCTGCAAAACTAAATTCATTTTAGAAGCATTGCCAGCTTCACCAAGATAAAATGAATTCTTCCCAAAGGCTTGAAAACAAGATTCGCAATCTGAATAAAGAGCTCGATCACCAGCAGCCATAACTATTAAAGAGCCTTCCTCAGCCTCTCTTTTACTACCATGCAATCTCACCTCAAGATATCTCCCGCCTCTAGATGTAATTGCTTCTGCGATATCAAGGGAAGCTTCGGTATCGATACCAGTCATTTCTACATAAGATTTGCCTGGACCCATTTCCATAAGTGCGCCACAATTGCCAAATACCATTTCTTTCGCAGCATGTGTATCGGATACACAACAGAATGTCACATCAGCAGCAGACACAACATCGCTCGGGGTCAACGCTACTTCTGCTCCAGCTTTTTTAAACTCGACACTCTTTTCAGGAGACCTGTTCCACACTATCACTTTATGTTTAGAGTTTAATAAATTCTTGACTATACCAGACCCCATAATACCAAGTCCGAGGAAACCGAAATTCAGAGTAGATGGCTCTATATTCTTCTGAAGAAGAGTTTCTGAAATATTTTCTAAATTTAAGGGTGGATTAACAGGCTTGCTTATATTAGGAGGCCGGTGAAGAAGATTAGCACCAGGACTTTTCCTGTAAGTCGGAGTAAAAGAAAGAATAGAATTTTCTTCTTGAGAATCAGGTAGGGTCGAGTCCGGATCTATATAGCTCATGTATCTTCGTTTAGGTTTCAAATCGATACTTGAATCTGTGCTTGATCTCTTCTTGGGAAAGACTGGACTAGTATCTTTTTTAGGTGTTTTGGTTCTTTTCTGAGCACTTGACTTCGGATCTTCATCTTTCTTACTTAAAGATTGAACAGGAGATTTCTTATTGGTCGGTGTCAAAGAAGGCTTTTTAAGAATTCCTTTAAGCTTCTTTGGGGATTTTGTTTTATCGGCGGTTGGGGTTGATTCAGTTGACCCAACTAATTTATCAAAAGCATCTTCTTCAGCTGGTGGAGAAAATACTGCACTTGGACCCTTCTCGATAAATTTCTCAATTTCTTCACAGGCCAATTTAAAGGAAGATGATTTGTTCGCATTTCTCAATTCATCTTTGAAAGCATTGTAAGGCTTGAGATTACTTGCTTCTATCCAGCTGTAATTGTTGCTACCAAAAAAGAATATGCAGTGATGAACACCACTCTTTTTGACCACTGCTTTCAGCTCTTTTGTTGGTTCTGTAATAACGCCAGGCCATGGTGGGAAGCCTTTCATCTTAGCCCAAACTAAGTCGTTGATCTTAAAAGTGCTCATGTTTTGTAGTTGTTAATATAAAAATATGGGTAGAACACTTTAAACTTAAAAACCAGCACTTTCACGGAGATGTATACTATGTATCAGTGAAACGAGTTATAACTTCAAACTACAAGCGATAACACCACTGTTCATAAACAAGTAAACAAAACAACGCCACCAACCCAACTAGCTACAGAGAAGCGCCGCCATTTACAAGCATCTCCACAGCTTGGCAGAAATCGATAGTAACTTACAACTCCATTTCGATGATAATAAATAATAAAATAAGTTTTCAAAAACACAACTGTTGTTAAAAAATGTCATTCGCTTTGTTAGTTATTATTTTTCGTTATTTGTCAACACTCAGTTAAGACGAATTTAAGAAAATAACACTTAACACGTAGCCACATCGGCTAATAACTTTTCAGTTAATTTCAAATGATTAGTTACAAATAAAATTTTCTGGTACAAAAAACTATAGATAACAATCCCTAAATTTAAAAATTGGACTAACTGAAAGCCAAAGAGGTAGAAACAGAATATCATGAAAAATGAACTAACCTCCCACTACCTCAACTGGGTGTGGCTATGTTCGGGACGCCAGTTACATAAGCATCGTCTAAAAACAGTATTATGTAACAGACTAAATGCAATATATGGTTACTTATTTGGAATATACTGAATTTACCTAAAAAATGTATATTATATTAATTTACCTAAAAGGTGTATATTATACATATTCCATGCGTACTAAAAAATAAATTATCTCAATAACATAAACATTAATTATTTCATCAACGATGCTATTGAAGAACTATTATACACCTTCCTATAATTAAAAACTGTTAGATTTTGAGTTTAAAATCTTAATAAAATAATCTCTGTTCTTAAATAGTGAACTTTAAAAACTAAGGACTTACTGGAATGAGACATTTCTAATTGATAACCGTTCATAATTAACAGATATTGTTGTTTTTTAATAACTTTTTGAAAATATTGGAAATTGAAGTAGAAGAGAAATTAAGAACCATATAATCGGTTATGAAATAATATTTCAAGTAATGAGAAGTTTTTGAGGTTGATGTAAGAAATTTAATGAAACAATAAGATACTCAAATTTGTTTGCCTGTTTTTTCATGAATTTATGTATCCTTTTAGTTTATCCTTTACGTAAATAATTATGCTCAAATGCCTATTTTATTCTCATATTCAGTGATTTTTAAAATCCTTTCCACTGCTTATTGTTCTTCGTTAATTTTAATTATTGTATATATTTACATACCCATGTAACTTTAACTGGTAGAAAGTTACAGAGGTTTGAATTTATAAGATGAATTTCGAGATTCTGCTTGCACTTTGTTCATTTCTGTTTTTCATCTTTGTGCTATAACTTTCTATATCTCACCTTATATATGATTTATTTATCCATGTTACATTATATATTGTTTATATTTTTTTTTTCTAATCTTCCAACGTTATTTTTGTATTTCTTTTTTATAATAACTTATAAATTCAAACCGTTGTATTTATCGACCCTATATTTTTGAAGAAATGTTAATGCTTTACAACTTTCATCCTGGCGATGTTTCTGTAAAACAGAAGAGTGAGAAGCTAGAAGGTATTTTAGCTCTTAATGTTCCATTGACAGTTCAATAGTTAAACGAATTAAATTTATAAAATAAAAGTTGAAAAACTTTATTTTTGTTATTAAATTTATCAGTTATTATTCATTTGTATGTCTTTAGATATTACTAGAAGATAGCTACATAACCAAATTTAATTTTTATTTTTAATTCAATATAATGTTTCTTATAAATTATCGTTGGTTAATTTAGTTTTAATATAAATTTCCAATTACTGTTTTATGCTATGGTTTATTTCAATATAATCATTGGGAATTCAGTAGGTGATTCAATTTCAATTTCATTTTGATGTTATTTTATTAATAATTATGTTTTTTATATCAATGATATGCTTGAAAAAGAATAGATTAACTAAGAAAAACAAACTAATTCATAGTTCTTTATTTATAATTTAATAATGTATGTTTAAATTTTCAGAGGGGATCTAATGCTGATAATGCCTTACCCCTAGACACCGTCAAGAAGCCTAAGGAAGGAGTTCAATTGTATCCCACAGAAAGCCTTACTTACACTTGGTCAGGGATAAATGTCTTTGGACGAGGAGAGCCAAAGAAAAGAAAGATCATTAGCAAATTGTTCTGCCGCAATACTGAGAGATCCAATAGGAAGCACATTCTAAAAAATGGTAAAGAATATATAAATGCTTCTTATGTTTAGTATTACTTAAAGGTTGTTTAGAAAGCTTAATTAGAAGATTCTATTCCAACAAAAATGAAAAAAAAAAGAACATTGGGCACAAACTGAAAATGCCATAGTGGGCATTAATACTGTCTAATTTTTTATAATAGTGTTGGTATAGTAAATGCTTCACTTTATAACCAAGTAATTTCTTTAAGAATATAGAAATTTATTCTACTAAATCCCTCAATATTAATTTCAGTTACGGGAATGGCTCTTCCTGGAGAACTCATGGCCCTTATGGGGTCTTCTGGTGCTGGAAAAACAACCTTACTAAATACACTAAACTTCAGGTAAGGAATCTTATGAATTAAATATGATTTTTAATTATAGTTCAAAATAATGAAAATCTAAAAAATTTTGAATAGCATTGTTATTATTAAAATATGATTTTTTAATCAAATTAAGTCTGAAAGTTCTAAATATGAAGCGGTATAATCAGTGAAGAAATATGTTTTTCATATTGTTTATCATTAACTTATGATTACTGTTAGATATTGATTCGTACATTTTATAATCTACTGATAATGATTCATTTGAAAATGATTTTTTATTTTATTTTATTTTTTTACTTTTCATTTATTAATATAATTGGAGTTGTTATTTGAGCAAAAATAAAAATATATGTAGTCCAGAATATTATAAAGTAAGAGACTGAATTTATGTTTTAAAGAAAATCAATAAATTGCCCTCAAAGTAATGAATCATTGTTATGAATAAAATAAATGTTTATAAATTAAATATTTTTATTAGTTTATTTTATCAGAGATGAATTTATTATTAATGATATAACTACCCCCACAGGTCACCGCCTTCTGTAGAAGTGACTGGAAGGAGAGCTCTTAATGGTATTCCCGTCAATGCAAAAACTTTGAGCTCCCTTTCTGCCTATGTCCAGCAGGATGATCTCTTCATAGGAACTCTCACAGTTCGAGAACATCTTATATTTCAGGTTGGTTATAATATTTAATTTATAAAATATAGTACATGATATTATTGGAATTTAAAAAAAAAAAAGATTTAATACTCTCAAATATCATTTATAGATAATATCACACAAATGCTCACATCAAGAGTCTAATGTGACTGAATAAATAGAGATAATACATCACTCCAAGACAACTCAACACATACTGAAGGAAAAGAGAGGTTAATCCTCAAGTAGGCACGTGATTTCTTGAACACATTCAGGCACGTGTCCGCCACAAAATAAAAATCATTTTAAACTCTCTTTTATCCTAATTATAAGAAATTGTTAGTTTTTTGAGGTACAAAAAAATATATAAATAGTGAAATGAATTATTAAAATATTTTTATCAATTTAAAATTTACATTTAATCAGTTAACGATTGATCTTTGACTCATCTTTTAATTCCTTTTCTTCTTCAAGCTATTCCAGCCATTTTAGCCAGACAGACATTAATATCAGTGCTATATCAAATGATAGTGTTTGACATTAATTAAAACAAATAATGAAATGAATTATATATTTGAAAATAAAGTATAGTTTAAACTAAAATAAATAAAACTATTAATTATTAAATGCCTAATTATTGGATTAAATGTTATAAAGATTTTAAAATTTATATGAAAAACTATAGTTATCTGAATGATAATGTTATTTTATGTATTTATAGCATTATTATTCTATAATATGAAATTATATGAATTATTCAAATTGTTAAAAAAAAAAAAAAAAAAAAAAAGTGTTTCCAAAATATTAATTAAATAAAAATCAGTGCACAAACCTGAAAAGAAAGACATATCAAAGATTCAATGAAAAAAAAAAATTGAAAGTATTTATACGCATGGGATACAACTGAAAATGAGGCAAAATTCAGTGATATCCAGTCCTAGACGAGATTATTAGAGGCAGCTACTAGAAATTTCAGATCACCAATGTTAACATACGATGACTTATATTGCGTTATAGACGGCTGAGGAACATCTGTACCCCAAGCGGCTACTCTAGTTTTAATTCTGTGTTGAGTTGTCTTGGCTGATGTCATGTCTCTATTTGGTGAGTGTTATTTAGACTTCTGAAGTGAGATATTCTGTCTCTGGTGTTTATTTATGTGTTCTAATCTTTTTCTCTCCTGATGATTCCAGTATCGGCAATACATTAACTGGTTAGTTATCTACTGGAATTTGAGAGTCTTAAGGATTTGTTTTTGGAATTTACCAATGATATCTTAAGAATAATTTTTTATTCTTTTTTTTTATATCTTGCTCAAAGATATTTTGAATTTTTTTTCCACTCATTCAATCATGAACGAGTGAATTCCCACAGCAAGTGACTGGTTGCTAACATTTTTCTATCCAATAATGGTTAGTCAAAAAATATGAAGAGTCCACAGAATGATATAATACTATTATATGTTTTGTATAATAATACAGATCTTATATGTTCTTATCGATCAGTAGAATGAGATAGTAAAAAGAAACAGCTGGAAACGTGGATGGGTCGGTTTGCTAGAATTATTTGAAGAATACCCATAGACTGAAAAAGATAGGAGCTGCAAAATTTAAAAATTTATTTTCTCAAAATGCATTATGGATGGCTCCCTCTTTTTTCCGTGTAATCTTCAGTTGTTGTTTTTAAGAAAATAAATTTAAACAAAATTCAAGTCGACTTTTTTTTTTTTTTTTTGTGTAATATTAAGAATGTTTTAGCTTAAAAAATGCTGTTTGAAACTTACAAATAAAGGCATAGGTGATCTTCTTCAGTCAATCTATATTCAGAACATAAAGGAATAAACTAATTTTTAAAAAATTAAAATTTTTGTTGAAAAAACGAAAGTTTAGCAAGAACCGTTAACATTTTACTTTTATTCAGTTTATGCTTAAGGCAAATTAATATTTTAATTTATTCAGACTAATAAACATGTTTCAGGCGCTTGTGAGAATGGATCGACATATCCCACTTGAAACTAGGATGGCTCGAGTAGAAGAAGTTATATCTGAGGTTTGTGTCTTATCTATGTATGGATTAAAGTAATTTTTAATTCAAATATTTTTCATGATTTATTTGTAATTAATTTATTTTATGATTTTTCCAATTACTTCTTTGTTTTTCTCTATTGACAATATCTTTTCTATATATATAGATAGACATTATATTTATTTAAAACAAATATTATAAAATACAGAATCAAATAACATTTTGAAAATAGACGATGGATGCAAGTTCACATGTATAGATGTCCCAGAATTTTATACAAATAATTACGAATATAAGTGAAATTTACAAATTTTAAAGAATATATTTACAATATTGCTGATTCTTATTTTAATCAGAAGAAATGATTATAAAAAATAATTGTTATTATGAAAAACATTTCCTCTGGTTGGAAAATCGATTTCTATAAATGAAATTAATTTACTATTCCTTCCTGTATTTGGTAGCAAGTTTTAGATTGTCATCACATTGTCCATTCAGAGTTTCTTTCATAATTAATCTTAACTTTCCAAAAGAGATTATCCTAATTTCTGCTATTACCGGGCATATTGAGATGAAATTGATTGTGTTTGTTATACTGTAATTTTGATTGCTCTGGGAACAGTTATTTCTTTTATTAATTGCTGATAAATAATTAAGGTTTAATATTTTTCATCTAGCTTTAAGTATTATTCTGAGAAAATAAATATCTTTAGTGTCAACAAAATAATTATTATCGTAGTTGAGAGTTGTATACAGCTGGTGAAAATCAGCTGCTCTAGCTCTTTTCAATAACTTTTCTATTCTCTCTTCAATTATTTTGTTGAGAAGAAATTTTTATTGTACGTCTTGTAGAAAACTCTCTTCTAAAATAATTATTCCACACCTTGCTCCTGGCCTCCTCAAAGATGTTGATTATGTAGAGGATAATTTATTTAATTTTGCTCATTATAAATTAATATATTAATATCATGTTTATCGAAATTCTAGTTAACTCTCAGTAGATGTCAAAACACTATCATCGGTGTCCCTGGAAAACTAAAGGGGATATCAGGAGGAGAAATGAAAAGGCTTTCTTTTGCTTCTGAGGTGAGCACAATAACGATAACTATTTGTAAAAAGACTATTATTAAATTAATAAATAAATAAATTTTTATTTAAATACATTTTTTTTTTAGGTATTGACAGACCCTCCATTAATGTTTTGTGATGAACCGACATCCGGATTAGATTCTTTTATGGCTCAGAATGTAGTAACTGTTTTGAAATCTCTGGCCGAAAAAGGAAAAACTGTCATCTGTACAATTCATCAACCTTCATCAGAGGTAACCTAAATTTCTTCTAGTAAGATTAAGCAAATTTAGGGTTCTAATTTTTTTTTTATTTTTTTTTTTAATATTCAGTAAATAGACAATTATATATATATATATATATATATATATATATATATATATATATATATATATATATATATATATATAAAATTCTTCAAACTCTCTAATTTTCTTGCAGTCAAGAAAAATACTATAAAAGACACTGCCAACTCAGAATTTAAATCCATTTGTTCTCAGAAGATTGGTGAATTTTTACCGATCTTATGAAAAGTTATGTTAAATTTTATATTTTTAAATAAATGATTATTATTTAATATTTTTTCTTTTCTTTTAGGTTTATAGTATGTTTGATAAGGTACTTTTAATGGCTGAAGGAAAAATGGCATTTTTAGGAACACCGACAGAGGCAAATGAATTCTTTAAAACGTAAGATTTTTTTTTTTTTTGCGACATTCGAGCGTCATTGTCAAAATTGCGATAACTATTCTGTAATTAAAGTTGTTTTTTAAATGATAGAAAAAACATTTCTCAAAAATCATTTGTAAATCGTAACATAATGAGGTGATAATTATTTGATAAATTTATTTTCTTACAAAATCCAAAGTTAAAAAAAATTAAATAATATTATTTCACATTCTTTCTGGTAACCAACAGTTGCCTAAAATTGTTTATTAATTACATTAAAAACTCAATTATAAAAAGTAATACATTTTTATTTATTGTGTCAATATCATTCCTATACTTTTCAATTAATTCTAATTTATAAGGACAACTATTTTGTTTTTAATAGGATGGGTGCAGCATGTCCTAGTAACTATAATCCAGCAGATTTCTTTATTCAATTACTGGCTGTCGTTCCGACACGAGAAGAAACATGTAGGAATATGATTGAAATGGTGTGCGATTCTTATAAGAACTCAGACATTGGAGAGAAAATGATATTACAAGCAGAACTGGCAACGCAGGTAATTGTTAAAATACTTGAAAAATAAGCATTTTATCTAGCTGTCCATTAGAATTCTCAAATATAGAATAAATATTGAAACCTATTTAATTAATTGATGGATCTACTGCTTTTAATATAGATAATATAATATATAGACTATTGGTCGGATATGTTAAGGCTACTCTAAGGTATATTTATAATTAAATTATTAATTTAACTGAAGTCAAATAATATAAACCCAATGATCTCAGTTCTTCAAATTTTCAGATATGCTACTTTGGCATCGCACAGACGATATTATCAAAGATAATATTTTTTTTTCATTATAAATACAGATGTATATGTGAATGCTTGGTCACCGGTAAAGCATTCTTTAATAATTAATTTTTAAATATACAGATTCAGGAGCTTGAGAGAGGAAGGACAAATGTAAGAAATCCATTTTTACAAATTGATTTAAATTTATTTACAGTACTGCCCAATTAGAACATTAGAACCAATGTTTGCCTCATCTTCAGTGTTCAATCTTATTATTCCAAGTTCACAGTTGTATATATTTTTAATTTTTGCATGTATTTTCCTTTTAAAATATAAATCCATATTAAAATATTTTGTCAATATTATTATTATTTAAATGTATAATATTTCCAAACGAATGCTTATTACATGCAGTTACTAATGTAGAGTCTACAATACACAGGTTATGTGATAAACATTCCTTTTGAAATTTTAAATATTTAAATAGTAATAATATTGACAAAATATTTTCATATGGATATATAGTTTAAAAGGAAAATACATGAAAAAATTAAAAATATATACAACTGTGAACTTGGGATAATAAGATTGAACCCTGAAGATGAGGCAAATGGCCACAAAACATTGGTTCTAGAAGAAAACTTAATAACGTAATAAGGAAGAAGTTTCGTTCACTATTACCTTAATGACATTATAAATAAATCTTCCAGTATAAATTAAATTATTATATATATCGTCGTTTTTTGGAAAAGATGTAAGAGCCATTGAGCAAAGTTTATAGGAAACACATGAAATGTTTTTTCGCCCTTTGTATACTTTGCTTCTCAAACTTCGAATGCGATTTCCCAAAACTAAATTTTCAAATTTGTCCTTCCTCCCCGAGCTTCTGAATTTAGTTCAGAGATCAATCAACCAAATCATTTCTAGCTTATTATCGTTTTGTTTTCCTTGAGAATTGCACTCATCGCTATTATTTTAATACCATAATAATAAATAATAAAAGGTAGAGTGAAGGCTAAGGTTCAATATTTTTTAATAAGTTTCTTGTGTACCCAAAGAGTGTATCTTAAAAACAGAATAATTGAGTTAGGAGCTAATAGAATCGAAAATAACGTAAGAGATATGTAGAAGGGTATAAACAGATCGTGTAAACATTTTGATCCGTAATGACTGGAATTAGAGATGAAATAATATCTTGGCCAATCCGGTGGACATTTTGAATAAGTTTAGTTTAATTCCATACTATGTAAAGTTAGCTGTTGACTTTAGATGTTTATTACAAGTTAAAAAATCATATTTTTAATTGAAGTTTTGTATGCTAGAACATGAACAAGAAATAAAAAATTATTTTTTATCAAAGTAATGATAAATATTATATAAAATTTATTATTTTAGGGTACAAAGAATAATTGGGGTATTTGGGCCGACAACTGGTCCTCTCCAAAGGCTTTGTCGCCGTACAAAGCCTCATGGACTGCTCAGTTCCGAGCGGTTCTCTGGAGGTCTTGGCTGAGTGTGATGAAGGAGCCGGTTCTCATCAAAGTCCGTATGCTTCAGACATTTGTGAGTAATTATCTCTTCTATTGTTGAATTGAAAAAAAAGAAAAAAAAAAAGGGAAATCAATGAAGTTAATTAATATTTTTACATAATTGTCGATTAATTTTCAGATGGTCGCTCTTATGATTGGAGTGATATATTTTGGGCAGGAACTTGATCAGGATGGAGTGATGAATATCAATGGTGCGCTATTTATCTGCCTCACAAATATGACATTTCAGAACGTCTTTGCCGTAATTAATGTGAGAGCAATATGGTATATTTTAACTAAATTAGTGTTTTCAATCAAGAAGTTCTTATGATTACTAAATATAATAGAATAGCTTGGAAATGAAACATCAATTTATTTTTTGCTAATTTTGCTTCCTCAACTATGTGTGGTAATATAGGGTAAGTGTGCACTAGATTTTATCAAGTTCGACTTTGCACAACTGTAAAATCTTTATTTTTTAAGCTAGATTGTTCTCTTTTTTTTTTTTTAAATGTCCTTGGATGATTATGTTTAAATATTACATTCAAGATCACTTTTCAACCGTGTTCATTTTGATGAGATTGATAATTCTATTCAGGAGACTGCACTTGGAGGAAAGTATACCATGTGTCCGTCACCGATTTTGATCAAAATTTTTTGAGTGATTCTACATTGAAAAAAAGTTTACCTATATCTTTCCGTTTTGTCCAGTAAACCTTAGGAGCTGAGAAAAAAAACATGCTAAAACGCTTTATTTTATATCTCGTGCTTGAAGAATAATATAGACATGATTTTTTCAGCTAAACATTTGTTTTTTAGATTATATTAAAGGAAAAATATAAACACTAAAAAATAATTGATTTTTGGTCAAATAAATATGAAAAAGTGTTTAAATTATTAATTAAACTAGCCTCATAGTATTTGTCACACCAAAAATGATTGCTGATTTGGATTCAGCACATCAAAAAACGTCAAAGTTGAAAAAATTATCAAAAACAAAAAAAAAAAAAATTCAGTCCCAAGTGTGCTCAAAATTTTTAAAGCCACAAAATTTCGTCTGGGTTTGAAGCTCTGTCTCTCCTCTTCAGTTTACTCTATATCAACGTTCTTGGACTTGATAAAAAGAGGGGAGTTTCTTCTTTCCACTCATATAAAAAACTATTGCATTATCTTAGCTGGTCTGTGTAAAAAAAAGGTGATTACCATATAAAAACAAAATTGAAGTTTTTTCAGATTACGTTGGTTCTAAAATCTGTAGGAACACCACTGTTAAAGTAAATTGCTCAGTTTAAGAACCTTTACCGGTGCCCCAAGCTTGGTTTGAATTATTCAAAGGGTTCCTGATTTTTGAGCTATTATTTAAATCTTAAGAAAAAATTGAAGGAAGAATTTTTTTTATTGAAAACTGGTGTCAGATTTGGTTTTAGCACTCTGAAAAACCCTTATATTCAAATATAATAGTGAATTTAAAAATAAAAATTTTTGGCCTACAAATTTTGCCAAGTCTCTCTCTCCCCTTCAAATTTTTTTGAGCACACTTGCGACTGAAAACATTTTTTTTTTTGGTTTTCGATGATTTTTTCAACTTTAAGGTTTTTTGACAGTAAACTATGAGGCTAGTTTGCTTAATAATTCTAACACTTTTTTAAATTTATTTGACCAAAAATCAATTATTTTTTAGTGTTTATATTTTTCCTAAAATATACTCTAAAAAACAAATGTTTAGCTGAAAAAATCATGTCGATATCATTCTTCAAACACAAGATATAAAATAATGCATTTTAGCATGTTTTTTTTCTCAGCTCCTAAGGTCTAGTGAACAAAACGGAAGGATATAGGTAAACTTTTTTTCAATGTAGAATCACTCAAAAAATTTTGATCAAAATCGGTGACGGACACATCGTGCACTCTCCTTATGAATATGCACTTGTCCCAGTGTACAAGGTATCTCGAAGACATAAGTCAAGCAATAGGAGTTTTGAGAGAAGTACAAAATAGTTTGTTTCCACAGATTTATTATACTGATGCAATAATCGAAAAAAGTCTGAGAATCTCATTTTATAAACTTCAGTTTGATTGTTATGAAAGGGGTTGCGAAATATAATTGAATAATTTTTTTTGAAAAAAAAAAAAAGAAGATTTTTATTTTATTCTTCAGTTGCCCCTGCAAGATATATAATAGGAGCAAATTTACACTACAGGTAGTTGACCCACAACAAAGGTCTTCACTTATCTCTACTTTCATGTTTTGCCAGGGCAACACTTACTAGCGCTTAAAAACTAAAAAAAAACTGTCAAGGAGAAAAATAAATCACAAAGAATTTTTAAGAAAAGCTTCTGAAGATTCCATGAATCGCAAAAAAAATTTTTTTTTTAAATAAGGTCTAGTGGTGGATAAACACTAATACAACTAACTGCATATTAGAAGTTGAAAGATCCAACTGAATCAACAGGTTGGGATTGATACCTTTACAGCTTGTTATACTTCACTCTAGCTAACTCTCATGGCTGATTTGTGAAACATCAGGATTTAGACTTTGTGCTCCCAGAAGAAGGGCAGTTTTTACAATTTCAAAATATGCATTTAATGTGACAATTACACACTTGCCCCATAAATGCACTTACCCCATATTTCTTTACTTAAGATGGAGAAATTAAGTTGATTGGTCAGTTTTTTTTTTTGCTTTTTTTTCTTCTTCAAAATCTCACTTTATTTCTATGGTTTAAGTTTCCTTGAGTTCAAAGAAATATTTTTTTTTTGTCGTTTTGATCTCCTTTTTCTTAGAGCTTCTTCTTCATCTATGCTATCGAAATGTTTACATGAAATAACTGAACTGAATTTGATGAAAAATCATAGATTCATTTTTAATAAAATCAGAAGGAAAATAATAGATGATAAAATAATCAAAATTTGGAATTTGAAAATTTTTACTAAAAACTTTGGAATGATACTTATTGTATATTTTTAGACAAATTTATTGTTTTTGAAAATAATTTTAGTAAATATATAACATTTAAAAAAATAAAAAACAACATTAAAATGAATCATTGTTGGAGTTAACTAGTAGTTGAAGTATGTGAATAACGTAGACCAACATAAAAAAATAAAATAAAATAAAAAATTGTTATTGGATATTTGTAAAGATATAAGATATTAAACTTTGTTTTTTAAAGTTATGTTTAATTCTAATTTATTTAATAGGTATAAGTGGAATTCAAAATATATTCATATGTACAGTATAAATGCTTTTGCATTATATATGTTTTTATATTTATTTTTATGTAAAAATTAAAAATTAATTATCTTATTACTAGCACAACTAAATCACAATTGAGCTTGAATAAAGATGAAATTAGCATCTTAATTATACTTTTTTTTTTTTTTAATTTACAGTCTTGATTGATGTTTGAAAGCACTTATTATTTCTATGCTGTAGGTTTTCTGTTCTGAACTCCCGGTGTTCCTGAGAGAACATATGAATGGGATGTACCGGACGGATATCTATTTCTTGTGTAAAACTTTGGCTGAGGTACCAGTATTCCTCGCAGTTCCGATTATCTTCACTTCGGTCATTTACTACATGGTTGGTCTTAACCCTGAGTTTGCCAGGTTTTTGTCTGCTGCTCTCATCATAACTTTGGTCAGCAATGTAGCAACCTCTTTTGGTAAGTTAGGTCTCAATCTTCTTGTTTTGATGTTATATTTTGATTGTGTTTATTAATATTATTTTAACCTTCTATCTGACATGTAGAATAGATTGAATATGTTAAGAGAATAATGATAAGAATAATGTAAAATATATTTAAAGGATAATGGCATTGCCATCAGAATTATTTATTAGTATTAATTTTGGAGGAAGAATATTTCTAAAAATATACAAATTTAATGACCCAGCTTCAAATTAATTTCAAGAATCATTCGTCTCCCTGGGAGCCACATTATGATAAGTGGAAAATAAGTCTTTTCCACCTCATATGAATATCGAAGTTCTAAAAATCTTAAAAAACCTTTTGACATGTTATATTTGAGAATTTTATATCAACACTGGGGAAAAAAATACATTTTTTTTTTTTTCGTGGCATAGATATTGGATTGAATTTAGATACATAAATGTACTAAGGCACACAACCTACAGTTACTTTGTTCAAATTGACTCAATTTTTTAATTAAAAAAAAAAACTATGCTATCATTTGATTAATTATATTTAATTGTCATTCATAATCCTGTTTCTATTATAAAATGAAAGTTTTTGTATATTTTAATAAATAAATAAATTTTAAGCTTTCCAACCTATATTTTTTTTTATATTAAAATTTGCTATGAGTTTCGGAATACACTTTTTTCTCTCATCAGACTCTAAATAAATAAATTATAACAGTCTTTTAGTTTATTTTTAGATATATGAATGCGTATTGTCTTTATATTTTTTCTCGTATTGAAAATAGACTAGCGTTATCCATATTCGACTCTGAAACCCTGCATCGTAAAATAACTGTTGCCTTGTTTAATCATTATATTATATATATATACTATACACTATGATCTCCTCTCTCAACATTAAAAATATTTTGTTATTACTTACTAACTGTTAATAACTGATAGTTTCATGATTAACTAGATGGCTTCATCAATTTCTTGTTTAGAATATGAACTGTGTAAACTTTCTAATTCAAGTGGTGGTCTCCAACTTCATCATCACTAAATAAGCAATAATTACTTTCTCAAAAGCTCTTGTTTTATTTCGGGCCTAATAAATTAAAAAACTTTTTAAATGAGCTGGCAAATAAAATCTTATTAGCAGAAATGTTAGGTCAGATTGGCCCATCAACAACTTTTCTTAGAAAAACCCAAACTAATTAATGTCAGCTGTTCAACAGATTTCAGTTTGAAGATAGGTGGATAAGTAAGGAGCTAATTAACCTGGAGCTCTTCCTGGATCAGATTGACCCAACATTCCCTGTACCAGGATAAAAAACTAAACTCAATGTTTTGTTTTTTTACAGTTAATTTGACTGAAAAACTTGAATAATACATATACCAAATTTGAAATTCTATATAGTCAACTACCCTTCGGTTCTAAATATTTACATTATAATAGTTTAGTAATGTTCTTACTAATATTAAATTATGATTATAGGCTACTTCATATCATGTGTCAGCTCGAGCATATCAGTGGCATTGTCTATCGGGCCTCCTGTTATAATCCCATTCTTACTATTTGGTGGTTTCTTCCTTAATGCTGGGTAAGTATGGTGAATTGTTTAATCACCCCACATATAGAATTTTTTAAATCAATTTGTTGTTTTAAAACAACTGTATATTCTGAGCCCTTCCTTGCTGTCATCTGCTGTCTAATTGCTTTTTCAGTTTCTTTGTGTACAGGTGCCCATATTAGTGAAAGTTTAGTTAATTAATTTAATGACGCCTGACTCTCTGATATTATATGTACATATTTTTTTTTCATCATCATAAATATATTTAAAAAATGATAACTTTTTCTGTTTCTTGAGAAAAATTTTGAGCTTTCTAAATTTAAAGCACTAAGAAATTACCAATTTTATTTATATTTTATTCTGAAACTAGTTGTTGCAGCATAATATCTTAAAACTAATATCTTTTACATAACTAATATTATATTTTTTTATATGTAATTAATTATTACAAAAGTATTGTCCAAATAATTTTCAGATCTGTTCCACCATACTTCAAGTGGCTAAGCCAACTTTCTTGGTTCAAGTACGGCAACGAGGCTTTACTGATCAATCAATGGGAAGGCATAGAGAAAATCTCTTGTACCAGGTCGAATACAACCTGCCCCAGGGATGGTCATGTCATTTTAGAAACTTACAATTTCAGTGAGGTATATAAAAGTAGAATATTTTTACAATGTCTTTTATTCTGGTATAATTTTCTTAATAAAATATTATCATTTCCAGGACAATTACCTTGGCGATTACTTCGCTCTTGCTGGTCTGATAGTTGGTTTTAGAGTACTTGCTTTTTTTGCATTACTCAGCAAAACATATTCTAAAAGAAGATAATTATGATTCTCGACTAAGTTATGCATTCGAAAGATCGAAAATTATGATTGCAAAATTAAGAGTGATTCAGATTATAATGTTTAGGCTGGGCTTGATTTGTTATTGAGAATGTTTTGAACTGCCTGCTCATTGAGTTTGTAAATATAGAGTTATATGTTTTCCACCAAATATATTACATAAATGTATTTGTTATATAATAATAAAGATATGTTGATTTTTTATATTTTATCCATTACCTATCTATCTTGGGGTACTCTTTTTTAATTTATAAGAAATGTTCTGTACTGGTACTTAAATCAATATCCATCTACTATTTATACAGCTAATAAACTGCAGAATGTGCTGTGGTGATCAGGGTTGCCAACCTGAGTAAGCCCAACTGCTGGAGAGGGAACCCAACAAATGCTGGAGATTGCACTTGAATGAAACGGGAACCTAAAATACCACCTATTTTAGCACTTTTTTTGTTTTGTTTTATTTTTGTTATAATAAGTTTAAGGATGGGTTGTAGGTAGATAAATTTTTAATAAATTAAATAATGACCTTATTTTATTGAAAATTTATAATAATACTGGAAAATATAAAAATACTTTTAAAAATAATGATAAAATTTTAAGTTCTTATTTTCCATATTTAGAATTATTTTTAAAAATAAAATATAAAATAAATAAATAGAACAAAATCATTTGCTAAAGTGAAAATGTTTAAGCATCACTGTCTGGTTCATCCAACATGCGAAGTCCAGACAATATTTTATGTTCAATGATATACCTCAGCATAGAGGAATAAAGAATAATTTTACATAATTATATAAATACATACTGATAAATAAAATAATAAAAAAAGTGAAGATTAATAAATTAAGATGATTGACTAACAGATTATTAACACGAAAATAAGGCAAAATTCTTATATACGATCAACTGTCAATAATCAATAATGGAATATGAACAATAGTTCACAGTGGGTCTATTCTAATCCCACATCACAGTTCCATCACCACTACTCCCATAAATCTTTTTTTTAACAATCGATCAAAAAAAAAAAAAAATCAACTTTAAAGTAAAATATTGTCAATTTGTAAGTTGTCCTTTTAAGTTTTAAACTAAATGAACCGTTTAAAATATTTTCAAATTGTCGCAGATCCAGAAAAAAGCCTGAGGGCTTTGAAAATATCAGAGCATTGGCAATATTGGTGGTGATCATCTTAGTTGGGATATTCTGAATCCTAAAGTAGTGTAGATTTGGGTTGGAATATCGAAAGGAAAATATCGATATTCGATATTTTGATATATCGGAAAACCAAATATCGATATCCACCGATAATCCCTAGAAAATATCGATATATCGAAAGGAAATGGACGAAAAAGCAAAGAAAGTGCATAAAATGAGTACAATGTTAAAATGTGAAGAAGGTTATGAAATAATATAATGATTATTATTTATAAAACAATATTTTTATTAGCCATGAATCATTATAAAAAAAGATAGAAAAGAATTATACTTCAAAGAAAAAAAATGTTATAACATTTTTTTATTTTGAAGATTTTTAGCCACATTTGATATATTAAAGTCTTCTAGAAATTTTTCAATAATAAAACCTCCAAACTTCTAACCAGTATGGTTACAGGTTTTTTTACAATTTTATTTAAAGAGAACTGAATAGAAAAAAAAAAAAAAAGGGTAAACCGAGCGAAATTCATAGAAACGATTCCTCTCTCACTAAAAGATTAAGAGTTACCAGATTTTTTATTTGGAAATTCGAATTATAAGGCGTTTACATTACTTGGAAGACGAAAATAAATATGAATTATCGGGGAAACCGGTTTGCAGTGTTTTTACACGAAATAAAGGGAGACTTTCAAGAGACAAGAAAATCTACATGAATTACTGGGATATGAATTGCCGAGATTCTACTGTAATATAGTTTAGCATATGGTGTGATCGATAAATCGTTGTAAAATATCGATATCATCGATATATCGGATGTAAAGATATCTATATAATATATCGGTTTTTCAACTCCGATATATCGATATATCGCGTGTCGATATTCTAGTCTAATTCAATACCCAACTGAGTGTAAAATTTTTTTTTTTACTATGTTGTTAATAAATAATAAATAAAAAGATTAGTAAACTCAAAGGTTTGATGTCGATACCACCATCACTGCCGTCATCCACTGAACCCTGTCAAAACCCAAATTTTACTCTATAGTTTAAATAGTATTATTGTGTATTTCATTTTTATCTTTATTTTATTGAAACTACACAATGTATATTTCTTTTTTTGGCAAGTTTGATTTTAGAAAAAAAGTCTTAATTATTTATTAATTGTTATGTTTAGCTTTTTTTGCCATTTTCTAACTTAATCTGTGAAATAACATTCATTGTCGATGCTTTACAATCTTTCTATTTTAAATATAAATATAATTGATATAATTTTACCATTTTAATTTCATTAAAATACCATTTCACTGGTCATAAATTTATAACTCTGGATAACACTCCCTGAGCTACAGATTAATTTTTTTTTTTTTAATTATAATTTTCTATTTAAGAGTTTTATAAATTTAATGAATATTAAATAATAAAATTTTAGCATACACTCAGATCATAGGACATTATCTAGAGTTATGATAAATTTATGGCTAATAATGAAATGAAATGGCTAACTTATATCAATTATATTTATATTAAAATTGTTTTTTTGGAATATGTATTATGAATTAATGTTGTGTTCTAATTAAGCTCAAAAATTATGGAAAAACTGAAATTTAACTATTAATAACAGATTTTTAATACATGACTGAGAGTCATTTAAAGGATCAAATATACCAAAGAAGAATTAGTTGACATCCACAGGATGGTATAGAAGAATCAATCTAATGAGGTAATCATCTCTCCGATTTAATATTAGCATTAACAATAATTCTTCTTTGGGGATTGATAAATTATTTGCCACTTCTATAAATTTGTTTTATTGAAAACTAGTTTCGAATGATATACATTCATCTTCAGTTCTAAAAACTCACAAAAAATTCAAAATATAGTTTGGTATTATTATACATATTAAATTAGATGTAATATAAATCAGTATTATAAAACATTTATTAATTATGAATTTAATTAAGACAAGAAATCAAAGCACTGGCTACCAGTACAAACTTTTCTGTTTGATATATAATCCATTTAAACCTTAGTGAGTACCAACATGTATTTGATTTCTTGTCATAATTAAATTCATAATTCATAAATTTTTTATAATACTGATTTATATTACATCTAATTTAATATGTATAATAATACCACACTATATTTTGAATTACTTATTGTTGAATTTTTTGTGAGTTTTCAATAAAACAAATTTATTGAAGTGTCAAATAATTTATCAATCCCCAAAGAAGAATTATTATTAATGCTAATATTAAATCGGAGAGATGAGTACTTTTCTAACTGGATTGTAATCAGTTGATAAACTGACCCTAGTTGGAATATATAAGAAAATTAAATCCAATAAATACATAATATGTCATTTATTTTTTTAACAAATAAGGAAAACTAACAGATTACAATAAACTATGACAATACTGTAAAAGTTAGGCAATAAATGTTTATATCATCACTAACCATCGTAAATCATTCTAAATTATTTAATTTTGTTGTAAGATAGAAGATGAAAATGTTACTTAAAAATTTAATTAATATGGTGGATTGTTCATTTTTTATAGTCAAAACTGATTCTAACAATAGGTCTGGTATTGGTGGGAAGAACTAGCCTGGCATGTTGGGCTTTTGTCCTCTTCAGTCAAACCCTGATATTTGATCCGTTTGATCCCCCTCCTCTCCTGGTTAAACAAGAGTTGGAGGGTCAAGATTTGTTTTATGGACCACCACAAAATAAACTTTAACTGATCCAGGTGGGAATTGCACCCCGCATCACTCCTAACTGGTCACTATGGGGCCTTCGCTCCAGTGTGCTCAGTCAACATGATCTCCTTCTAACTGGTAGAAAATTGGTAAATAATGAATAAAGGAAGCTGAGAAAATGGTTCCAAGGGATGAGGCAACATGAACAGTTATCTAACTGGCCAGATATTTTGTGAAGTTATATTAAAAATTAAACTGTAAACAATTTAAAAGTAATTAAAATTACTAATTTTTTCTAAACCTTCTGAAAAACCGTCTATCCTCTTTGCACTAAACATAAGAAGCAAATTAACTGCTCTATATCTCCCCCTCCTTCCAATGAACTACCACTATAGGTACAACTATAGACTAGAGGCGCATTATCACTTGTTCATTCCGAGATCACCCGAACATTGCCGAACTAGCACACTCTAGCGTCATTTGTGCTAACTAACTGCTTTGCATTCAATTGTAACATTCGTATTCATTGGAATTATTAAAATTGTTCCTGCTTTAATTAGATATTATTTAAAATTACTAGTGCTGTCGACTTCCGGTGATCTGGACAAATTTTTGTAATAATTTAAAGGAGTGATATTTTAAATTACGGTAAGGACCCGACTTCAACTGGAAAGGAACTTTTGGGGTTTATTTATCTCTTGAGCGAGCGCAGCGAGCGGAAGTCGACAGCTGTGATCTAATTAAAGCAGTAATAATTGAAGTTACGGTACGGCCCCGACCTCAACTGAAAAGGATCCGTTGATGTTTTGTTTAGTTCTTAGACAAACGGAATGAGCGGAAGTCTAAATCCACTAGATTTCCAGAAACAACCCATTTCATGGATTTCAAATTTCCTATGCATCAAACAAGGAAAATTAAATAGAATTGTTTTGGAAGTCATATTGAATATTATTGATTTATAGATATAACTATCAATTCTAATTCATTATCAGATAGTTTGTGTAATCTATGGAGAAGACACATGCAATTTTTTTTTCCAAATGTGGTGAGAAAAATATGTGAATTGAAAAAAATTGTTTATTTAGTAAATAATAGCCCATCTCTAGTAGCTGTATTCAAGGCTTCTGTTGTGTTTCATTTAGTGGAATTCAAGTCAATCAGAAAGGTTTTCTGAATGTTATCTAGCAAAAGTTATTAAATCTGAAATGGAGCTTTTATATCATTGCTAAACTCAATAACTTTGTAATAAGCTTTATTTTAAACTTTTGTTTGGTTTTCTTATTCACTTGTGTAATTTATTAATTCTGTTTAGTAAAATGTATTATTATTATTTTTTACTTCTTCAACAGTTAATTCATTAGTTATAGCTATGCAATATGCTATAAGTTGAATGAGAAATAAAAGTCATAAACATTAATATGAACATATCTTTACAATGGCAAAAATAAGTTTTATTACATTCAATCTTGAAGTATATAAAATTGCTCAGTTAGAGTGATCTACTGTTCATACTAATATAACTTAGTATGTGTCAGTACTATAGAATGTTCAGTAACGCTGAATAACTTCCAACATGGGTTTGTAGAGTAAAGCCCAGGCATTTTTGGCCCACATAAAGTCGAGATGGTTGAAGTAGAAGAAGGGAACAAGAATGTCTTCAGCGTTGGGAAGTTTGGACTTGAGTTTGAGGACATCCTGAAACAATTTAAACGAGTTAAATGAAGAACAAATGGCTAACAATAGAAAAATATCAATGAGGAATCTTACCTTAATTCCCGATATCCAATCGTTATGTGAATAGTGGAGTGCAACTGGTGTAGTGATTTGGGACACATTATATTCCGGAGGATATGGTTGGTGGTAACGAACCAAGTTCTCGTACCATCCATAGTTGAACTGAGTGAACTTCTGACCTGAAATGAAAATATTATGAATGAATCTTGTTCTTTTCCAATTGAAATTAATCTGGGCAAAGAACACTTAAATTTAGTAACTGTATATTTTAAATACATCTTTAAAAAACATACCAGATAATAATTTTAATCATGCCTTCAATAAGGCTTCCTTGCAGCATATTTGGAGGAGTGATTTCATTTTAAGGTGGCCACTGACAATCATTCTATTCCTACCTATTCCTTACCCAATGGAACATGGAATAACCGAGAGTGTGAAACCCTGTTTTTTTTTTTTTTTGGGAGTAATAGGGAGCCACTGGAATTCCATCAGCCCTAAACTCCATCACGCTATGCCAAAATCTAATCCCTCCAACCAATTGTGAGTGTGGATGGAATGGAAATTCCAATTTCGGGCAGTTTTTAGGTTGAGCTATAATAAGGATAATCAAAATTGCTGTTCCATAGATACAGCATGGTTAAAATTTACAATATTGGTTGTATAAAATATCTATAAAAAATATTGGAATGAATAAATTATAATAACGCTTATTTTTTTTTTTTACTATTAATTATATTTCAAAATATTAATTAAAAGGAAATGGACATTTTTAGTAGATTTATAATTTAAAATTTCTATTTTTTTATTTTATTTTTTGGGTAAACATTAATTTATTTAATTATATTGCTATTGTAGAGATACTATTGATATCCCACTAATTCTGAAGAATTAAATCAATCTGTAAAATGAAATCATTGTAGACTAATTATAAATTACCTGTATATCTGAGCATGAATCACTACTTGTCCATAAAAAATGTAACATGGAGTGGAGTGTCATTGCTCTACTTCACTGTTCCATTTGGCGTGATCATAATCACTTATGATCACGCCAAATGGAATAATGAAGTGGCCATCCACCTTTATGATAGGGGTTTCTCAACTTGTAAATTAAAGCAAGACATTGCCATGTGAAACATGACAGACACGTTGATTTAAACTAACACCCATAAAATCCAACATATAAACTCATTGGAATTTTTTTTTTAGTTTTGAACCATGCCAAAACTTAATATTATACTGTATAGTTTACTAAAGAAAATGTAATACCAGCTGGAGAGAATGTATAGTTACAATTATATCTTCAGTTTCTTTTAAAAGAACAATCCTTCCTTATAAAATTTTAACTTATTTATAAGTTCAATTGGTAACCATTACTAACCATTATTTGCCATCTGACCAAAGTGTATTAACTGTTTGGTGGATGCTCCTGCTGGAGTATATGTGGTGATAACAGGAATCAAAGTCTGAAATTTTTTAAAAACATTTAATTAAAATGACATTCTTAATTCAAATAAAAACATGTTTAGAATCAATGCACATGTGGCATTCTTCTTCCATCTTCATCGAACATTCATTCATAAAAGAAGGCCGAATTCGCCATGCCACAAATTTTATTTTTTCATTCTTTGAAGGCTGATATAATATACCACATATATATATATATATATATATATATATATATATATATATATATATATATATATATATATATATATATATATATATATATTTAATAAGGTACATAAGTTTCCGGCCTGAGGAAGAAGGAAAGTTGAAAGAAAAAAACTAGTCTTATTGTTTTCAATTTTTCAATATATTCTCCTCAAAGTTCAACTCACTTAATATAATTATTTTTTTCTATACTTTGAAAAAAAATAATTTTCTTCTTCATTACAAAAATGTTCTTCTATCGCTGCTTGGACCTCTTCATCAGTGTTAAATCTCTTCCCAGGTAGGTCAGATTTTAACTTTGAGAAAAGGTAGAAGTCGCTTGGGGCCAAGTCTACAGCTATGTTGCCCTTTATGCTCATATTCAATCCCCTAACTTTCTCCAGGACCTCTCTAGCGCACACAACCATGTAATTTTCAATGGAATGGGGCATATTTTATGACGGATTCTTGTAGAAAATTAAAATTCTAAAGCGATGTAATATAGCTGAAAATATCGATCCGACTAGGAAAGAAGCTGGGTTATCACAAAAAAACGCAATAAATCTTATTTTTTTCAGACAAATTTTCATTTTCCTCCAAAAGAAAAACTTTTATCAAAAAACACCTCATTGTAAATGTAATAATTAATTGAATTAGCTATAAAATTAACTGAGGCAGAGAGCCCTTGGTTGAATATTAATTGAAATAATCCTTTTTGATCATCATGAATGGTCATTTTGCTGTTAAGTGTTTGATGACCGTGTGTTACATTGCATTAAAAATAATACAAATTTGTGTATTGAAATTTGTTCGCGTCATTCTCATCGAAAAACAAAGGAAGCCACAAAACACATTGATTACCATCTTGGGAGAAAGAAACGGTAATCAAAAGCACACCGCACTCGAGAATTCTACCCCGAGGGTAGAGTTTCAGCAAAACAGGATTATCTCATTTGATGCTTAACGTAGGGCTCTATGCAAGAGTTAATTTTATAGCTAATTTAATTATCTACAATGTTCATCATGGAGGTATTTTTGATAAAAGGCATTATTTTGGAGGAAAATGAAAATTTGTCTGAAAAAAACTGATTTATTTCGTTGTTTGTGATTAGCGCCTTACCGAAGCGTCTAATCGACATTTTCACTGATATAACACCGCTTATGCATTCGATTTCCTATAAAATATATCCCATACCATTGAAAATTCCAGAGTTATTTTTGCTGGAGAAAGTCAGGAGGCTGAATATGAGCTCAAAGGAAACTTCAGACGACACGGTTGTGCCAAATCTAGTTTTCCCCCTAAATTCCCAAAAATTCGGATTTTAACGGAGTGTCAATCAAATCTTGAACACCCTATATATACTAAGAATGCCGTGTATATATACCACACATAATTTTATACCAGCCTTTGAATTAAAAAAGAAATGAACATGGCGAAATCGCTTCTTTTATGGAGCTTCTCATATGATTATATATGGAATACTATAAAATTATAGAATATATACCAACATACCATGTTAATTTGCTGGGAGTCATAACCAGCAATTAGGAAGAGAATGTTTTCGCAAATAATATTAGTTACAGGCAACGTTTTGCAGAACAGATTTTCGACACCTCTTATTAATGGAGAGCTTGACAAAACGTTGTAGATGTGAAAGAAATTAGCAATTCTCTGTAAAAAAAACAACAAAAAAAAACAGATAAATAAAAAATGTTTACACAATATTCAAAGATTAGTATATTAGCTCTTTGGAAATGTAAAAATAATACACATTGATGTTATTTTTATTTATTTTTCTTTAAAAATTAAGAAACTTGAATTATTTTTTTAAATATTTTTCAAAATAAATTGCTAAAGTCAGTCAGGTTGGGATTAAACTTCAGTAACTAGATTTCATAAACATCAGCCTGGAAAGAAGTAGTGGGTAGGAGGTAATACATAAAAATTTATCCAAAATTCTTTTATTATAATTTTTTTTTTTTTTGTAGCCATATTAAACAAAATAACATCAATACTTTCAAAATGAAGAACGGAAAAAATAATAAAAAAAAAAAAAATCCGTGAACAGTAGAACTCAGTCACTAAAGTCGTATTTTCCCACAAAAGACAGTCCCCTAACATACAAAAATTTACATATGAAATGACAATTTACCGAAAATGATGGAAATAGTATCGTTCTGCCTTCAGCTCCCTAACTCAACTTGGAGGGGCTTTAAAGGTGCGCAAATGTTTTAAAAAATCGGAAAACCCAGGGGAGTGGGGGGACCAAGTCGAGATCCTCAAAGGATACTTCCCCGACACCAACCCAATTCACATACAAATTTTCAGCACTATAAACTAATATGGTGGAGCTGTAGCGATGCGCAAAACTTAAAAAACGCCGAAATTTCAGGTAAACATACCGAAATTTTGACTGGAATTTACCCATTCTTTAATGGTATCGTTCTGCCTTGAAGAAAGCCCTACATACCGATTTTCAGCTTATTTGACCCAAAGGGGGCCGCTGGAGGTGCTCGAATGTAGCGGGAAAAAAAAAAAAAATATAAATATATATCAGACATCTCCAAATTTTCCATAATCGTGCTCTAGAGGTTATGAAACGGATAGAAAACCGACCCGCCGACCTTCGACCCACTGCAATAGTCTATTTTTTTCGGGGAAAACACGACTAATAACGAGGAAAACAAATATATTTTAATAGATTTCTGTGTTGCTTTTCTTTCAAATTGATTCATTATTCATTTCCGTGATGTAGATAATTTATTGTTAATTGCAAATTTAAAGAAAACAAGAAAAAAAAAAGTGTAGTTACATAATAACTCAAAATCTAATTTTTTGTAATTTTCAAAATGAACATCATAGGAAATACATATGATACATAGGTATAATGTTTATATTTTGGTTTATTATTTTCAATAATAGACCTATGTAATCGATCAAGACAAAAAAAATGTTTACCCCCCCCCCCCCCCCCTCGAAATTTGAGATTTTACGTTTCAAGATACGTAGATTCGAAATGTCGAATAAAAAAAATTCGTCCGTCCAAATCCAAATCTATATCCATTTTTTGTTTTTGTTATGGCCAATCGGAAGTTTATAAAATTTCCCACAGTTAAAAAATAAAATAAAATAATTTTATAAAAAATAAAAAAAAAACCGACCACGGAAATAACTTTTATATCTTACAATATCATTCGTCCTAAGGGACGGAATGATCTTGCATGTCTACTTAAGCGCATTATTGGGTTGTTAATGAATTTGATGCCCATGAAGGTTGAAAATTGGTGTTGTAGTCGGTTGCCTTCCACACCCAAATGAAAATTTAGACTCTTCTTTACTCAAAACATTAATGTACTTTCTGAATGTTTAAATACACAGATGAACGGGACGGAATGCACTTTTAAGGGGCCGTTACGTGTGGTGGAAGGCACCCGACTACTACACCAAGGATTCAATATTCATAGGCGTCCACTTCTCTAGCAACCCACCAATTCGCTTAAGTAGGCATGCATGTATATTCCGTCTCTTAGGACGAATGGGATTATAAGATATAAAAGTTATTTCGGTAGACGAGACTTATATTTTTTATTAAATTAAATTTTATTTTAACGTTTTTAGTTTTAAAATTATTAGCTATTTATAATTTATTAACATTTGATCATGAACATATGATATGATAGGAAACATCAACAAAAATCCAAAATACTTAAAATATAATGAAATATTTTTTCAGTATTTCGTGCTCACTATGTTTCAAAATATTCACGGGAATTCATTGAGTGCGCCTCCGACATTTTCCTCTTTACCATTTCACTCTTGATTTCATGCCCTGCCCATCTTAGTTTACTCGATTTGATACAGTTCCTTTCGAACACTCTCAGTTTACGGCGATCTCCTTGGGACAAGCATAAAATTTCTGCTCCATAGGTGCCTACTGCTTAATTTCTTTGCTGAACTAGATAGATATGTTTTATAAAGTATTCTGTACTTGTTCCAACGGAAACCGGTTCTCCTTTGTTTGGTTATTTGATAACTCGAAAGCATTCCAACTTTCCCGAAATATTCCAAATGCTGATTTGTATGATAATCTAATTGTGTGAACTCTAAACCAAAACGAAAGAAAAAGTCCTGTGAATTGGCACACACAATATTTTTTAAATATAACTATTTGGAAATAATAAACCATTTAATTAACGCTGCAATAATTTGCAGCGTTTTTAATTGGTACTTGTTTAGTAGAAGTTCCATGGCTATTATTTTACCTGTAAAGACAGACATAAATTGTTTTTTAATTGGATGTTTAATCCAAAAGGAATAAGAAATATTTAATAACAGCTGTTTTTAGTCGCATTTTTTTCGAAAAAAAAGACTATTGCAGTGGGTTGAAGATCGAAGGTGAGTGGCGGGACTGCGTTTTCTAACCTTTTCATAACCCCTAGAGCACGATTATGGAAGTTTTGGAGATGTCTGATATATTTTTTATATCATAAATATATATTCATTTGTTTTCCCATTACATTTGAGCACCTCCAGCGGCTTTGGGTCAAATTAGCTGAAATTCGGAATTTGGACTTTCTTTCAAACAGAATGATACCGTTAAAGAATGGGTAAATTCCAATAAAAATTTCGGTATGTTTACCTGAAATTTCGGCGTTTTTTAAGTTTTGCGCATCGCTACAGCTCCACCATATTAGTTTATAGTGCTGAAAATTTGTATGTGAATTGGGTTGGTGTCGGGGAAGTATCTTTTTTGGAGGTCTCAACTTAGTTCCCCCACCCCCTAGGGATTTTAGATTTTTTAAAATACTTGCGCACCTTTAAAATCCCTCCAAATTGAGTTAGGGGGCTCAAAATGCATTGTGGGTCTGTTGCATTTGAAAGGAAATTAAATTACCAATAAAACAAAAGAAGTTTAATCGAAATCAGACTAGTATTGGCAAAGATTAAGTATTGGCTATTTTATCTGTTTCAACGCCTTTTTAGCCGTAAAAAGGCGTTTTATAGATACATGCAAACATATATGCAAAAAAATTTATATATATAAGATTTTTACCAAATATTTGGCTATTTTAACTCCAACGGCCCCGGTTGGGTTAAATGAGATGAAATTCGGTATGAAGGGTTTTCTGTATCGAAGGTCAGCGGAGAGGCAGAACAATTTAATAAAAGTATGGGTAAATTTCCGGTTGAAATGGGCTTGCAAAGTTGTTGGGCTCAGTAACGAACGAATTCCTAATAAATAAAGTTAATAAACGCTGAGCCGGCTGGTAAACGTCCGAGGGGTAGACCGAAACGTAGGTGGGAGGATTGTATTAAGAGTGATCTAATGAATTTGGGTTTGGACGGTAGTCGGTGGACCGAGATTTGTAGGCAGCGATTAGTGGTATCGGCATCGAACCTCCGGGTTCGCTAAGCCTTTTATTATTATTATGGGTAAATTTCGGTATGTTAGAGAATTGTCTTTTGTGGGTCTCATCTTTTTTCTCACTCCCCCGTTTTTATATTTTTATTTTAGTGAAAATACGACTTTAGTGACTGAGTTCTGCTGCTCACGAACTTTTGTTTGTAAGGTACTTTTAGTTATTAAAAGGGAAAACCTCACTGATTTTTTAATTACGTCTTGGTATATCTAAAAGATATTTTAGATAATATTAAATGCTTTAGAAAAATACTTTTACCAATTATACAGTGCTATATTAGGAAATCAATGGTGGAGCAACTCACTGTAAGCCAGCTTGCGACGAAGGTGAGTGCTTTTAGGGTTCCCCTGGTGTGGTCCAGGAATGCGATGGGCGCCAGGGCGGACATGTGGATCACCTTCTCGTTGTATTCCGGCCTCGTGGACATCAAGGCGAAGAACTGGGTCGTCCCCTGGGAATGGCCGATGTAGAAGAGTTTCTTGTGATCCGTTTTGTTCAAGATGAAGTCGATGAAGGCAGGCTGGTCGTAATAACCCATCTCATGGAAGCTAAATCATATATTATCGTTAAAAACTTATAGAAAATTTTAACTGTTAAAATAAGTTGATATTCATTCCATAGTGTCAGATATTTATTTCAGAAAGTCCGTATGAAAACATTTTTCTTAAAATACCAAGCCTTACAAGAATATACTACATAACGTACATCCAAAATGAAAAGGGCCAAAAAAAAAAATTTTTGAAAACTTTTTTAACTTTAATAGTTGATATTTATAGATTTTTATGTGCTGAATCTGAATCTAAATCTGGCCTTAGTTTTTTTGCATCACCCATAGTTTTCCGTAGGTTTCAGGCTCACCAAACATCCTAACTTTTTAAACTTCTGTAACATGTTAGCTACAATAGAAACATACTCTGGGTCTTTTTCATTTCCCAAGAACTTTGTAATGACTTCCTTGAATGATACCCATGCTTCTTTTATTTAAGGTCATTGTGGATTCAAAGTTAACATCAAACATCATTTTTCTAATGTCAGGTCCGACAAAGACGCCTTCTTTTAGTTTAGCTTCTGAAAGGCGTGATAACTTTTTGGCAGAGATACTTGAAACTTGGTCCATCTTTAGGCAAAGCCTTTACAAATTGTTTCATGAGGCTTAAGACCAAAAGCTGTTCAATTCTTTAAAAATGGCTTAATTTAATAAATTTAACTATAAAATGTGAAGAAATTGTGGGTGATACAGCTTTTTTAATATCATATTTGGATTCAGCACCCTAAAAACTATAGGAATAAGGTATTTTCAGTAAAAAAGTTTTTTCATCGTTGGCCTGTGTTATCCACTCGAAAAAATTATTCGGTTACCAATCTGTGATTGAGAAAAATCTTTCGATGAGGTGCGCTTCGGAAAGATTTAAATTCCTGAAATCGCTTGTGATTGCTTAAGAAAGGTTTATAAATGCCTTTGTTCTAAAAGGAAAAGTTATTGTGAGTTAAATAGATTACTTTAAAAAAAAAAAAATAGTAAAAATATTTTAACTTTTATATTTTCTTTGCGAAATATGTTTTTGATGTTAATCACATTTTGATGCCGATAAAAAACAAAAGTGATTTGGGTAAAAATGGCATATTTTAGGCAAGTTTAAAGTTTTAGCATCATAACATAAACTAGGATCTACATATCCAACAAAAATGCACGTCTGTCAACTGCCATACGCCGGGTTGGGCAGAAGTTATACAAAATTCGCATAACGGGCTCATGAAAATGACTTTTTACTTCCTTGTACGAAGTAAAGGAAGTATTGTAATCCCAAAAATTTTCGGTTTTCAGATTTCAACGGAAATATCCATTTTGACCATCCCTGAATCCATTTTGAATAGTTTCGTCGTGACGTCTATACGTACGCTCGTACGTGGATCTCGCATAACTCAAAAACGGTTAGGCGTAGAAAGTTAAAAAATTGTATTTAGGATTATTATATAATTTAGTTGTGAACCTCCCTTTTTAGTCACTGCATGATAAGTGGTACTTTACTTGAAGGTTATTACTGATTTTCATCAAAAATTATATTAAAATATAATGCGAAACTTCTCAAATTTAGTATTTTAAACTTTTATACTAATACGAACAACATAATAAATTTTGATAAACATTGGCAAACCGGAAGTGGTACTTTACTTGAAGGTCATATCAGACTTTCATCAAAAATTATATTACAATATAATGTAAAGCATCTCAAATTTGGTAAATAGGACTTTTATATCGATATGAATGTATTTACTATATTTTGGTTAAAATTGGTGAGCCGAAAAGGGTACTTTACTTGAAGGTCATAATAAGCTTAAATCAAAAATTATATTTAAATTAAATACATAAATCATATGTTTCGGTAATAACGGTTACAAACGCAATTTGGTTTCCTATCCAATTAAAAATTTTTATTTCTTGTTTTAAGTATTAAAATTTAGTGTAAAATACTAGTTTTCCTCACCATTTGTGTCTGTGTGTGTGTGTCAATTGATGGATGTCGCGACTCCGAGTGTCGTTTTTAAGATATTGCAATCTTCGGAAACTAGTAACCAAATGCAGAATCACTTTTTGCGCCACCGATTTATAGTTTAATAGGCGTACAAGAAAGTCATTTTTTTTTACTCAGATCAGATATTTTTACTCTATAAAATTTGTATAATTTAAAACTATTTAAATTGTAAAGAACAAAAATGCTTATATTACAACTGCTAGCCGCCGGGCCTGCGAGGTAGGCACTATTCAAAATCCAATTTTCGAAGTGCTGTCTGTACTTCGGGAATTATTAAAGCTATAGATCTTTGGTTGAGCTCAAGCTGTGGAAAATTTAATATACTTTAAAAAGATAACAGTGATTTTTTTTCTCTACCACACCTACTTATGAAATATAACAACTAGTTTATAATAAAAATATTTCATTTTTACACAAATTACTTGCATTTTTGATTGCCCGCCATTTTGTATTTCGGCTGCTTTTTACCTTTTTTTTAAGGACACAATTGTTATAAATAGATAAAACATTGTGTAAAATAAGTCACATTTTTCTGCACGAGTTTCTGGACTATAAGTTGTGAACATAAAAGCAAAATAATAAGTTTTCGGTTTAGTTATTCTGATAGGCGACCTTTCGGCCTAACTATCGCTTGGGTTAGAGCAGTGTATACAAGCTAATCTGTCTCAGGAACAACTGGATAAATAGTCGATACTATTTTACTATACTTGAAACAGTAGAAACTATAAATTATAAAAACTGATGACTGTTCCCAAGATGGTTATGTCCAACGTCGGCTTTCAGAATAAAAACTTATTGTTTAGTTTTTATGTTGAACTAACAACAACATACTTAATCTATTGTTGCTGATAATAGTAATATAACAATATATTTTGTCAAATATGGAAAAATCATTGCCAGATCTCCAATCCTTTTTTTATGATTACCTAAAATCCCAATATTTCTTTTTATCGGAAGACTTAGTGCAATCAAGAGTAGTGTGCTTAAGACTGTATGTGTTTCCCCTGTTGTTGGGCATCCAGACATCGTAGCCATGATCCGCCATAATGAAACCTGGAAAGTTTGAATATATGAGTTAGCAACGGTCTTCTTGGAGTAGCAGAAGGTACAAGTTACAAATTGAGAACTGACCGAGAGCTTGGTCCGGCCTGGAGAGGACCCAGCAGGCAGAGCTGGCCAGGACGCCATGTTGGATTATCACAGGCCTTCCTATCTTCCCATGGCTGTTCTTGCCGTAGGGTATCCTATGGAGGCTGAGGATGTACCCATCTTCTGTCACCACTTCGTGCTCTTCGAAAGGGTATCCTTGCTCGAGCACTAGTTTAGACTGTAACATGGACGTCTTTGTTTAATAAAAGGTAAAGGATTAATTAATGAGAAAGAAAACTGAAAACAAGAGACAAAATCACTCTAAAGAAGATTCCAAGCCTTAAGTCTCTCAAATAGCATTAAATAACTAATCGGTTTCGCCAATTCATATATCGTAAGGTAATAACATGATATCACATTAACAGACTAAACAAAATGTTAACCAGGTAGATATTTAACCATCCTTAACGTGTGCTAAAGCACAGTATTTTTATAGCAATCTTTCCAAAGCTCCAAATCCTAAATCTAAGTAGAAAATTCTCTATTACTAACTCTTCATCCTTTTTTGCTAATCCTCAATCCTACCACCTTCCCCTTTCTACCCCTCGCATTCCATTTAATCTTGTTTGCTTTTATTTTCATTAAATTACCCCTGGTGAATTAATTGCACTCAAATCCTGAACGAATGATTATGGCCGAGACCAACTTCTGGTAAAAATGATTAAATTCAGCCTTCCCGCCATCCTTCCTGCTCTTCTACACATCTACAACTTTTCCCTTTAAAACTCCATTTTTTCCACGACCTGGAAAAAAGGTTCTAGTTCGCCCACTGAATAATGTTCCTTCTTCTTCCACAGCTTTCGCCTTTAGACCTATTTCCATCCTATCAAATTTATCAAAGCCTCTGGAAAGATTATTCTGGTTATTCTACACTTTGCAAAATATTATTCAAGATCTACATTCCTCTACAGACCTACTGAAAATCAAAGGATTGTCTTGTTTGATTTTTCAAAAGCCTTTGACTCCGATGATGTAATTCTTCTCTCTAAACTACACAACATTCCCCAATCCAATCGTGCTTTAACCTGGTTCCACAAACCTCCCCCATCATCCCTACTTCTCTCAGGAGGTGTTCCTCGGGGATCTCTTTCCTCACCAACCTTATTTTCATCTATATAAAGGACCTCCCAAACTTTATCCACCACTCCCAATATCATTTGTAAGCAGATGACCTGCAAATATGCATTTCCTTCCACCCTTCCAACACGCTCGAGGCGACTCGTGATGTTATTGATAATACTAACCGCTGGGCTTCAGATAATAAGTTGAGCCTGAATCCAGTGAAAACTAAGGAAATCCTTAACAACATTCCTATTCAGTTCCTAAACTCTATAAAAAGCCTTAGATTTATTTTTTATCAATACCTAATTAGGAGTAAACATATTTCCCAAATCATACAACACTAAAATCCATCTCAATCCTCAAATAGCTCCTAAGATTCCGCGATTCATTTCCCCGAAGTGCACGTCATCTTCTAGTATCTTCCCTCATTCTCCCCAACTCTGATAACGGGTGCTTAGTGTATCGAGAGCTTTCTGATGAGCAAGAAATGAGGCTAAAAGGTTTAATGAATTGCTTCATAAGATTCATTTTCGGTCTTCCCAGACGCTCTCGCATACCTCACTGGTATTCCGAACACGGATGCATTTATCCTAATTTTCGACAATACCTTCTTGGTTTCTCCTTGTTTCAATCTTTAAGGACCAAAAAAACCTTTCTATATTCTTAACCTCTTCACCCTACGTTCTTTCATCCTCCTCTTAGATAAAATTTCTCAACCTACCGATTTCTATATACCTTCTTTTAGAAGTGCTTCCTTTGGAAAATCTTTTACCATTCGTGCAACTTAGTTTGGGAACTACTTACCCTTCTTTATTCATAAAGCTTCCTTCCTAAACTCATTTAAGCACCATTTATTTCTCCATCTCCTCAAAGATCAATGTTCCGCATACATGTAAAGAATACATGTCTATGCATGTTTGTACAAATATGCATGAATGTACCTATTTTCAAGAATAGACCTTTGTAATCCACAAAGGAAAAAGAAAATTGTAACCCCCTTCAAAATTCGAGGTTTTACGTTTCAAAATACGTAGAATCCAAATATCGAATAAAAAAAAAATCCGTCCGTCCGCCGTCCGCCGTACGCCGCCGAGACTACTTTTTCTTTAGATTCGGCACCAATGTCAGCCCAGGTTGATCCTCGGTACTCGACATTGCCATCCGTCTGTTTGTTCCAAAATGGCGGCTGATTAGAGGTCTAATAAGCCCATAACTCGGCCATTTATAAATAAATTTATAAATATAGATGGGAAATGTAAGGTGCTTTATAATAAGCATAGCAAGGCATTTAAAAAAAAAAATCTATATGAATGCCGATTAGAGATCTTATAAGCCCATAACTCGGCCATTTATAAAGATAGAGGGGAAATGTAAGGTGTTTTGGAATCAGCATAAGGCATTAAAAAAAAAAAAAAAAACGAAAAAGGAAAAAACAAAAAATCTAGATAAATGCTTTTGGTTTATTATTTTCAATTATATACCTTTATAATCGACCAAGGAAAAACTTTTTGTAACCCCCCTCTCCCTTCCCCTCAAAATTTTAGGTTTTACGTTTCAAGATACGTAGAATCCAAATACCGACTAAAAAAAAATCCGTGCGTCCGCGGCTTTTTTCCGAGACTACTTTTTCTTGAGATTCGGCACCAATGTCACCCCAGTCTGACCCTCGGAACTCGACATTGCCATCCGTCTGTTTGTTTCAAAATGGCGGCTGATTAGAGGTCTAATAAGCCCATAACTCGGCCATTTATAAATATAGAGGGGAAATGTAAGGTGCTTTATAATAAGCATAACAAGGCATTTAAAAAAAAAAATCTATATAAATGCCGATCAGAGATCTCATAAGCCCTTAACTCGGCCATTTATAAAGATAGAGGGGAAATGTAAGATGTTTTGAAACAAGCATATGGCATTACAAAAAAAAAAATAATAAAAATAAAATAAAATTAAAAAATTAAAAAACAAAAAATCTAGATAAATGCTTTTGGTTTATTATTTTCAATAATATACCTTTATAATCGACCAAGGAAAAACTTTTTGTAACCCCCCTCTCCCTTCCCCTTAAAATTTTAGGTTTTACGTTTCAAGATACGTAGAATCCAAATACCGAATAAAAAAAAAATCCGTGCGTCCGCGGCTTTTTTCCGAGACTACTTTTTCTTGAGATTCGGCACCAATGTCATCCCAGTCTGACCCTCGGAACTCGACATTACCATCCGTCTGTTTGATTCAAAATGGCGGCCGATTAGAGGTCTAATAAGCCCATAATTCGACCGTTTATAAATAAAGAGGAGAAATGTAAGTTGTTTTATAATAAGCATAACAAGGCATTTAAAAAAAAAATCTATATAAATGCCGATCAGAGATCTCATAAGCCCTTAACTCGGCCATTTATAAAGATAGAGGGGAAATGTAAGATGTTTTGAAACAAGCATATGGCATTACAAAAAAAAAAATAATAAAAATAAAATAAAATTAAAAAATTAAAAAACAAAAAATCTAGATAAATGCTTTTGGTTTATTATTTTCAATAATATACCTTTATAATCGACCAAGGAAAAACTTTTTGTAACCCCCCTCTCCCTTCCCCTTAAAATTTTAGGTTTTACGTTTCAAGATACGTAGAATCCAAATACCGAATAAAAAAAAAATCCGTGCGTCCGCGGCTTTTTTCCGAGACTACTTTTTCTTGAGATTCGGCACCAATGTCATCCCAGTCTGACCCTCGGAACTCGACATTACCATCCGTCTGTTTGATTCAAAATGGCGGCCGATTAGAGGTCTAATAAGCCCATAATTCGACCGTTTATAAATAAAGAGGAGAAATGTAAGTTGTTTTATAATAAGCATAACAAGGCATTTAAAAAAAAAATCTATATAAATGCCGATCAGAGATCTTATAAGCCCTTAACTCGGCCATTTATAAAGATAGAGGGGAAATGTAAGATGTTTTGAAACAAGCATATGGCATTAAAAAAAAAAAATGAAAAAGGAAAAAACAAAAAATCTATATAAATACTTTTGGTTTATTATTTTCAATAATAGAACTTTGTAATCGACCAAGGAAAACCTTTTTGTTACCCCTCCCCTCTCAAAATTTTAGGTTTTACGTTTCAAGATACGTAGAATCAAAATATCGAATAAAAAAAAAAAAAAAAAAATCCGTCCGGAAAATTTTTTTCATTTTCATGAAAACGATTTCATTTAAATCGGACCAGTACTTGTTATGCTTAGGGGACTAAGTGTATCAGAATAAAAATAAATTTTTAATTTTGAAAAAAACTAAAACTACTGAACAGTGGAGATTGAATCAGTTCAAGACAGTGCAAGATACAGTATAAGGATGGTATCTATGGATGGTATCTATGGATGCCACAGCATCTGTCCTGATGATACTTGAGTTGGTGAAACTTTGACAGGATTGTCATTTACTGGTATTTGAGACACTTAAGGCTTTGTGTTGAAATCTTCCAGAGATATCCTGATTAGCAAAGCAAACTTATCTTCAATAATCAGTGTAAATACAAAAAGAAAAAGTAAAAATAATTCTCTAGATAAGACATGACTTAAGTGTTAAACAACCTCTAATAAGTGTTACGTAAAAAAATGCTAAACGAGAAAATGCAACTGATGAAATCCTCGTGGGGTTCTAAATTCAATTAGAACTATTCGAAACAGTAAACAAAAAATAATTAAAAAAAATAAATAAATAAAAGAAACCTTTATATAAGGAATGAGATTTTTTCAGGAAAGGGGACAAGCTTAATTTTGCCGCTCCTTCTTTCACCCCCTTTCCCCAATAAAAATCAATAGTTTTATAACAGTATTTTAAATAATATATTTCGATATAAATATCATCATTTCATAGTATTAACTCATTTTATTGAATGGCAATTAAGGCGAAAACAATCAAATTATTTTTCACTTGACCTACAAATAAAATTTTGTTTGAAATTTGCCGCTATCTAAATTCTGCCGCCTGGGGAAAGTGGCCCCTATGTTAATCCCCCTAGCTCCGGCTTAAGTTAAGATGACGCTGTTTAATTTAGTGCTACTAGCAACTACTTTTTTACAACGAGTGGCTGTTAACTTTTTTCTTTACGACTAGCAAATTATCTTTGATTACTAAATCCAAGTTGTTGGAACTGCAAGAAATATGTAATACATAAATTATGAATTGAGTTGAAGTAAAAACAAAGATTTATTTACTTCCTTATACGCAGTAAAAGAAATATTGTAATCGCGAAAATTTTTCAGATTTCAACGGAAATATCCATTTTGACTAGTTTCGTTGTGACGTCTGTACGTACGTATCTCGCATAACTCAAAAATGGTTAGCCGTAGAAAGTTAAAATTTTGTATTTAGGATTACTATATCGTCTAGTTGTGAACCTCCCTTTTTGATCACTGCATGATTACCGGAAGTGGTACTTTACTTGAAGGTTATATTACACTTTCGTCAAAAATTATATTAAAATTTTATGTAAAACACCTCAAATTTGGTAAATTAGACTTGTATATCAATAAAAGTAATATAATAGATTTTGGTTGAAATTGAAGATCCGAAAGGGGTACTTTATTTGAAGGTCATAAGAAACACATTAAAAGGTATATCGACATTTATTACAGAGATCATATGGTTCGGTGATAAAGGTTAGAAACGCGATTTTTTTTCCACTCAATTTTATAACTTGTTTTAAGTGTTAAAATTGAGTGTAAAATACTTTTTTCCTCTCCAATTGTGAGCTGAACAGGTCTGTAGTAGGAGAATAAGATATAAGTTAATTGGGTTTTTCCGCTTAAAATGTCGAAACTGTCGATTTCCAATGCTTTATTCAGTGACATAGACAGTTTTAATGTTGACAAGGAACACGAAGAAATATCTTGGGAACTTGTTACCAACTGAAAGAAAACGACATATAATAACGGAATGGAACCTCCAGAAACAAGAGTGTGTGTGAGTCAATAGATGGATGTCGCGACGCCGAGTGTCGTTTTTGAGTTACTGCAATCTTCGGAAACAAGTAACCAAATTCAGGATCCCTTTTTGAGCCACCGATTTATAGTATAATATAATAGGCGTACAAGGAAGTCATGGGGTGTCCACATCAAATATTTTTTAATTGATGTTACGGTAAACCTTTGGAATTGCTACTAACGACCGTTAAGAGGTATAGATTTTCAGACCAGACTATACTTTCACCCACTGCGCATGCGCAATTAAATCCTCAAACCGACCGATTCTTCTCAGTTGGAACGCTGGTGTAGGGTTGGGTCAGACTTTCCGCCTTTTTACGAAGGGGTATTGCAATGCTAAGAAGACTCTCTACAGAGAAAAAAGGTTAATTTGATCCATGACCAACTCATTCGGGTTATGCTATTAACAATTTCGATCCAAGGACCAAGTCAGGAACTGCGAACCATCATACGCCAGGGAGCGGAAGAATGGTAAGCCAGAGGTGTAGTAATGATAAACGATTGCTGACAAGTGGCGCATCCGGATTCGTTGAAGCTCAACCCCGCCTTTTCATTAGAAAATGAACGCAATTTTCTAAAACTTCATGGACGAAAATCTATTGATCCTTAGTTTTACACATAATTGGTAAATTTTTTTCACCACTTGGACTAAACTTCCCAGATCCGAAGCTAATAACGTTGAAGAGATTGGCCATGATATTTAAACTTAAAGATGGTCTAGGAAAGAAGGCGGTGGGAACAAGAGATCTATTCGGTAAAAGGCGGGAAGTCTGACCTAACCCTACATGACTATTCCAAGTGAAAAGGATCCATCGGTTTGAGTATTTAATTGGGCATGCGCAGTGGGTGAAAGTATAGTCTGGTCTGACTATACCATCTCCTCAAGGTCGTTAGTAGCGATTCCAAAGGTTTACCGATGTTACTTTGAGTAATGTTTTTAAAAATAATATCTATTGAAATTTATAATCTTATTTATAATACATTTTGTAAATATCCTGATAAGTATTATTGTCATAAACATGACTTGTGGATAATTGTTGAGTGGTAGCACACTACTACTAAGTTAATAACTAAACTAAATTAAGATGATGGTTGTTCTATTTAGTACTATTAGCAACTGTTATATCTTCGGCTTCATGCATTCTCTGTCACCTTCCTAAGACCTCGCCCACAACGGAGCACCGACCAGCGCGATATCCCTAGAGGTTTGCGCTAAGAAAAAAAATCTGGTGCGGTGCGTCTATCATAGCTTACCATCCTATAATAATAATCTTTTTAACATAATTTTAAAGAGTTCACATAAACACTACTTGAAATAAACTCGGCAGCGTTCACTTCTTCACATCTCTCACAAAATTACCATAAAACAGTTTTTTATACAATTTTAGTACGATAATTCTGCACAATATGTCATGCTGAAAATGTATTTTAAAAGTTTCGGTTTAGTTTCAATGGAAACATTTTGTTTCCCTTAAATAATATTTACATTTCATATGATTGTATAGTAAGTACAATTTCCCATAAAATACATACTTTTTGAGCAATGCGCAAATAATATTTTCTTTTCGCTATACCTTTTTTCTCTGCATTTTTTCGGTGATGTAATGAATATATGAAAAGTTAAGCAGCTTGTTTGAGAAGACATTAGGCAAGTTCCATCAAAATTGTTTGAACTGTTTTCGATAAAATTGTAAAATCGATGATATAAAGTGGTACTTCCGGTCAGTAAATTTTGATTAAAATGTTGCTATAAGATCCCGGAAATATACCTACCTTAAATACGTAATTTCAGTTTCCTACAATTTTTCGTTTTTGAGCTAGGCTGTTCATACATACAGAGACTTGTTTATTTGGACTCAAGAGACCTTAAAACGTGTATTTCCTTTGAAAATTTCGAAATTTTCACGATCACAATACTTCTTCTTACTATATATTTCATATATAGGTAATTCAATTTCTTCAATTGTTCATATAATTATGCAATTTACATATTTTAAAATTTGTGTAATTTTTCCTAATAAAGTAGCAAATAATATTCTCTTAAATATTTAATTTTTGCACTACTATAATTTTATTTTGAATTTTTTTAGTACAAATTGAATAACACTGGATAATTTTTTTTTAATTGTTCATACAATTATGCAGTTTATAAATATTAAAATTTATATAATTTGTCCTAATAAAATAACAAATAATATTTATGTTATACAATTATTTTATTTGAAATTTCCTTAATTAACTGGATAACTTAATTTCTTATTAAAGTCAGTAATGAAAAGTCCTGTCATGAACAGTGAAGGATTAGGATACAAGTAATTAAACAAGCTCAGAAATCATAAATGAATAACCTAATTGTAAAAAGCATTTATTTAAAAAAATCACGAAGAAATTCCAAGGATTTTTGGACATATTATTTATTTTTTTAGTAGTGAGGACTGAGGTAATAAGATTTAGAACCTGGATTTGGGAAAATACAAAAATAAAACATTTTTGAATGGATTAAAACTTCCTTGAAAAATTTAGAAAAAATAAGAGAAAACTAATTGAAACCCTTAGTAAAAATTAAGCCCCTACACGAAATCAATTAAATTATTATTATTTTATTTTAATTATTTGTTTACAATTTTTATTTATGTTCGTTTTATTACACCTTTTATTGTTTATGACCGAAACTCAATTTTTCGGTTTTAGAATAACTATTTTCACATCGAGACACAGGAACTTTACTTATTAAAAATGTTCTTTATTTTTTAATATAATTAATTATAGGAAGTGAGATATTTGGACAAGTTTAGTGTGTTCCTAAATGAAAAAAAAAAAAAAAATCGATTATTTTACATTATCTTTTTCCTCAAATATGACAAATTTATCAACAATAGGTAAGTGGAATTTATAAAAAATATAAATTAAATAAAAATTCTTCGTTATTCTAATTGCACTGTATCGGTTTCAATTGCTTTGAGATAAGAAAAGAATTTAATTCAAATCAATCTATTTACTTAAAAATGGTTATCTGCCATAATCGAAATCTTACAATCGAGTTTTTTTATGAGTTATTTTATTATGTTTTGTTTTTTAGTATTTATTGGTGTCGCAACAACCACAGCGATGTAATAGGAATAGTATTTTTATCTTTAATTAATTTGCCGTGAGGTCGATTAAAAAACTTAGTAGTTTTTACTTCCTTGTACGAAGTAAAGGAAGTATTGTAATCGCGAAAATTTTCGGTTTTCAGATCTCGACGGAAATATCCATTTTAACCATCCCTGAAACCATTTTGACTAGTTTCGTCGTGGCGTCTTTAGGTACGTTCGTACGTTCGTATTTCGCATAACTCAAAAACGGTTTGCCGTAGAAAGTTGAAATTTTGTATTTAGGATTGTTGTAAAATCTAGTTGTGAACCTTTCTTTTTGGTCACTGCTTGATCACCGGAAGTGGTACTTTACTTGAAGGTCATAATTGATTTCCATTAAAAATTATATTAAAATACTATGCAAAACTTCTCAAATTTAGTATTTATAATTTATATATTGATTTAAATAACATACTACATTTTGATCAAAATTGGGAAACCGGAAGTGGAACATTATTTGAAGATCATAGTAAACCTTCCTAAAAAAATATATTAAAATATAATGTAAAACATCTTAAATTTGATAAATTAGAGATTTATATCAATATAAATAATATATTAGATTTTGGTTAAAATTGGTGAGGTGAAAGGGGTACTTTACTTGAAGGTCATAATTGATTTCCATTAAAAATTATATTAAAATACTATGCAAAACTTCTCAAATTTAGTATTTATAATTTATATATTGATTTAAATAACATACTACATTTTGATCAAAATTGGGAAACCGGAAGTGGAACATTACTTGAAGATCATAGTAAACCTTCCTAAAAAAATATATTAAAATATAATGTAAAACATCTTAAATTTGATAAATTAGAGATTTATATCAATATAAATAATATATTAGATTTTGGTTAAAATTGGTGAGGTGAAAGGGGTACTTTACTTGAAGGTCATAATTGATTTCAAATAAAAAATTATACTTAAATATACTGCAAAACTTATCACATTTAGTATTTATAATTTATATATTGATTTAAATAACATACTACATTTTGATTTAAATTGGGAAACCGGAAGTGGAACATTATTGAAGATCATAGTAAACCTTCCTAAAAAATTATATTAAAATGTAATGTATAACATCTCAAATTTGATAAATAAGAGATTTATATCAATATAAATAATATATTATATTTTGGTTAAAATTGGTGAGCTGAAAGTGGTACTTTACTTGAAGGTCATAATTGATTTCAAATAAAAAATTATACTTAAATATACTGCAAAACTTATCACATTTAGTATTTATAATTTATATATTGATTTAAATAACATACTACATTTTGATTTAAATTGGGAAACCGGAAGTGGAACATTACTTGAAGATCATAGTAAACCTTCCTAAAAAATTATATTAAAATATAATGTAAAACATCTCAAATTTGATAAATAAGAGATTTATATCAATATAAATAATATATTATATTTTGGTTAAAATTGGTGAGCTGAAAGGGGTACTTTACTTGAAGGTCATAATAAGCTTACATCAAAAATTATATTTAAATTAAAAATCATATGTTTCGGTAATAAAGGTTGCAAACGCAATAAATAAATAAACTTTTCGGCTCACCAATTTTAACCAAAATCTAGTAAATACATTCATATCGATATAAAAGTCATATTTACCTAAATACCGAGATCATATGATTCGGCAATAAAGGTTACAAACGCGATTTTTTTCCCATTCTAATTAAAATAATTTATTGCTCGTTTTAAGTTATAAAATTGAGTTGTAAAATACTTGTTTTCTTCCCCATTTGTGAGTTGAACAAGTCTGCAGCAGTAGAATATGTGGGTTCTTCTGCTTAAAATGTCGGAACCGTCGATTTCCAATGCTTTATCTAGTGACATTGACAGTTCTAATGTTTTAAGGAACACGAAGAAATCTATTGTGAACATATTACCTACTGAAAGAAAACGAAATTTAATAACGGAATGAGTCTTCTAGAAACAAGAGCTTGCTTACGAGCGTGTGTGAGTCAATGGATGTCGCGAAACAGAGTTTCGTTTTTACTGCATTCTTCAGAAACTAGTAACCAAACTCAGGATCATTTTTTGAGCCACGGATTTATAGTTTAATTTAATAGGCGTACAAGGAAGTCATGGGATGTCCACATCAGGTATTTTACAGACAGGTGTTATGCTTTACCATGTTAAATTCATTTTTCGGTATTTTATAATTCTATTGTTTAATTTATTTATATGACTGGTCATATAACAGATTTACACTATAACCGATATACTATAAATATAATAATATATACCACAATAGATTTATATAATCTGTCCAAGTTTACGTAAACATTTAGAATATTAATATTTTTTGCTATGTATTATTTTTTTCAGCTAACATTTTATGGTTTGATATTTCTATTTTATAAATGGAATATATAGACACACATAACACATGCTGATATGAACCTTAAGTTTCATAAAATGTTAATAAATAAATACTAGTCAATTTTGTATTATTAGCCGGGAATCGACTCTGCAATTGGGAGATCCTCCTGGGGGACAACAAGCCTCTTTAAATATGATTTATTAATAAATTGTGTGAGAAACTCGGAAGTTTTTCGTATCTCTGGTTAAGAAATTTTACTTTCTTATCAAGTACTGGATCAAGACGCTTCATGGGTTGGAGTACTTTTTTTTTTAATGATTAAAGCCCGATCTTAACGCATTGTGAAGATGAATTAATGATTACAAAGTCCAATACTTGACAGCCAAATTGCATTCCTTATGCATTCTTTTCAAGTGCTCTCAAACACTCTTGTTATAAAGATCTTTTTTGTTTTTTCTGGTAATATAATTTATCTATAATATAATTTATGTTATAATAATATATTTTATTATATTCATTATTATATTATATTATAGTCATAATAATATAATTTATCTATCTCTCTACCAGATATTTTCAGTTGTTTGACATTCAACTTTGACATTTATATCTATATCCGTCAATATTTATCTTTAGACAGAAGTGTCTTTCGAGTTGAAAGTCTATTCAAGATCTAAGTTCCAATATGGCGTTGTACTACAGTTGAATCATTTGATCATTTAAAAAAAAATTTCCGAGTCACCAAGCATTTAAAGGTTTAAATTCTCTCACATTGCTATTGTTTTTTCCCCCTCATAAGCATACTTATTCTGCCTTCAATATAAGTTAAAATGTTCACTAATACACGCACATAACGTTACTACAGTGCCAGCATATAGTTATAGAATTTTGTTTATAACTTGACTACAACGCTACCTTTCGGATCCTGGCATAACTATGAACCATCGCACATTGCGGTAGCCTGTGGACAAGAGTCGAAAATGCGAATATTTTTTCCAACTTGTTTTGCTTTAGTAATACTTTCATAGTGACCTCTGTGGTATGAAATAGGAACTTTTAATCCAATATTATAAAAACGAACGATAGAAACCATGCTTGAACAAGTGGCAGATCGTATATCTGTCTCAACGAAACAATTTAGTTGATCCTTCTTTCATGCTAAGGGCACATCAACTGCAAATGAATTTTTAGACTGGAAGGCATCGAGGAAGGTAAGTAATAACCATTTTTTTGTTAATACTTTTGAATAACATTTTTTGGTTAATATCTTTAAATTACTTTTTAAAAAAAACTTCAAGTAAATATTTTTCAATTTCGACCCAAAACATTCTTAGTTTCTGAAATATTTTGATTTAGTAACAATTATACATCATAAATATATTAATCTTTCCTGCTTTAATCTGCTTTGAATGGTTCTGTGATTGTTTGTTTCAGAAAACTATATGCCGTCTAGTGTACATAATGTTTTATTTCATTAGAAAGCTTCCCATAAAGTCATCAGAAAAAATAGATTGAATCACACGTGGAAGAACAGTAGTGTCAGTTCCAATGCTGATCTTTCAACTTTTAATATCTTCGGACCCTCCTGCAAGTAGGAAAGCGAGCAACTCAAATTCGAAGGTTTATTCAGAGGACATTAAAAAATATCTTTTGAACGATGACGACTCTTCTCTGAATTCACTCCAATTTGAACTGGAGAACTTACCCCCATCTTGAAGAGAGTACTTCAATGAGCAGCGAATCATTATAATTTTTCTGATGTAATTTAATCAATTCATATATTGTAAAAAAATTGTTTTGTGATATTAATTATTAGTTTGTTAACTCTAAAAAAACTTAATTTTTTTTTCAAAGATCCTTAATAGATGGTATTTTAGTGGTCAGTTCGAAGTTTTCTTTAAAAACCCGTCAAGAATGACTTTTGTCCACTTCGACCGTAATAGCGCCGCCCTGTGCATCGTCTCGAATACACAAATATGAATTTGACATTAATCATTCTATTCGTTCAGAAGTTACACGATCACAAACAGATGCAGCAACGATTATATATATATATATATATATAGACGTCGGTTTTTGAAAAAGGGTTAAGCGCCAAAAATTCGAAATTTAGGTTGCAATTGATTATGTGACATAAACACCACCTCTATCGATTTCCGCTCACGATGTACCGAGAAAAAAAATTGTAAATCGTCTAAAAATCGAATCTTGATGACGTAAGCACCAAATATTAAAGACTCTCAGTCGTCACTCTGGCCTTAACCAGTACTAGAAGCTTTAAAAATATATTTTAATTATAAAGGTTTTGCCAGATTCATAAACTCTTACTGTATACAATAAAGAATAAAATAAAAAAAAAAAATTCTAGTTGGGGAAAAATCTTTTCCTGTAATGTTTGCTATAATGGCGCTTACGCCTTTTTCAAACGACGTCGATATATGTATATAGGAAACAAACTGGGAAGAAGTCCATTAGAATAACTATGGTGTATACTTTTTTGGCATTATTATTTCTGATGTTTTTTTTCGACCCCAATCTTATGGTTTCGAGTTGTCACATAAATCCGAACTCTATTATTTGGAAAATGTTTATTATAATCTCCTCAAGATATGGCGATAGAAAATATAATAGAATAGCCCCCCAATCACCAGTCATCATGTCATTCATTAGATCAAGAAATTGGAGGAAGAACTATAAAAAACTAAAAGAACTATAGGTGAGTCAATTGTTTCTATTCAATTTTCTAATGTTGAGACTTAACAATTTGTTTATCAATAGCAATTATATTATGAATCACAGTCAATTTAATTTATTATATATATATATATATATATATATATATATATATATATATATATATATATATATATTATTCTTTCACAAAAATATACTAATAATACAAAAATATCGACGCTGAGCAATAAGTGGGTGAGTTCTAAATATAGTGGTAATTAGCATGTATTAGTCCATGCGGGATGTCAGTACTCAACGACATCTACACTTATATTGAAGTTTAAATGGGTTTAATCATAAAGATCTCTTAACCAGCTCTTTTTGAACTATCTTTGGTTGTTTCGGGGGGTACGTGTTTTGCCGCCATGTTCTGTATAAGTTTATTATAACGACGTTGGGATTTGTCACATACAGTTCCGGACTTAAATATTTGGCACCCCCGGGCAATCATATCATGAACGTCCCCTCTCCCCTCCAAAAAAAAAAATGTAATTTAGGAGAAAAAAATGAGGCAAATGCGAAGGATGTACTTTTATTTGAAGTATACCACAGTTAGCTCTAAGTTTTTCAAATAATTATTATGACGCGGAGTTTCGCGGACAATCTTCAATATAAACTATTGAATCGTCTGTAATGCATAAGCGATTTAATTAAATATTCTACGGGCGGTCGCTTCCCCCACTCTGGATCCGCTACTGCCAGTTAATAATTTAGAGTAAAAATCTATCCAAATTTATAAATTAATTTAGAATATTAATATTTCTAGCTATATATTATTTTTTCAACTAAAATTTTATGATTTGATATTTCTGTTATAAATAGAATCGACGTCGTTTTTGGAAAAAGGCGTAAGCGCCATCTAGCAAACTTTATAGGAAACACATGAAATGATTATTCCCCAAATAACAATAATTTTTTTTTTTTATTTTATTCTTTATTGTGTAGCATGAGTTTATTAATCTGCCAAGACCTTTATAGTTACAATTTATTTTAAAGTATTCAAGCACTGGTTAAGGCTAGAGTGACGACTGAGAGTCGTTAGTATTTGGTGCTTACGTAATCAATATTCGATTTTTAGACCATTTCCAATTTTTTTCTCGATATATCGTGAGCGGGAATCGATGAAGGTGGTGTATATGTCCCATAATTGATTGAAACATAAATTTCGAATTATGGGTGCTTTAGCCTTTTTCAAAAAAACGACGTCGATATGAACCTTGAAAGTTTCGTAAAATGTTAATAAATAAGTACTAATTATTTTTGTATTATTAGCCGTGGATCGATTCCGCGAACGGGAGATCCCCCTGGTGTACAAAAAACAAGCTCAACAACATTGATTGTAATCAATAAGGTAGCCATGCACAGTTAAAAGAATATTTGTTTTCAAGATTTAATTATTTTTTAAGATTTATATATTTATATATTTATATTATATATAGATTTATATATATTTTTTAAGATTATACTTAAGATTTAATTATTTATGAAAAATCTAAACTTGTAGGTATGTGGTTCTAAAAGAAAATCGTGGCTAAAGCTCTTATTTTTCTTGTGACATTCTTGAAAATCTAAAATTCGATGCTAACATAACAGCAAAGGACGTCTCTGTCCTTTATCTTCCCTCGCCAAGGATCTGATGAGTCGAGGCCATCTTAATGATACACACACCCTACATCATCAGTCATAAATGAAAGAGTGGTAACTCAAGACAAGGTTTATTCGTTCCGATTTTAAATTAATTTGGATTCAACTTGACAATCGCGACTCATTATCAGTGGCTCCTGCCGAAGTTACTGGAAGATCTCCGTACTCAACTTCAACTCAGGCCGTCACTGGTCACATATTATTTGTTTGAAAGCCGAATGTTACTTTTTAAGGTACCTATGGTATGCATGTCCTTTCTTAGTGTTTTGAATTTTCGGACAGGTCGGGGCATAAATTACTGACACATTTTGAAGGGCTGTAAAAATCAATCAATTCATCTTACAAATCTTGGTCATTATTGAGCTGGATTCTGATTCGAATCCGATATTTATCGGACCGTGTGAAAACCCTCTCGTAGTTTCAGTAAATTACTATTTCTGGCGAATCTGTAAATATGTGTAGCTTAGTCCATATTTTTCGGAGCAAATAACACACTATAAATCTTGATTTTTTCAGTAATTGGTAATTTTGATCGTTTATTAAAAAGATAAAGTATTAATTTGAGTGGTAAATTAATTAATTGGATGTGGGGAGAGCTAAGGTCAGTCGTTTATACGGTGCCAATCCAAAATATGTTTCTGTTTCGGCCTGAGTCAAACATTTTTCATGAAGAAAAATCCATATAAAATTTAAAAAATCTGGTGCGGTGCGCTCATCACACAACTTTCTCTTACCATGCTACAATAATAATATTTTAAACATACTTTTAAAGAGTTCATATTAACATCATTTTTTGAAAAAGGCTTAGGCGCCAAAAATTCAAAATTTAGATTTAAATTTATTATGGGACGTAAACACTACCTCTATCTATTCCTGCTCACGATATGCCGAAAAATAAAATTGAAAATGGTCTAAAAATCTGCTATCGATGACGTAATCACCAAATACTGTCGACTGTCAGTCGTCACTCTGGCCTCGACCAGTGCTAGAAGTCTTAAAAATATACTGTAATTATAAACGTTTTGACAGCTTAATTAACTTCTACTATATAAAAAAAAAACAATGTTATTTCTTGAAAAAACGTTTCATGTGTTTCCTGTAACGTTTGTTTAATGGCGTTTAGGTCTTATTCAAAAGACGACGTCGATATAAACACTACTTGAAATTATTTTATTATAGAAAGCACTTCTTCAAGTCTTCTCTCACAGAAAGTACACTAAATTGCTTCCGTGGAAATTTTTTGTTTCCATTTAATAATATAAAAGTATAAATTATTAAGGTAATTTCTACTTTTACATTATTTCATTATCATTATTACAGAGCGTATTGTTGACAACAGGTTGTTTGTTATGCCTTTTAATCTTTTAATAATACACTTTATCATTGCCAATACTAGGCCGATTTAGATTTTTCTTTTTTAGAGAATTAATTATAATGCTCATGATTTCCTACATAATTTTCATAAAATGCATACTTCTTAAGTTATGCGCAAATCAAATTTTGTTATTGCTATAATTTTTTTTACGTGTATTTTCTCGTTGATATTCTAGATACATGAAAAGTTTCATCAAAATCGTTAAAGCCGAGAAAATTGTATACAAAATGTAAAGAAGAGCTACACTGTTCACACACACACACACACAGACCATTTTGTGAGACTTGTTTATTTAAACTCAGGGGAACTTTAACCGTGTATTTCTGTTAAAAACTGGGATCCAGAATTTCTCTCGATCGCAATACTTTCCCTTTTCCGCAATACTATGACCAAAATGTCAAATGTAAGGGAAAGTAATATATCTGATGTGGATACCCCATGACTTCCTTGTACGCCTATTAAAGTGACCCTGAATTTGGTTACTAGTTTCCGAAGATAGCAGTATCTCAAAAACGACCCTAGGCGTCCCGGCGTCACATAAAGACACAAACACACACAAGCTCTTGTTTCTAGAGGTATCATTCAGTTATTGTATGCCGTTTTCTTTCAGTTGGTAACAAGCTCCCAAGATATTTCTTCGTGTTCCTTGACAATATTAGAACTGTCAATGTCACTAGATAAAGCATTGGAAATCGACGATTTCAACATTTTAAGCGGGAAAACCCGCTTAACTTATATCTTATTCTCTTTTTGCGGACTTGTTCAGCTCACAAATGGGAAGGGAAAAAAAAGTAGTTTACACTCAATTTTAACACTTAAAACAAGCAATGAAATTGTGTAATTAGAGTGGAAAAAAAAATCGCGTTTATCATCAAATCATATGATCTCTGTATTAAATGTCAATATACCTTTTGATGTAAGTTTATTATGACCTTCAAGTAAAGTACCTCGTTCGGCTCTTCAACCAAAATCTATTATATTATTTACATTGATATACAAGTCTAATTTACCAAATTTGAGATGTTTTAAATTATATTTAAAATAATTTTTGATGAAAGTCTAACATAACCTTCAAGTAAAGTACCACTTTCGGTTTGTCAATTTTAACCAAAATTAGGTATGCTATTTATATTAATATGTGAGTCCTATATGACAAATTGGAGAAGTTTTACACTATATTTTAATATACTTTTTGATGAAAATCAATAATGACCTTCAAATAAAGTACCACTTCCGGTAATGGTGCAGTGGACCAAAAAAGGAGGTTCACAACTAGATTTTATAATAATTCTAAATTCAAAATTTTGACTTTCTACGGCATACCATTTTTGAGTTATGCGAGATACTTACGGACGAGATACGTAAAGAGGTTACGACGAAAATAAAAATTAATTCTGGGATGGTCAAATTGGATATTTCCGTTGAAATCTCAAAATCGAAAATTTTACATTGAAACATTGAAATAGGTTGTAAAATATATTTATTTAAAATGGTTAATAGGTATTATTCCAGATTCACTTTAGGTATATCTACTTCAATGTTTTGTGGACGGTCAGAATTTTGCAAAAAATCAACTTACTTTTGGTCCATGACTTCCAAGGCTCTCCTCAGGTAGTAATGATTCTGCTTATAATAGTCATAGATGTTACTTGAACTGATATCTGGAGTCTCTATGCAACCACGAGTGTTTCTCTTATCGGCTCTCTAATTTTCGTCTTTGAAATTACCCTCTTATCTTGTTCAATTAGTTCTACATAATAAGAAATGAAAATATTCAATCTTTATCTCAAAACGGCTCTTGCCTTGTTTGGAATGTTGAGTGACATAATTCGATTGCGTATACAGTGCCTATAAACAGCGATGCGAGAATGCTTGGCATTGAGGTAAGAAAGAGAAAGGATAGTTACCACTGCGAGGTCATCCCCGGCGGCGTTGTGGCGGAAGTAGCAGAAGAGGAGGAAGGCGAAGAGGAAGTGGACGGAGCGCATCATAGTCCGACACTGGCACAGCTTCGCCTATGCCTCCTCTATATCAAGGGCTCTTCAATCATATCTTCGCTACTTTTCGAGTGTTTTCCTTCCATGTTTTTTTCATAATAATTGCGGTCCCCCCTCCGGAAATTTAGACAATATCTTAGGCCAAAATAGATAAGATTTGGAAGATACCTGAGTGGAAAAAAATCTCAAAAAGGAAAGCAATAGTTGAAAATAAAACTAGGAGGAAGACTTAATGCTTGTGCCGCTTGAACTAATTTTATTGAAAAAAAACGCTGCAAATTATTACACAATGGTTTATTATTCCACAAAAATATCTATTCTGTCCAAGTAAAAAAAATGAAGCAGTAGGCACCAAAGGAAAATAAATTTGAAGCTTGTCACAAGATGTTCGCCATGAGAGTGCCGAACTGTTTTAATTAAAAAAACTGCCTCAATGCAAGTAGGCTGTAATGTAAAATGATACAGAGGAAATATTTGATGTGCACTTCACTAGGAAAAAATAAAAACGAAGTTCATAAAGCTATATCTAAGCTAATAATGGTCCGATTTAGGTGATTTCTAGTTCGTATTGTAGGGATTTTCGTTAGCTTTCGTTTAAATACAATAAAACCACCAAACAAAAATTTTTTACGGACGGATTTTTTTTTTATTCGATATTTGGATTCTACGTATCTTGAAACGTAAAACCTCAAATTATGAGGGGGGGTACAAACAAATTTTCCTTGGTCGATTCCAAAGGTCTATTATTGAAAATAATAAACCAAAAGCATTTACAGATAGAGATTTTTTTATTTTTCGTTTTTTTTCTTTATTGTTATTTTAATGCCTTGTTATGCTGATTCCAAAACACCTTACATTTTCTCTCTATCTTTATAAATGGCCGAGTTATGGGCTTATTAGATATTTAATCGGTAATTATACAAAAAAATTTATTTTTCAATTTTTTTTTTTTTTCATGTCTCGTTATGCTGATTCCAAAGCACCTTACATTTTCTCTGTATCTTTATAAATGACCGAGTTATGGGCTTATGAGATCTCTAATCGGCCGCCATTTTGAAACAAACAGACGGATTGTAATGTCGAGTTCCGAGGATCATCCCGGGGTGACCTGTGACTTTGGTACCGAATATCAAGAAAATCGGTTCAGTAGTCTCGGAGAAATGCCGCGGATGGCGGACGGACGATTTTTTTTTTATTCGATATTTGCATTCTACTTATCTTGAAAACGTTTATTATTGAAAATAATAAACCAAAAAGTTAACAAGCAGTAAGATAAGACAGTTTGATAAAAAAAAAAATCTGATGGAGTGCGCGCGCGCACCACACAACTTCCCCTTACCGTCCTATAATAATTATCTTTTTAATATAATTTTAAAGAGTTCACATAAATAATACTTGAAATAAACTCAGCAGCATTCACTTCTTCACATCTTCTCCCACTTAAGTGCAATAATACAGTTTTTTAAACCTTTTTAGTTCAACAATGCTGTACACTATCACATCGATCACATCTCCAGGATAAGACAGAAAAAAAGGAAAGAGTTTGAACTCCATGAAAGCGCTGACTTGGGATCATGATGCCTGGCTGCCTTGGAATGAGGCACAAAGGAGGAAGATGAAGTAGAAGAAAATTATGCTATAAGATAATGAAAATGAAGATATTTAAAATATTGTGAAAATATAGAAAGAAAGATGATGAATGAAATTAAAGATATAATAAAATACATGAAAATTATACTAAAACTAATATTAATTATAATAACTAATAGAATGAAGATTTAGGATCATGAAAAGTATATCAAGATAATTGTGATAATATAAGTAATGCAAATGGTTTCTATGTAAGATATAATAAAATACATGAAAAAGTTTATGTAAAAAATAAAGTAAAATAAAGAGGTTTTCATACTCACAGTAGTGTCTAATCGATTCTCTCTTAGCTGATCCATATTCGTTTGTACCGGCAAGAGGTTCAACTGTGACAGTGGCCAAGAATAAAAGAACTTTTTTGTAAGTATATTTTATATAATCAACTGGTACGTTTAATTTTTTTATAAAAAGGTGCGTAATATTATTGATAAAGTATTTTTATTAATTGCCTAAAATTAATAATGAGGAGAGAGACAAAACCATACTCAATTAAATAAGTTAACACATTCATGTGAACAGTTACAAATATAAATAAATATTAGATATTATTTAATATATATTACACTGTAGTAAGGAATAACCGTATTATACTGGCAAGGTTCAAATCAGGGAGTTAGGTCGTAAGTGGCCACAATTTGGGCAATAATTAATTATATTATTATTTAATTACATCTTCAATTACAATTTCTGTAATTGTGTTAAGTATTTGCGATTTCTCCTTTCCATTATTGTAATTGTAGTTGAGGCTCTCAATTGCAATTACTACATGACGGTAAGTAATTGAAAGCACAATTACATTTACTTTTTGACGATAATTGCAAGTATAATTACAATAACTTCTTGAGGCTAAGCAACTAAACTACTCTATATTTTATTTTGTGGTATTTTTTGTAAAATTCCATTCGATTCATTGAAACTCGCCATTTGGAAACGTATCTCTTAGCACATTTGTGGAAATAACTTATTTTTAGAGCCGTTTCGGCGTTAAGTAATTGCAGTTACCAATTACAATTACTAGAAAGTGTAGAAATAAAATTACAATTACAATTATTTATAATTGTAATTTTATTACTGTAATTTCAAATTACACTAATTGAGTCGCTTATTTCCAAAATGAACCCTAATTGTTTTTTTCGGAAATTGAGATAAATATTGATTTGTATGTTAAAACACCCAAGGAATTAGATGGTGTTGTTATTTTTTTCCCGAAAGGAGCCTAAATATTAGAAAAAGTGGTTTAAAAATACGTAAATTTCCAAAACCATACTTTATTTTGTTCCAGAATGTTCCTAGATTACAGCTTTATTTCATTCCAAACCGTGCCTCCAACTACAGTAAAGTGGGACATAAATCATTATTTTCTTTCCAAAAGGGACCCTATTTTTCAAATCAATCAACAGGTGGTCCTCTCTTCTGCGTTTTTTTTTCTTCTGAAGACTGTAAATTAATTATTTCTTGTTTTGATTCGCGTAGTTTTTCTGTGGTTGATAAAGCGTTTTTCGAATTTTCTAAAAAATTTCCGTCCAGATGATTTAACCTTATCTAAATATTTCAACCGACAATTCTTTATCACTCACTTTCGATGTTGTTTTCGTTTGGTGCTTCGTAAAGGTTTTTTTTTTTTTTTTATATTTTGTGAAGAAGCCAAAAAATAAATAATTTAATGATGTCAGATGAAAGAAACATTGAGAAATGTGAAAATAACCGAAATCCTGATAATGACACAAATTTTAATAATATCACAGAAAAGCACATTTTAGCTGATGAAATATTTTTTGACGAACTATTATAATCTGTTTACTGAATACTGTTTTTGTTTTTGAAACTTAAACATTAGTATTATTTATTTTACGGGTAATATTATTTTATGTATTTTTTATTGTTCTATTATTAATACCCTTGATGTTTAGTCTAATTTAAAAAAATACGTTTTGTTTTACGTTTATCTTAAGTATTTTTGAAAAATAAATTATTCTCAAGCATTTTTTAACCTTTTCATTCGAATAATAATAGTAAATAAATTGATCTTATAGCACCTTTATAACACAGGAAATATAAAATTATTGAAGTTCAATGTCAATCATTTTTCTCGTTCCAAAACGAACCCTAATCAATTTTATTTGTTCCAAAACCGGCCTTGAAGTTTAATTTGTTCCAAAACCGGCCTTATTGAAATTTAGATACTCCTTAATTAATATTAAAATAATCAAGGATTTCTGAAAATATGTGCTACAAATGAAGATTTTTTTACTTTATTTAAAAAAAAAAAAATGGTTTTGATATCACCATTGGAATAAAAAATATAGTTTTTCCCGTTTCCTGAAAATTTGTCAATGATGATCAGGCTTCATTTTGGAAATAAACGACTCAATTGGTAAGTAATTGTAATTGAAATTACATTTTGCCCAACACTGGTAACTGAGGGACATGGAACAGTGTAACGGTAAGGTTTGACTGAGTGGAGCAGGTTGTCACTGTTACGGACCGAGATTATGTGACGTGTCACTGCTCCACCGGTAGTCACACATCTGGGGATAACAGTGAAATAACTTTCTTCAAATAAACAACGTGTGTTCTCTGATCAACAATGAAGAAAGTGCTTAATCGTAAAGACAACAACAGTGTCGATAAATTAAATGTTACATGTTCACGTAAGGAATTACGAAAGGAAAAACGATTGATGAAGAAACGAAACAAAAGCCTTTTTCATGAAAAGTTAAAAGAGAAGAAAGTTAAGCTAAAGTCTAGTATGGGTCAATCAGTGGGACAATTGTCTAAATTATGTAACAGTGATTTAATTAATTCCCCCGTTTCAAATCATAAAATCAGCTCGAAGAGGGACCTTAATTCATCAGGTACAGACCAGCCTAATTTACCTAGCAAGTGTTTCAAAAAAGTTACATTTTCTGCCATGAAAATTCAACAGAATGAAAAAGTGCATTGTAATGAAGACCAAACTGTTCATAAACTGAAAAAAACTGGACCGAGTAAATTTCAGAAACAAATGCAAAATCAGCGCAAGAGACAGTTATTAGATGCAGTAAAAGAAGATGAAAAAGAGATAAAAGTACTTGAAAAGAGATTAAAATTAAACAAACGAAAAAGCAAATCTACTTCTAGAGGATTTGTTGAATGCGGTCTTGATTATATTTTAGATGCTTGTGATCCAGAAAGGTTAAAATCTGCTAGCAATAATCAAGTCAATTTTGAGGATTCAGATTCAGATTTTTTTGAAGATGTTTCCTTTGTTGAAGGGAAAAACATTAACAAAAGGGACCAACCTGATAGAAGAAATCAGCAAAGTTTATCTGATTCTAAACTAAAAACTATTATTGTAGACGATGAAGTGATTAGGAATACAAATGAAATGTCACCTAACAGCCAAGATGATTCAGAACCTGAAGGAGATACTGATTCTGACGAATCAGAAGTAATTACTGAATCATCTAAACCTGTAATAATAAATGATCTTGAAAATAACCCTGTTGAAAATAAGTTTTGGGAGGACATATATGGCCGGTTGCGTGATAGTAAGGGTAACATCATTAAAGTAAACCAAGAAAAGTATATTCCTCCGCACTTGAGATTATGTGAAAATTCTGAAATTACAAAAGCCAAAAAGCAAATTAAAGGTTTGTTGAACCGATTAGCACAAAGTAATATGAATAGTATTGTAAATGAAATCGAAAATATATATTCTAAGCATAGCAGAAATGCAGTCAACGAAATTATTATTGAATTTACTTTAGATAATGTGGTAAAAAATACATTATCTCCGCAGCGCCTTATTATTGATCATGCAATGCTCATTGGGCTTCTTCATGCAAATATTGGTCTAGAGGTCGGTGCTTTTATGCTCCAAAAACTTGTGGAACGGTTTAATGTTATGTTTTCGGAAGACCATGAAGTGGAAAACAAGGAATTGGACAATATTTTATATTTAATTTCATATTTGTACTATTATAAATTATTCGAATCATGTCTAATGTATGATTTATTAAATAAACTAAGCAATAATTTTAGAGAAAAGAACGTTGACCTTATATTAGTTATATTAAAAAGTGTTGGATTTTCTCTCCGAAAAGATGACCCAAATGCGATGAAGCAATTTCTCTTAACTGTGCAAAAACAATTCAATCAATTATCAGCAGAAGAAAATTCTCGAATGAAATATTTGTTAAGTATTTTAATTAATATAAAAAATAACAATATTACAAAACTGTCTGATTTCAATCCAACTCAGCATGAAGAATTAAAGAAAGTGTTAAAATCTTTAATAAGAAAAGGAAATACCATTGTAACATTACAAATTAAACTTGATGACCTCCTTAATGCTGAAAAAAATGGTAAATGGTGGCTGGTTGGTTCTGCGTGGAAGAATGAAGAAGGAGTAGTAAAAACCGTTCAAGAGAAACTTTTACAAGAAAAATATTCTGCCAAATTATTGGAATTAGCTAAGAAACAACGAATGAATACAGACAATAGACGAAATATATTCTGTATACTAATGACTGCTGAAGATTATCAGGATGCGTTTGAGAAACTTTTAAGATTAGGCTTAAAGGGCCAACAGGAAAGAGAAATTCCTCTTGTTATTGTGCATTGCTTACTTCAAGAGAAAAATTTCAATCCATATTATGGCCTTGTTTCTGACCAGTTATGCATGTCTGACAGAAGACATCAGATGACTCTTCAGTGTGCTTTATGGGATAGGTTTAGAGATCTTCAATCATTGTCTTCCTATCAGATCCATATATTAGCTAGGTTTTTAGCTCAATTATTGATTGCCGGTTCTTTGCCAATTTCTGTTCTTAAGGTTGTTGAATTTGCTGAACTTGATAAATATCACATCAGACTTCTGAGGCAGACAATACTATCAATAGCCAATGAAGAGAACATTGATAATGTCAAAGAGATATTCATGAAAGTATCTAAAGCAAAGAAATTGTCGCTTTTTAGGGAAGCTTTGAAATTATTTATTCATCATTTTATTATCAGAAATATGGCTGAGGGAGATCTTTACAAAAGATTGAATATGATTAGCTCAATATTAATAGGGGATGTTAGCTAATTCAGTCTAATAGTTGATAAATATATTGTATATATTGGTATATCCAATCGTGCCCAAATTTTAGTTCATGTATGTTAAATATGATTCTGAAGGAACACAAATGAAAACATTTAATTACTAAGTCTTCCCTGATGTTTTTCATATCATGGATATTTTTATTTTTAGATGAAAGTTCCTTATGAATTAAGTTCCTTCAAGTGCAACTCAATTTTATTTACAATTAGTATGGTTGGTATCATTTTACCTTAACTTATGTGTCCATTGAAATAGTTTTCCTCTTAGTTTTTTTTTTTTTTTTTTTTCATCGTCCTTATATCTTGTTCTATTTAAATCAATACCATGAAATCCTAGCATTCATAGAATGTTTGTATTAATAAAATTTAGCGTGTACTAAAGATTTGACTCATTTCTGTGAAATGCTAAGGATTAATTATTTTACATGTAATTTTGATATTACATCAAATATATAAAATATATAAAAATATATATGTCTGGTATGCATTAAATACAATTTAATAATTGTATTTTTGATATAGTTTATTAATGAATAAATTTTTGAACAAATTGTAAATGAAATGAATAAATATAAATACACGAGTAATTAATGTATATTATATGTATTATATTTTTAAAGAATAAACTATTTTATTTGTTTTTAAATGATGTAAACTTTTTTTTTAAGTCTGTAAACAACCTACTCCATCTCTGTGTACATTGAGCTATTGTAGCTTTCCAATTTACTGTGTTTAGCTCAGTGGCACTTTAGTATCCATCAGGCTTTAAAAGGTTTCTCACCTTTTTTATTTTATTGGTGTTTAATCTTCTTTCCTACTCCTATTTAGGCCAACAGAGCAAGTTATTCCTGCAGGTTACCAACCTATCTTAACCAGTGTGGAAAGGTCCATATTCATTCTGTGTATCTGCTGCGAAATAAATTTTAACCCGCCCTGGCCGTATTAGGTCTCCCACCTGATCTTTTGTTAACTATTATGCCGTTTGAAATTTCTATGGATGGAATAGAGTAATAAGCACTCCGCCTAATACTCAATAGGTCACCCATCACCCTTCCTATATCTAAAATCTCCTTCAATTCAAGTTTTTAGGCCATTCTCAGCTAAGAAGAATCCTTCTTTCTGAGCTTTTGTGAAATTCCAGTGTAGTTTTTAGAAGCTTACAAGGTGGGATGTTGTGTTGTGTTCTCAATAAGAAAATCAAACTTTTTATTTTGTGTCAATTATTAATTTGAATAGGTCGAGTTTGTTCGTCAGTGTATAACAAATAGAGTTTACTTATTTCAAATCAAAATGTTAATTTATTGCAGTTAAAGTTACAATAGCTTTATACCCCATCTATCCATAGCATTTGAACATACCTTTCTTGTCAGCTCCAATACCCTCTGGAATTCTCTCTCCTTAATATTATGTAATAATTCTCTTATCCAGAGAGATGCTCGTAAACCAAAGAATTTTAGGTACCAAACTATATTTTCAGTTTTATCCACATCAGATGAAAAAAAAATGTTTTTACTTAGTGGAAAAATTTCTTCTGAAGTGTTCAAAATAATATATAAGGCCTGTCCGGTGACTTTTTGCTTTACATTTTTTCAACCTTTTGGTATTTCTGATTAAGGCTTAGATAATTAATCAAATAAACTAATGCAGATTACTGGTAAAAAAATGTATTGCCCTTTGAAACAAATAATTTTGGCTAATTTCTGTTGCAATTTTTGTTTTTAAATATTTTTGATCAAACCTCTGGCATGTTTTTTAATTTTTATAGCAAAATAAATTTTTCCTACGCTTTCAATTAATCACTGCTTATGATTGTTTTCCACCTCATCTAAAAAAGGTTTAAGAAATTCGAATAATCTTATATTCTGTAAGCGCGCTCTTAATTCCACTAAGATCGACATTTTTAATCTTTGGTTCCGATGATGCTGTGAATATATATATATATCTTGTTTGGGTAAGGTTGATAAAAGTGACCTAGAGCAATAAATGCCTGCCCACTTATACATATGTACACACTCACAAGAAATTGCGGTTACCAAAGTTTCAGATCTTTAGTGTCCTAACTATTGTTTACTGTTATAAATTACTTACACAAACCATAGAACAAATATCATTTTCAAAGAAATATTATTTACATAAACAAATGTTTAATAATCACCTTATCCAAATATCAATTAGGGTAAATAGAATATGGAAAATTTAATGCAATAAATTATTTAGACAATATAATTTTTTTTTAAATTTATACATCTTTTATACGATAGCATATGCCAGGTATGAATATATACAAAAAAAAACATTAGTAGTTGAAGAAAATTAAATTCATACACATATATATTTTTCAAATCAATATTTTAAAGCAACTTATTTGAATATAAATAGCAACATCTTACCTAATGAATAATATTATGATCCATTTTTCAATATTCCAAGTTATCATCTTGTTTACCATAGTTATTGCAAAATTAAATATTTCTTTCTTACTTTTCTCCTAAGGTAATTACGAACATCTAAGATAAATTTCTTACTTCCATTAGAGAAGTATACTGCTACTAAATTAGGTTTTGCAAAAAAATTATCTTTATTATTTGTTACTTTTTCCTGGAAATATATAAAAAAAATTATTGTTTTTTTACAATCTAAGACACCATTTAGCACTATGTAAAAAAATTTCTTCATTTTTTATAGTTTGTTCATAATTTATTTAATACAAAGTTAATTCCTTCATCTTTATTATGGTTTTTTCTTCATTATATAGACTTCATCTTTTTCTTCACCATTTATTACTTTATCATCTTCATATCTTGAATTTTTTTTTCTAATATATTTATTGCCTCTAGATTAATTATTATTTCATAATCTGAAATTTGATTTTCAATTTTCATATCAAATTGTTTGTCTTTATCACTTAGTGTATTATCATTTTCAGCACTTTCAGTTTTAACTATAAAATTTTTCCCTCTATTATCATCAATTAAATCTTAATCCGTTTTAAAATTTGTCTCTGATATATTTTTTTCTTCTTTTATCAAAACTGTTTGACGATTCCTAGAACTTATTATTGATTAATTAAAAAATAGGGTAACCCATAAAAGGGAAAAAAAAATTAATTTAATTTTTTGTAAAAATTAATTAATATAAATCATGTTTACATAATGGTATTGTTTACGATTATTTTAATTACTTATTGTGTTTTAAAAAAAAACGTGGTTTCGTTCAAATGCTATTCGTATCGATTAATTTTAACTTTTTGGGTTATCGAGGCCTCTTTAATGAAAACTATCGATTTTAAGATCGTGTTCCTAAACATCGATTTATTTTATCTTTAATGATATCCTAGATATTGATGTCTATTCATGGGTTATTGGGGCCCTTATAATGAAAATAATATTGATTTTAAGATCGTTCACTCAAGTATCGATTTATTTTAACTTTTATGATATCCTTGATCATAAAGTCTATTACTGGGTATTTTGAGGCCCTTTTTATAAAAATACTATCGATTTTAAGATTGCACGCTTATGTATAATTCATTTCAGCATTTTTGATATCTTTAATGTTGAAGTCGATTATTGGATCAAGTTTCATCGAACTGTATAAAGTGAGCATGCATTAATTTTCGAAGTTGGTAATTATGAATTTCATTGCAATTCTATTAATTACTACTTTTACAGTATTCTTCGGAACAGGGATCATTTATCACTTATATAAAGACTCAATCAAATTTATAATCAATAACGCAAAATAGATTTTTGATCGTGCATAGACATTTCGATAAATTGTTATTATCGCTTAATGTAAATATTAATAGTAGTTAAGTAGTAAAAAAAGAACTTTCAAACCAAGAGCTTACCATATATAAATTAATAATAACGAAACTAGATATCGAATAATTGTCCATTGTCACACAAACGCATATACACACACACACATACAGGCAAACAACACAAAATTTTTTGCGGACGGATTTTTTTTTATTCGATATTTGGATTCTACGTATCTTGAAACGTAAAACCTCAAATTTTGAGGGGGGGGTTACAAAAAATTTTTCTTTGGTCGATTCCAAAGGTCTATTATTGAAAATAATAAACCAAAAGCATTTACAGATAGAGATTTTTTTATTTTTCGTTTTTTTTCTTTTTTCTTTTTTGTTATTTTAATGCCTTGTTATGCTGATTCCAAAACACCTTACGTTTCTTCTCGATGTTTATAAATGGCCAAGTTATGGGTATATAAGATCTTTAATCGGCAATTATTATAGATTTTTTGTTTTTCAATTTTTTTTTTTTTTTTTTTTTTTTTGGTTTCTCGTTATGCTGATTCCAAAACACCTTACATTTTCTCTCTATCTTTATAAATGACCGAGTTATGGACTTATGAGATCTCTAATCGGCCGCCATTTTGAAACAAACAGACGGATTATAATGTCGAGTTCCGAGGATCATCCCGGGGTGACCTGTGACTTTGGTACCGAATCTCAAGAAAATCGGTCCAGTAGTCTCGGAGAAAAGCCGCGGACGGACGGACGGATTTTTTTTTATTCGATATTTGGATTCTACGTATCTTGAAACGTAAAACCTCAAATTTTGAGGGGGGGGGGGGGTTACAAAAAAATTTTCTTTGGTCGATTCCAAAGGTCTATTATTGAAAATAATAAACCAAAAATGAAAAGAAGAATGGAAAGCCATAGATTTTGAATATTTAAAAATGTCTGATGTGAACACCCCATGACTTCTTTGTACGCCTATTAAACTATAAATCGACGGCTCAAAAAGTGACCCTGAATTTGGTTAGTAGTCCATCTATTGACACATACAGACACACAAAAACACACACACACAAGCTCTTGTTTCTTGAGGTCTTATTCCGTTATTATATGTTGTTTTCTTTCAGTTGATAACAAGTTCCCAAGATATTTCTTCGTGTTCCTTGACAACATTAGAACTGTTTATGTCACTAGATAAAGCAGCATAAATCAACGGATTTAACATTTTAAGCGGAAGAAACTGCTTAATTAATATATTATTCTCCTCCTACAAACATGTTCAGCTCACGAATGAGGAGGAAAACAAGCATTTTACACTAAATTTTAACACTTAAACAAGTAATAAAATTGTATAATTAGAGTGGAAAAAAATCGCGTTTCTAACCTTTATCACCGAACCATATGATCTCTGCAATAAATGTCGATATACCTTTTAATGTTTTACTTATGACCTTCAAATAAAGTACCCCTTTCGGATCTTCAATTTCAACCAAAATCTATTATATTACTTATATTGATATAAAAGTCTAATTTACCAAATTTGAGATGCTTTACATTATATTTTGGGGAGCGGGGTAGCTCAGTGGGTTAGCCACTGCGCTACTAATCTCAAGGTCCCGGGTTCGAGACCGGCTGAGGCAGGTAATTATTTATTCTGTATTCAGTCGCGGATCGACCCTGTGGGATCGGGGGACCCCTCCTGGGGCTCACCCAGCCTCTATAAAGTGGGTACCCTTAATTGGGGGAAAAACCTGGCGGTTGAGCGTGATCTCGGCCAAATCACCTCCTTACACAACCGTTGGCTTAGAAACAGTACGGTCCTTACCCCAAGTACTGAGCCCAAGACCCTTCACGGGTTGTAGTGGTACAGGTTACATTATATTTTAATATAATTTTTGATGAAAGTCTAATATGACCTTCAAGTAGAGTACCACTTCCGGTAATCATGCAGTGACTAAAAAGGGAGGTTCACAACTAGATTATATAATAATCCTAAATACATTTTTTTAACTTTCTACGCCTAACCGTATTTGAGTTATGCGAGACCCACGTACGAGCGTACGAGCGTACGTATAGACGTCACGACGAAACTAGTCAATATGGATTCAGGGATGGTCAAAATGGATATTTCCGTTGAAATCTGAAAACCGAAAATTTTCGCGATTACAATATTTCCTTTACTACGTACAAGGAAGTAAAAACATAAATTCTTATTTTTCAAAAACCAATCTACTATACAGAATGTTCAATATAAATCGACCTAAAAGCTTTTCACTGCCAAACCTATGATGTAATCAAAAAATGTCAGAGGAAAACGTTGTAGGTCTACTTTTGTAGTTTCACTAACTATTATTACTTTTTAACTTGGACGTGTCACGTGCGGCTGACGTGAGGTGAAAACTTGGGATTTGCTAGATAAATATTCACCTAAATAAATAAATAAATAATCACCTAGTAATCAAAAAGTCATGAAAGTTCCTGCTAGCTGAATTTGAACATCTTCGAAATTGAAGGATTTACGCCACATGAAGATCTTGTATTCTCAATGCCATTATTATTAAATTAAATAGTTTTATTACTTTTGTGAACAAACAGGCTTTCTCTTAAATTATCTTTATTAATTTTCTACATTAATATTTTTTTACCCACACACAATCAACGTTTCCAAATTCTCTTCCATCTTCTGGGTTTTTCTTTCTTCTTAACTAATCTATTTTTCTAATATAAAATAATTAGCAGTACTTCTCTTAGGTCCGTATTTTCCATACTACATTATTTCGTCTGTTTGGTCCACTATTAAATTTTTATTAAAAGCATTATTGTACTTGAGAATGTCTGCTATCGATGTCACACTCTGTAAATAAATATTAATTCTAATGTAGGTCAGTATTACATCGATATAGTCTTAGCAAAAACTCTCTAGTGCAATAATGTGTTATGGAAAATACGGACCTAAGAGTACTAATTATATTATAATAAGACTGCTAATTATTTTATATTAGAAAAAATAGCATAGGTAAGAAGAAAGGAAAACTCAGAAGATGGAAGAGAATTTCGAAACATTGGCTGTGTGTGGGTAAAAAAATGTTAATGTAGAAAATTAATAATGATAATTTAAGGGAAGTGTGTTTGTTCACAAAAATAACAAAACTATTTAATTTAGTAATGAAAACTTCCGTAAAGTAGTAAGTATTTTATAATGTCATTATTATTTTTCTGGCAACTCATACACTGGCATATTGGAGACATAATACACTATTTTTTTTCATCGTTTTTCTATTAAAAATATTGCCAAAACTTTTAGGCGGAGTCTTTTTTCTGAAAAAATGCAAAAAAAAAAAAGTTTCTGAAATGATTTGTCCACAATTATGAAAGGGAAATTCACTGTATGAATTCAAAATGCTTATTCTTTTAACAATAGAATCATTGATTTTAAAACAATAATATAGTATTTGTTTTTATTATTTCAAAGCCCCACGGGATGTAGTGTTCATTTCAGGGGGTTGGTATCTGGATCTGTTTTGCTGGATATGATGTATTTTAGGAGGCATCTGAGTAGATAAGTGGAAGTCGTGGATATTTACATCGTGAAACGGTTCTAGTGATGAGGCTCAGTATTATATTAATTAATTAATACTTAATTATGCAGTCATAGTTACAAAACAACTTTATAATTTTAATCGGTCGCACACATTTTCTGTCGAAATATTTTCGTCAAACAATTGAGGGCAAGGCATGATTACATTAATATGAATATATTTACAACTACGTAAAAAAGGTGTTATATTACATTAGATCTTGAAACAATTTACAAAACGTTTTTGATGAAATTCGATAAAAAATATTTTCAATATATATACAGCTGCAATGTACTGTTGATACTATAGATAATATAGAATCTGACAGTATAAATGAGAATCAGTAACGCTGAATTATCTCCAGCATGGGTTGGTAGAGTAAAGTCCAAACATTTTTGGCCCACATGAAGTCGAGGTGGTTGAAATAGTAGAAGGGAACCAGGACCGCTTCAGCATTCGGCAAATAGGACTGCAGCTTTTGTACATCCTGAAACAATTCGACGTGTAAGACTAAGGAAAGAATTAGATAGTGGTATTGGTGGAAGAATATCCTTGAAGAATCACCTTAATCCCGGATATCCAGTCGTTCTGGGAATAGTGGAGTGTAACAGGTGTACTGATCTGGGACAAGTTATAATCCAGAGGTGAGGATTGGTGGTAACGAACCAAGTTTTCATACCATCCGTAGTTGAACTGAACGAACTTCTGACCTGAAAAGAATATTTTTATAATGATATGATTTATTTTACATCTATGATATACATTATACTACTATTACTATGTACAGAAAGGAGAGCATGGTATAAAAAATATGAATAGTAAGAATATGTATATATATATATTGAGAGGTTGGCCTCAAAATAAATACGGATAAGACGAAATATGTGGTTAGCAATAGAAACAGGGGCGATTTTGATGATATAGATATAGGAGAAAATAGGTTTGAACAAATTTATTTGAGGAAATAAAGGCGCGGCTAAAGATGTGAAATACTTGTTATTTTTCGGAATCAACATTACTTAGGTCGCGCATTTTGTCCAGAAACTTAAAACTTAGCATATACAAAACTATTATCTTGCCTACAGTTCTGTACGGGTGTGAAACGTGGCCGCTAACCTTGAAGGACGAACAATGCCATAAGGTCTTCGAGAATAAGGTATTGCGTAAAATATTTGGTCCGAAAAAGGATGAGTCAACTTGAGAATTTAGGAGGTTACACAACGCGGAATTATGGATCATGCACCCTGTTAATATAATCGAAGTGATATCATCGCGACTGTTGAAATGGGCTTGCAAAGTTAATATATACTATATAATATATAGTTATTATTATAACTATATAATATATAGTTAATAAAAGTTAATAAATGCTGAGCCGACTGGTAAACGTCCGAGGGGTAGACCGAAACCTAGGTGGAAGGATTGAGTTAAGGATAATCTAATGGATTTGGGTTTGGACGATAGTCGGTGGACCGAGGCTTGTAGGCAGCGATTAATGATATCGGCATCGAACCTTCGGGTTCGCTAAGCCTTTTATTATTATTATTATTTATTTATTGACTGCCTTACCTTGCTTATCAGCAAAATGGGTTTGCAGTGATTGCATATCACTTATGCCATTTCTGCTGTAAAACCTACAAATTTATTTATGTCTACAACTGCCCTAATCACCGTCTCCACGTTCATTACCTCCAGAAAGATAATTGAGATCTGAACTACCCACATTCAGCGCGGTAGACAATAGGGTATATGTATGATTTTTAAAAATACCTTAAATAAATACCTATTCGTCAGAAAAGTTACGTAAAACATTAAATCATTCATAAAAGCATTCTTATTAAATTATAAAAAAAAAAAAAAAAAATTCCTTTGGGCAAGATATTTTGGCTATCCAAACGTGCCATTTTTCGCGGGGTTTATATGACGTCACTTTTCATGTCAACAAAGCTATTTAAACGACTTTGCATTGGTTCTGGTGAAACTTGCAGAATTTGATCTATTTCTGTGACTAGTTAAACCATCGAACAAGAGAGAAATCTTCGTACAGGTATTGTCTTATGTCTATGTGCAAGAACAGAACGAAAAATTCTCCAGATGAAGTATTTAAAAAATGAAATTGATTACAATACTTAGAAATAATAAAAAAATACCAATTTTATGCTCAACTTTTATACCCTATCCATACGGAGGCGACTCTAAAAACAAAAACCCTCGTGGAATAATTTGGAAACAGCTGTGTTAGTGGAGAGAAGAAGGGGGAAAGTAGTTGGTAGGAGCGAATCGGCGGTGCTGCGCCAGTTGCCTGGTTTTATCGGTTTACTCGGTTTTAAATATTCTAAGACAAACAAAAGAGCTAACACGGTATGATAAAATATTAGACTCTAGTATTCCTTTTTTATTGCATCTTTGAGTTGCGTCTTTTATCTGAAGGATGTTTATAAGATAATAACGGAATTTTTAATCTTCCCATTAATATTTTTTTTATTTGGCGCCCACCCAGAGTGGCACCTAGGTGCCTGATAGTTCGCCTATTCGAGTTACGCCAGTGATTTCAATCACTTAGGGAATATTCGGGGGAGCGAAGTTTAGTGTAACATGATAACATGATGGGATGGAGAAGGAGCATAGAACACCATACATAAAGGAGTAGCACAGTCATCAGAAGTATTATATAACAAATAAAATTCAAACTGGACCGGAAAAGTGGGATATAACCTGTATATCCTCTTCTGCTTTTAAAAGAACAGTATCTCTTTGTAATTGATATTGCTTGAGTTCATATAAAATAATTTAAATTATTTTCGAATGATTATTAACTCCTTCTTCCTTCAAATTTTTGTAGTATTTTTTTAATTTTATAGCTTTGTATAACATAAAAAAATTATTTCGAATTGAAATTTAGGGTTTAAATTACCATTGGTTGCCAGTTGACCGAAGTGTGCCAACTGCTTAGTGGATGCGCCAGCTGGGGTGTATGTGGTAATAATCGGAAGCAATGTCTGAAAATCATTAAAACAAAAAAAATTAAAATAACAGAGTTTAAAAAGGTAAAAAAAATATATGGTAATTCTGTTCATGATAATAGATGAAACAGTATACAGATGTAGAGCGTGTGCGTACCTTGTTTACATTTTGGGCGTCATAACCAGCTATAAGGAAGAGTATGTTTTCGCATATGTAATCAGTCATTGGTATGGTTTCACAGAATATTTTTTCAATCCTTCGTACTATCGGTGAGCTTGATAGAATTCTGTATATGTTGAAGTAGCTCAATGCTTTCTACCAACAAAAGAATAAATAAAATGTCAGAACTGGTACATTTTACAACTTTTCTAAAAAATCTTCAACTAACTATGCAATTTATAAATAATTTATTTGTTAATACAATGATAACGTAAAGGTACCCTTATTGGGTGCTTCAGACCTCCACTCTTAAGCTATGGAGTATGAAGAAGCCAGACATCTGTATCAAGGCAGAGGGAAGTAGTTGTCGTCCTCGAAGTCGGCCCTCAAGCGAGATCAGAGAAGAAGTCCCTTTTCCCTGCCTCCTCGGCATCTGTCGTCCTTTCTTCCTTATTCTTCCTAAGAGGGGGTCGAAGACGTTGTTGGTTGGTTAGATCCCCGACACTGGGCGGTACCCTTATCGTTATTGGACTAGTTTTATAGAGAGAGGAAATTCTGGGATTTCAGTTCATTGCTCCCATCTGGGGTGGGAATCCATTAGTAACCTCTAATTTGGTCCTTCACAGGCCTCCGCCTTTTTGTCGGTACGCCAGACGGGATCCCAGGTTGACAGGTTTCCTAAAATTGATTACGTCTTTCCGGGCGGACCACCTCTTGCCTTTGTCACACTGCCCACTTCTCGGTAGATTTTTAAATTAACTTATTTTTTATATCTGCGGGTAAAGATTGTGGTGGCATCTACCGTCGCCTGTCAGTTACCTTTCTATCTACCTGCTCGTCCCTTATCATCTTTTGTTAGCACCTTGTGCATGTTATATATAATCGTGCCTAAGAATAATATTATCCAAAAATATCAATACATATTATTATACATACATATATATGTATAGCAATATACATACAGGGTGTCCAATATAAATCGGCTCCAATACTCGAGGCCTAACGGATCTAATAAAAATTTCTGACGTGGATACCGCATGACTTCCTTGTACGCGTACTAAACTATGGATCGGTAGCTCAAAAAGCGATCCTGAATTTGGTATCTAGTTTCCAAAGATAGTAGTATCTCAAAAAACACACTCGGCGCCACGACACACAGTGGTCAAAATTGGAAAAAAAAAATCGCAACCTTCTCAAAATGCCGATTCTAGTATACTAGAATATATGATATATCTGTATATATATATATATATATATATATATATATATATATATATATATATATATATATATATATATATATATATATATATATGATATATGCCATCATTTAAAAATATTTTACGCGCCCATTTTCAGGATTACAGGGAAAAACCGAATTTTTACGATTGTTTTTGCTAAGTTCAAACTCGTAGCAATCAAAAATCATACTCTGAATCGTGGAACATAATGTCAAAATTCTGAGCCACTTCATATCTACTAATATATGTATGAATACGCATTGATACTGTTGGAACATCTATTTGACATATATGACACTTGTGGGTGGTAAAATGGCTTTTTTATATGTATTTTTGTACTTTTTTTAAATTGTTTGTTGATTACGAATTTTAAACTTTTCCACCCCAAATTTTTTCTGAAAGTATCAAACAAATCTTTTTACTTACTTGTACGAAGTAAAGGAAGTATTGTATTCGCGAAGATTTTTGGTTTTCAGATTTTAACCGGAAATATCCATTTTGAGCATCTCTGAATCCATTTTTACTAGTTTTGTTCAAGACGTACGTGCGAATCTCGCACAACTCAAAAAAGGTTAGCCGTAGAAAGGTTAGCGAAAGTGATTCGAAATTAGTAGACGCAATGTAGTTCTACAAAGGCGGTGGAGAGATTTTTATAATTTCCAAAAATCTGAATGTAATATTCAACTTTGCCACCTCAATTTTTTTCCAAAAATGATATAAAGCACAACAAATAAATTTCTTCATTCCGTCTCACAATTTGGCATCCATCTATTGACATCCACACCCACACACACACTCTCTCTCACACACACACAAACAAAACATACACAACACACACACACGCCGTTATAAAACTATAAAAAAACGGACCTTGAAACGTGCTTATCCATGAAAATCTCGATTTGTGATTTCAAAAAACAAAAGTCTTTAATGCCAAATTTGAGAAGTTTTGCATTTTATATTAATATAATTTTTTTATGAAAATTTGTTATGACCTTCAAGTAAAGTACCACTTCCGGCTACCTAATTTTTACCAAAATGTAATATATTATTTATATTGATATGAAGATTTTATATAACAAATTTGAGATGTTTTGAATTATATTTCGATATAAGTTTTGATAGGTGTTTATTAGGACCTTCAAGTAAAGTACCACTTCCGGTGTGCAAATTTTAACTAAAATATAGTATGTTATTTATATTTATATAAAAGTCTTACATATCAAATACATATGGACCTGCTGAAATATAGGAATATTGTTTGTAAAAATAAATGCTCATAATTAACCATTTGCCCATAGCTGACCATGATCATATGATCAGATGACACTTGTTGCAATGATTGCAATCATCATATCATAATGTAATGATTATTTGTTTTGTGGTAAAATAAAGTTTTGAATTTTGGAGTTTTGTTAAATAAACACGTTTTTAATAATATTTATTTTTTTAATTTTATATAGATAAAATTATTACGAATGATTAACAAAACAAGTCAAAGTTTAAAAATAATAGCGGTTGGTGAAACTATAGGAGTAGGCAAATAGTTTTTTATTAAATCATTCGTTCGGCCATCAAAAACATTTGTGCCGAATTATATTGGACACCCATGTTTGTGGCTATCTTGTTTCAAAAATTACTGATAAATGAGCGAAAAACAATAAAAGAAGAACTTACCGTGAACATGTTTGCAAAGAAGGTGAGTGCTCTGAGGGTTCCCCTGGTGTGGTCCAGGAAGGCGATGGGCGCCAGGGCGGACATGTGGATCACCTTCTCGTTGTACTCCGGCCTCGTGGACATCAAGGCGAAGAACTGGGTCGTCCCCTGGGAATGGCCGATGTAGAAGAGTTTCTTGTGATTCGTTTTGTTCAAGATGAAGTCGATGATGGCAGGTTGGTCGTAGTAGCCCATCTCATGGAAACTACAATGTAGATTGTCGTTAAAATAGAGAATCAAATATACCCCTAACTCTAGAACCCAAAACCCTTGTATGACTCTTTTAAAGGTTGTTTAAAAGCTTTAAACCCTTTGGAAGGTAGCCATTTTGGATCTGCTTATGAACCATTTCCTTCCACAGCCGGTCTCGAACCCACTGATTTTACACATTGAGGAATCCACTCCTTTAATAGTACTATGCTTATTTTAAATAGTGCCCTTTTCCTGCCTAAGTTATTGAAAATTTTCATTTGAGATTGCAGCTAACAATTATGGATTTTTAAGTATAGGTGAAAGAAGGAATGATGGTGCATTCTTGAAGTTAGTAGAGTAAGATTTATCTGACATACCATTGCACAAATAAATAATAATGACAGAAATACACACATCTAGGTATAATACAGGTCAAAGGCAGACCTGCCTTGGTTTTTATGATTACCTGAAATCCCAGTATTTCTTTTGATCGAAAGATTTGCTGGAATCGAGTGTTGTGTGCTTGAGGCTATACGTGTTTCCCCTATTGTTGGGCATCCAGACATCGTAGCCTTTGTCTGCCATGATGAAACCTGGAAAGTTTGAACATACATGTTAGTAGGGGTCTTCTTGGCGCTACACAAGTTTACAATTGATAACTGACCGAGAGCTTGGTCCGGCCTGGATAGGACCCAGCAGGCAGAGCTGGCCAGGAGACCATGCTGGATTATCACAGGCCTTCCTATCTTCCCCGTGCCGTTCTTTCCATACGGTATCCTGTGCAGGCTGAGGATGTACCCATCTTCTGTTACCACTTCGTACTCTTCGAACGGATATCCCTGCCCGAGCACTAGTTTGGACTGTAACAGCGACGTTTTGGTATAATTCTATCTGATTTATATAATAGGTTAGTTTCGAATAAAATAAACAGTTTTAACAAAGGACCTTTTTTCGTAAATAATTGAAATTCTTACAAAAAAAAAATATAAATTTTTCTGAAGGAATATAAAATGAGGACTTTGCCTTAACGATCATACATTAATATGGTTGACCTGCACATGTTGTTTAGTGCTTAATATTTCTCATAATGAAGGAAGTAAAGTGAAATATCCGGTTAATGAGCCATTAATTGCTATACATTTAACATTTACAGATATGCATAGAGAATATTATATCTTCTATACATATCAGTAAGTTCAATAAAGGTAATAAGATAGTCTATTGATTTGAATTAAGTATTGTATATAAGTTGGAATAATTAAGAAAGAATTCATATGAATATTTTAAATAAATCGGGAAAAAAGTGTGCACTACCCGCTTAGAGTACTGCCAAAGGAAAATTGCGAAGGATTAAATAGCGGTAGGTTACAAACTTCGTCCTCAACGAAACGGTGGGTGATCCTTTATAATTAGGGATTGATAAATTATTTGCCACTTCTATAAATTTGTTTTATTGAAAACTAGTTTCGAATGCTATACATTCATCCTCAGTTCAAGGTTTAAATGGATTATATCAAACAGAAAGGTTTGTACTGGTTTCTTCTCGCATTGTACTGGCAATGTATGTGGTAGGAATGTGTAATAGCCAGTAGGAATGTGTAATAGCCAGTAGGAATGTGTAATAGCCAGTAGGAATGTGTAATAGCCAGTAGGAATGTGTAATAGCCAGTAGGAATGTGTAATAGCCAGTAGGAATGTGTAATAGCCAGTAGGAATGTGTAATAGCCAGTAGGAATGTGTAATAGCCAGTAGGAATGTGTAATAGCCAGTAGGAATGTGTAATAGCCAGTAGGAATGTGTAATAGCCAGTAGGAATGTGTAATAGCCAGTAGGAATGTGTAATAGCCAGTAGGAATGTGTAATAGCCAGTAGGAATGTGTAATAGCCAGTAGGAATGTGTAATAGCCAGTAGGAATGTGTAATAGCCAGTAGGAATGTGTAATAGCCAGTAGGAATGTGTAATAGCCAGTAGGAATGTGTAATAGCCAGTAGGAATGTGTAATAGCCAGTAGGAATGTGTAATAGCCAGTAGGAATGTGTAATAGCCAGTAGGAATGTGTAATAGCCAGTAGGAATGTGTAATAGCCAGTAGGAATGTGTAATAGCCAGTAGGAATGTGTAATAGCCAGTAGGAATGTGTAATAGCCAGTAGGAATGTGTAATAGCCAGTAGGAATGTGTAATAGCCAGTAGGAATGTGTAATAGCCAGTAGGAATGTGTAATAGCCAGTAGGAATGTGTAATGGCCAGTAGGAATGTGTAATGGCCAGTAGGAATGTGTAATAGCCAGTAGGAATGTGTAATAGCCAGTAGGAATGTGTAATAGCCAGTAGGAATGTGTAATAGCCAGTAGGAATGTGTAATAGCCAGTAGGAATGTGTAATAGCCAGTAGGAATGTGTAAAGAGTTGCTGTTTCAAAAAGATTCCACTGAATTGACAATTTCGCTGCCATGTTTTTTGCAGTAATGACGTTGGGAATATGCTGCATGTCTTTTCTACCTGGATTGTTTTAAGACACATTGCAGTTTCGTTCGGATTCTGTTTCTGTTCGAATTATTTCATTTGTTCATCTCCATGTTTCTTAATAGATGAAGGCTCTGTAATTGTTGGTGATGAAACCCAGATTATTTTTCTAAATCGGATTTTACAACAATTTCTGAACTTGAGATATGGCTGCGGCTGAACCGACGTCTAACTTTGAAACACCGCAATTTATTTTGTCAAAGTTCTTGGTACAGTAACTACACAGTAGCTTCCAAGTTACGCATCTCGCGACTTACCTGTAAGTACCCATCTGACCTTACCTGGCTGAGGAGGTAATCTCAGATCAGGATAATTTTCCTAGAAAATTTACACTCAGTTTAGAGCTTTTAAAAAAGTCTGTTTAACAGATAAAATTAGCAAATCTACCTCCGGGAATTCAGACAGAACAACTTCAGAAACACGTTGGAACGCGACCACAAGACATGTGACATGAAGAATTTTAGGATAAAATACTTTTATGAACTTGCTTTACTCATATACGCAGTGTCGCCTGACAAAGACAAGAACACTTGTTCAAATATCACATTTTGTAACAAGAAGATTCATGGAATTTTGGCATTCTTGTAATGATTTTCTAAGGGAAATTGTGTGATAATAAAGGTATGTGGAATGTTATGTGAAAACTACAGTTTAAAATCCCCTTTCCGTCTCAAAAAAAAATAAATAAATAAAAATAATATAAGATTTAAATAGGAGACTCTCAATTTTACTATTACTGAAGTTATTGAAGCAAAGGACTGAGGCACAAAGGACTGAGAACAGCATACTTTTAGAAAATAATACATCATCATCAATAAATATATATATATATATATATATATATATATATATATATATATATATAAAAAAAAACTTTTTCTATGTGAATACATGCAATCGTTCAGCAACGATCTACGTTACAAAAAAACTAACTGTACTTATTTTCTTCTAGAACTCCAGTACAGGAAAAGAACCGAGAAAATGAAGTGATGTATTCACGTAAACACATACACGTTGGATCTTGCACAATACTGGGAAGCTTTTCTAGAAACATTGAAGGTTATGTCTCATTAGGCGGGAACTAACAGTGATACCAACACAGATATACTTAAAGAATTAATACAAGTACCTTCTTGCCGCCATGTTTAAATTTCGACAAAGGAATGAGGTTCATACTTGAAGAGATACACAACATGCACTGTCTACACTGAATTTTTATAGATTTAGGTTCAGAACTCCTACACATTAAGTTAGAAGGGTTTGCACTAAAAATAACCAAGCAACCAGCGTTTTCAGGCCGAAGGTAAGGTTTGCAGACAGCCATAAAGGGGAGCACCCGAGAGTGGAGACATGACAAAAGACAGAAAAAATGCTAAGACAATTTTTTAAAATTAATTTCTGATGATTTATTAATGACAAAAGATAATTGAATATGTAGCATAAAATAGGTAGAATTTATTACGATTTTAATATTTTTAATAATCCGTCATTTAAGAGTGAAAATTTTGCAAAGACGTGAATTGACCTAAGTTAGTGAAAGAACTCAACATCCGCCCTTCAACATCAGTTGACTTGTCAACTGAAACCCAAATAGATCCCTCCCTGACAATATCTCGAATTTTTGAAAGGGTTACCTGGTATATATTTTGTAGATAGTTTTTACTTTAGATGGTTTTATGAGGCATCTTCCCGATGTATATTTCCCAAAAGCCTTTGAGAGAAGGGTTGTTTATTTTTCTCAAATCGATACCGGTTCTTACAAATGCGCTACACAAATGCTAAAGACGAACTTATGTCTCTACTGGTTTTAGGTGTCGTAATGAAGTATTGATCGTTTTTCTTTGTTTACTTTGTAAGGGACTGTACCAATATGCTGAGTAACTTGAAAATGTTGAGCTGTAAAAACAGTATAAAACAGTAGCAAGAACAATATAAAATATCTCCATCATTATTGAACGTTTCATTCGGGAACTCATGAAGTTATTTCGCTACTCGAACTTTAGCTTTTTTTTCTAGAATTTTCTCATTAAGAAAAAAAAAAGAAAAAAATCGCTCTGATTAAAAGTTGGAAACTTAGGGGAGGAAACATAGAGCTGAATAATTAAACGGAAAAATATAACACCAATTCTAGTGAATTCTGTTAATCGCCTTTTGGATATAAACTGATATTTTAAGATTTTTTTTTTATTTTCGTACCCATCCTTATTCACGTTCTGATGTAACTAAAAATAGTAAATATGGAGTGAAATATGTAAATTTAAATTGATCCCAAATGTGCCAAAGCATAAAAAATGAGTCGTTACCTGATTATATTGGTAAAAAACAACGTATATTTACATTAAAATCCTTGCTCTATTAATAAGGTATTTTTGCACCCTTATCGGGTGCGAAGGGTTGGCTGTAAAAGCACCAGATTTGGTATAAAGGCACCTTAGGATATACTAATAAATTTTAGTTTAGGATCCGTCCGGAATTCTTCCCCAAAAAAATGTAAAAAAAAAAAAAAATTTATGCAACAAAAACCAATAATTTTTCATTCCGTGCTCAATATCTTGACAACTACCAACCATGCGAAAAACATTATAAATATATATTTTAACAGAAATAAAATTTGAGCCCTAAAAGCACTCTTTATGTTTACTAGTTTTGCGAATTATTGTTTTTTAAAAAAACATATTTTTTTCAAAAAACAAAAATCACTGCTTTGTGAATTTATTTTGGCAAATATCACGCAAACTGCATTTCTTATGAAGATAATCATTATAAACTACTTTATAGTGCATTTAACTAGCTTTAATTTGAGTGATAATAGAGTTAATACGTTTACTCGTATCAGAGATAATGTTTTTAAAAAACCATATTTAAAAAAAACAATACAATAATAACCGCTTTATGAATTTCATTAGACAATATCATCGAACCTGTACTTCCAATGAAGATAACTACTTTATGGTGCATTTAACTAGCTTTAATTTGAGCTCTTTACGTTTCCTAGTAAAATTACTAAAGTTTTTCAAATAAACAATTTTTTTCTCCTGAAAACGAGAAATGATTATTTTGTGAATTTATTTTGGCAAAACCGCACTTCCTACGAAGATAATTATTATTTACTACTACTTTATAAGTCATTTAACTTGTTCTAAGTTGGGGTTATTTATCGGAAAATAAAAAATAGTACATAATAGCCACTTATAAAGACAAAAAACTTTGGACAGTCACAATCGGTCAACAATTTTTCTAAAAAAATAAATAAATTAAAATCGCGAAATATAGATTTTAGACCAGTTTAATTACTGGTTTTGTAACTGTCGTAGGGACATGTTTCGTAGCAAAATTTTTGTTTTTAATGACACCTATCTACAGTAAAAATTTCATGTAAAAATAATAAAAACTTTTCAAATAAACAATTTTTTGAAAATTGGAAATCACCATTTTTTAAAATTTATTTTGGTAAATATAAAAAAAAAGCACTTCCTACAAAGATAATTATTATTTACTGCTTTATTAGGCATTTAACTAGTTCCAAGTTGAGTGGTAATAGACATTTGTAAGTCTAATACTTTCCGAGATATTTTTAAAAAAAACTTTTTTTTTTTTTTCTAAAAATGATAAATCACTATTTCGTGAATTACTTTTCGACAAATATCATGGAAACTGCTCTTCATGCGAAGATAATCATTATAAACTACTTTATGGCCCATTTAGCTAGCTCTAATTTTAGTGGTAATAGACATCTGTTCGTCTAATCGAAAAATAAAAAATAGTAAATATTATCACTTATAAAGACCAAAAAAAAAAACTTTGGACAGTCAAAATTGGTCAAAAATGTTTAAAAAAAAAAATTAAAACCGCGAAATTTAGCTATTTAATTACTGGGCTTATAACCGTCGTAGGAATATTTTTCGAGGCTAAATTTTGGTTTATAATATAAATGGATATAAATTGCATATAAAAATAATAAATCTTTTCGTGGTTTGTTATAAAATTAGCCGAAGCATGAAAAAACCAGACGCATTTTTGAGGCATTACATCGTAACTCATATATATTTCATGAAAATATGATTGAAGAAAAGCTCCTTACGAACTAAGCGCTTTGCAAAAATCGCTCTAGAACCATTTTGTGTTCAAACAGTCTTTCGGCAAAATCTGTTTTTACAATTTCGTGTTTTCCGCAAAAATTTATTATTATTTTTGCATGAAATTTCTATAGTACTTAAATTCCAAAAAAAACATGTTCCAGCGAAAATTACAAGGCTTGTAATTATATGTCAAAAAAAAATGACCATATTTCGCGGTTTTTATTTATTTTACTTTTTTTGTTGCTGTTGACCGATTTCAATTGTTTGAAACTCCGTCTTTTATTTCTTTCAAGCACTATCACGTATTACTTTTTTTTCTCAAACAAGAACTGTTCACATCATAAACGCGAACAATTTATGATTTTAAGCACTTTATGATTTTTTTTATTTCAAAGTTTTGCCAACGATATTTGCCAAAATATATTCACGAAATAATTTTAAGAAGAGATCTCATGAATAACCAGAATTTACCCATTTTAGACAAGAAATTGGAATTTTCGCTTGCAGAGGATAGCTCTAAAAATATTTAGGGTTTTTGTTATAAAAATAAAAGTTATTACCAACACAATAAGTGTGTCTTTTCATCTAATATAAATTAAATAACCAAAAAAATTAAATAATAAAGATATTAGTCTATCAAGAAAACATTCCTGTTCCAATAGGTTAAAATAGACAGCATTGATTATTTTGAAATGAGTGGGTTTTTTTTTTTCATGAAAAAGTAGTACCATCACGTGATTCTGCGTTAATAAAGAAGTGAATTAAGCAATACGTCACACGGTATATTAGATAAAATGTTCAATAGCGCATATTACGCATTATTAAAAATCAAGCGAGGTGTTGTTTATGCATGAAATTTAACGAAAATTATACAATAAAACATAGATGTTCTAGTTTGAAAAGCAAATTTGGTAACGATCGCGCACATTTGCGCATTTGGACACGTTATTTATATATATATATATATATATATATATATATATATATATATATATATATATATATATATATATATATATTAGTATAACCTGGCGAGAACTCTCGCATTAGATACCAATGCTTATTCTAATCCCTAATACATTCGAGATGTAAGCCATATTAGGGAAGCAATATAATATTACCAAACAATTTTATTGAAGTTACAGTTCATACTTAATAAGTAATTAGCATACCCCACTGGAAAACATCTCTTAAGTTTAACAGTAAGGCGATAAGCTTCCGCTACACTGTCTTCTATGTGTAGTATTCATATTTAACAGTTAGGGTTGGACATGGGAAACAATATATAATTTCCCACTCATTAAAAGTTTTTGTAAACAGACTCAAATTGATATAAAGTTGCCATGACAACGGCCCGTACGCAAGATGGCATAGGGCCCGTGCGGACCTATATCGTGCATTATCTCGAAAACGGTAGGTTTTTAAGCTTTAAAACGCTGGACCAATACGCTCCGTAGGAGCGTATATGATCTTGATGCCCGCGTCAAAATCTTTAAAACCCAACTTGTCCCGTCTCGATCCGCCGACTCTCAGTCGTCAAATCTTTGAAACCTCCCTGTTTTTTCATCACTCTTATTTAAGCCCTAGTATGAATTTAAGAAACAAAATCAGAATTCGTCACATCTCAATGAAATTCCCTTTCTTTTGATACCTCATTCATCAAAATCCATCGCTCCTGAGAGCCGGAAAAGGGATCTATACTACCGTAATAATATATAGTAGTGATATGTATAACTTTTAGGATTGCATATTGATCGCTTCTATTTACAACAGATCAATAGGAAGCAAAATTTCGAACAATAAAATCAAAGAAAAAGCGGGCTAGATCAACGAATTACTCCAATGTGCGGCTTTGGAATGTAGTGGGACACATCAATGCCTATAATCAAGTTCAAGTTCAAGACGAAGTAGGGCATAGAGGTAGATGCAGATATCGATAGTTACCACAGCGAGGTCATCCTTAGCAGCTGCCCAAGAACTGGAGCCCAAGAAGGCGATGAGGATCAAGTAGCGCATTATAGTCACGCACTGCGTCCCTCCACCGCTGCCTTCTGTATTTATATCAAGGAGCTCTTCAATCAGTCTCTTGAATATCGTCGCTATTTTTCGAGTGTTTGTTTTTATATTTTTGCTTCATTTCACAATAGGCCACTCCTCCGGAAATATAGAGATTATCTTGTGCCAAATTAGATAAGTTGAAAGATTTAAGAGTGACTGCAACTAATAGAAATTTTTGTTTTACATTTATGCCATGTATCATTACGAAATTATGTGTATTTTTAAACGCTGTGGGTATTGCGACTATCGATGGCGTATTTTTGTTTAGTTCATGAGTGGACTCATGAAATTAGTTTTAACCTATCTTTTAATGTTGTTTGTATTAAACTTTACAAAATCTTGGAGAGGAAGGACGCAGAACAGGTACCTTCTGCACAATAGCCTATCTGTGGCAAGAGTTCAGCCATGCAAAAAGACGAATTAAGGCTGCTGAAGGCAACAATATTAGGAATATCACGAAATAGCAACACCCCAAACTGTTTTCAGAAGGAGTGAAAGAAGTTGTATACTTCTAGCGATGGACAGGGTCACCCTGAGGACTGTGACACGACTGTACACAGGTCATCGTCGGCTGACAGATACCTCTTTAATCTGGGGTTGATTGAGTCATCAATCTGCAGTAAGGAGAATGAAACTTATCGCGTAATATAGAGATATGATACTTTAGCTAGAATATAGCTTTTTCGGAGTAAGTGCGCAATTATCTCGTTAAATCCAAAACCTCAGCTGGTAAGAGCTGCCCTTTACGGATCGAAAAGTCTAAACTCTGATGTATCATAAATAAGCCGCGAAAGTTCGCTAAGTTGAAGTATAAAGATTTGCTAAGATATTAGTTCCAACCTGTAGACAAAGTTGTGTCTTTCAACTTCTGCAGTACAGCTGTATCGGTCTTAGACCTACCAGTAGGCCTTATTTATTTTATGTTTATTTTAACCTACAGAAGATTTTCTTCATAGTACTTTGTGGTTTACATTTCTCCTTGACAGAATGCTTTTCCTTGACTAAAAATAGAAATATATTTTAAGCGTTTGCCCGCAGTCACCCAGCAAAACAAAATAGCAGGGGTGAAAGTGCAGACCTCTGCTGTGCGCCATGTTAGGCCTCGTTCTTAACGGACAAGTTCTCCTCTCTTGATAGGATAGAAGTTCTCTTTAACTATAATAAAAACTTTCTGGGCTTTCTGGGGCAACTAGCTTCAACGGGTATGAACTCGGAAATTGTTAAAAACAGTTAATTTTCGTAGCGGAACCCTTCCTCCCTACCTCTCTAGTCTAGCAAGCTTACCTAAATAATTTTCTGATCTAATTTCTTATACGGGAGGAAGTAGTCGACTATTAAAATAGACAATATTCTAATGTCCCTCTACTCGCTAACATAGTCCGTTCCGATTTAATAACAAGGCAGGATCTATCGGAGCCTGTATCAATGTTAAAACCGACTATTTTTGTTATAAGGACCTCTCGAAGGACCTCTATCCTTGCCAAAATTAGTATTATTTGTAGAGCATTACAATATATGTATAAATTTTATCCTCCTCACGCGATTCGTAATAGGCTTTCTGGGATAACTAGCTTCAACGGGTATGAACTCGGAAATTGTTACAGACAGTGGCTTTTCGTAGCGGACCGCCCCGCGCAACGCGCCTAGTGCCTCGCACCAAGAAAAAAATAAACACATTGTTTCCTATAGAACTGGCCATAAGGAAGCCTCGCCCCGCGCACCGACCCTCGACCCTAGCCTAGCACCAAACCAAGCAATTGTTTCGTCAATTCTTTTACCCTCGACCCTCGCACCTCCTGGCCTCAGAACGTCAAGATTCATCTCATTTTCACAAGAACCAATCATAATCGAATTTCTTTAATTGTTCATATAATCATGTACTTTACAAATATTATAATTTTTCCTAATAAAATAGTAAATAATATTCGCTTAAATATTTAATTTTTGTGCTACAATTATTTTATTTTTATGCTCAAGTTATTTTGATTCTACTTAATCTAATTTGTGCATTAAATTGCACATTTAGCCATAATTAAAAAAGATATTTGTAAATTGCTTGTAAATATAAACATAGATCCAAAATTATATAGGAAATATTCACGAAGTAATACGTTTCTGTTTATAAAACATTAAATATAATTCAATTTTCTGGAAAATTCTGGAATTGAAACGGAAAATTGAAGTTTGTTTTGCTCTTTTTAGATTCGTGGAAAGCCAGTTAATCCTTACCAATCCATTTACTTCCTTTTATGTTCCACAGTACTGCACTCAGTCTATAGCTAGTAAAATAATTATGCACACACAGTGTTTCGGACAAAAATATGTTTAATAATTCATTGAAAATAAATTAATTAGTGGATATGATACAAACAAGATCCCGTATAAATTTTTACGAATCAAGAGAATTAAAAATCCGTATAACCTAATTAAAAACAAATTTCGGAAATAGGTCGAGCAAAAGAATGCCGTAACAGTTGTGATATAAACTAGTTAGTTAGTTATCTACTCATGGTTTTCATCTAATTAATTATATGATATTCAAATATAAATCCAAAATGGTCAAAAATAAATGATCAGATTGAAAGACAATCCACCGAAACGGATCGTAAATCCAAAGAGTTAAGTTAGTTCTACCGGCGAAGATGGATGGTTCAACTTTTTCGACAAAGATTGAGTTATTGATATAAAAGTTGAAATTTGGAATTGTCTCACTTGACCCTGCGATACGTTATTAAAAAATTTATCAGTTGTCTATAAAAAACATTTAGGCAGAAAATGCGTTACCACAGTGCTTGAATCACGTCTGATCGTGCGAAAAGTAGCAAAAAATACCCTGATAAGAGCTCGTGAGGTTTTCACATTTTACATAAAAATGCTCCAACCTATCTAATTTATTTAGAAAAAATTATAATTTATGAAAGAAAACAAAATATGTAGATTTTTTTTAGTTTTTTTTTTTTAAGTATAAACGATGTTAGTGGTCGAATTTTATTTTTCGTTGCACATTTTTACTCGTTTTGGCATTTTTATTGCACCTTTTACAATTTGTTTACTGGATGAAATCCGTGCTCTAGTGATAATACTCTGATATCGACGATTTGGCGAATATGGGATGGAAAATAAGAATGCAGGAGATGCTATGTAATTTACACACATCTTTTTGTTACCTTTCATCTCCAGATAGAATTTTGTTTAATATTGCTGAGTTTGTTTTACTATTTATTTGGGTCTTTTGCAGATTAGCTCTACCAGTTATTTTTAAACAGAAAAAGTAACTGTTACAGAAAAGTATCAGTTATATTTTAATCAATGTTGTTATTCTTCAATTATATAAACACTATTATACCAGAGCGAAAATTATCGCATTAGGTATCTTCTAATCCCATTTATTCGTAGGTATCTCTTAATCCCAAACATATTTATTCGTGTAAACAATATAATAATACTAAAAGAGTTCATTTAACATTAAGATTTGGTGAAGCTACATATTTTGTAATGACTTTGTTGAACTAATATTTCATACTTATTGAAATACCCTGGAATATATTCCTTCAGTTTAATAGCTAAGCATTAAGACTCAGCTACACCGTTTTCTATATATAGCATTCATAAATAGCAGTGCCCTTTAGGATTGGATATGCAAAACAATATATAATGTCTCACTCATTAAAAGTTTTTGTAAACAGACTCAAATTGATATAAAGTTGCCATGGCAACGGCACGTACGCAATATGGCATGAAGCCCGTGCGGACCTATATCGTGCGTTATCTCGAAAACGGTAAGTTTTTAAGCTTTAAAACGCTGGACCATTACGCTCTCTAGGAGCGTACGTGATCTTGATGCCCGCGTCAAAATCTCTAAAACCCAACTTATCCCGTCACGATCAGCCGACTCTCAATCGTCAAAGTTTTGAAACCTTCCAGTTTTTTCATCACTTTTATTGAAGCCCTTGTAAGATTTTAAGAAACAAAATTGGAATTCGTCACATCTCCGTGAAATTCTCTTTCTTTTGATAGCTCACTCGTCAAAATCCATCGCTCCTGACAGACGGAAAAGGGATCTATACTACCGTAAGAATATATAGTAGTGATCTGCTACTAGATCCGTTTAGTAAGCGAAATGGTTTAGAAGCCTTTAAGTTTTATCAGGAAGCTGAATTATCCATACGGAGCGCTTCTGTAATAAAGGACACCTAATGAAGCTCGTGTAGAGTCAATGTGGGATGCTGCAAAGAGAAGAAACAAGAAGGAATGTGGCACAGCCAGAAATATGATGGAGTTATATCTATGTGAGTTTGTTTGCCGGAGAAGAATTATTTAAGACAATATTTCAAGCCATGTGAATAATCATTAAAAAAAATATCTGATGTGGACAACACATGACTTCCTTGTACGCCTATTAAACTATACATCGGTGGCTCAAAAAGTGATCCCGAATTCGGTTACTAGTTTCCGATGATTGCAGTATCTCAAAAACGACAATCGGCGTCGCGACATCCATTGATAAACACACATACACACAAATGGGGAGAAAAGTATTTTACACTTCATTTTAACACTTAAAACAACTAATAAATTTTTTTAATTGGTTTGGAAATCAAATCGCGTTTGTAACATTTATTACAGAAACATATGATTTATATATTTAAATTAAATATAATTTTTGACGTAGCATATTATGACCTTCGAGTAAAGTACCCTTTTCGGCTCACCAATTTTAACAAAAATCTAGTAAATACATTCATATCGATATAAAAGTCCTATTTACCAATTTGAGATGTTTTTATTATATTTTAATATAGTTTTTGATGAAAGTATAATATGACCTACAAGTAAAGTATCACTTCCAGTCTGCCAATGTTAACCAAAATTTATTATATTATTTAAATTAAAATATAAGTTATAAATACTAAATTTGAGAAGTTTTGCATAGTATTTTAATATAATTTTTGATAGAAATGAATTGTGACCTTCAAGTAAAGTACCACTTCCGGTTATCAAGCAGTAACCAAAAAGGGAGGTTCACAACAGGATTTTACAAAAATCCTAAATACAAAATTTCAACTTTCTACGGCTTATCGTTTTTGAGTTATGCGACATACGAACGTACGTACAGACGCCACGATGTAACTAGTCAAAATGGATTCAGGAATGGTCAAAATGGATATTTCCGTTGAAATCTGAAAACCGAAAATTTTCGCGATTACAATACTTACTTTACTTCGTGGCAGGACTAATCTGCAAAAGACCCATTTATTTTGGTACCAACTATTATTTTACACAATATTTAAATGTATAAAAGGATAATATTATTATTGTAATTTCTCCAGTTGCTACAGGATGGTTTACGACGTTGCAACAGATTCGCTCTAGAAATGTTTTTTATTAAATCGATATCTCGAATCGTTATATCAGTAATTAGAACATTAAAAGGTACCTCTCCAATGTTTGATAAGGTTTTTAAAATTAACAATATATAAACTGTTATATAAGATAGGACGTTTTGCACGATAATTTAATCGGCTTCTTCAGTATAACTCTTGAGATAATTGAATTTCAACAAATCTTACAAACATTTATTTTTCAAGCTTTATTCATCAGCAACGAATAATTTGAAATGTACCTAAATTTACAACCTCTAAGGGCCACTTGAAGAGATCTTGCCGATTAAATTTATTATTGATGACATCATACCAGCATACTTACTACAAAACAAGTTGTGTAACAGATTTTTTTTTTGGTACACATTTTATAGTATCTCGTTGGAATTTAATATAACTATCGGTAAGAAGTTTTTTATGAACGATGATAATTATTGTTTATCTTAGAAGCAGGGTCATGCAGGATTTTGACGTAATATTAAATACAATAAATTTACTCTGCACAACTGGCTAGAAACCTCGAATTAGTGAGGTATTCTAAATTTGTATACCAGTTTCTTCTTATTTTTTTATATTCAGCAATAATTAATAATAATAATTTACACTCCTATGATGTTTTACCTAACTTTTGTGACGAAAATAATTTATTTAAGGTATTTTCAAAAATCATACGTTTGTCCTATCTGCTAAAATATTCTCTCTTATGATAAAGCGATATTATGTGGAGCATATTTTCTTTTGCACCCTTATCTCTCGGATTCATCACTTTTTTAGTTTAAATCCAAATATCAACCAAAATATAAAATTTTCACAATACATGCAAAGAATATTTCTTTTACTTTGTAAAAATACCTTTCCAACGAGATAACTTAAACTTAAAATCAGCGACCGAGATATGGCAGGGTGTTTATATCGCTATGACGGCCATCTTCTATGACGTCACCACAGATATAAGTAATATTTTTGAAGGTGTCACTATGAAAAGTAATTAACTACATAGTTTTTACGATAAAATGACGCTACTGGCACCTTCCCTCCATTAACTATAACATAGGAAGCCGTTTTTGCGCCCTTTGCTCCCGGAATAATCGCTATTTTGTGATATCGCAAAACCAAATATCGATTTCCACCGATAATCGCTAGAAAAATATCGATATATCGAAAGGAAATGGATGAAAAAGCAAAGAAAAGTGCATCAAATGAGTATAATATGAAACTGTTAAGAAGGTTAAGAAATAATATATAATACAAGGTTTAGCGAACCCGGAGGTTCGATGCCGATACCACTAATCGCTGTCTACAAATCTCGGTCCACCGACTACCATCCAAACCCAAATTCATTAGATCACTGTTAATACAATCCTCCCACCTACGTTTCGGTCTACCCTTCGGACGTTTACCAGCCGGCTCAGCTTTTATTAACTTTTTAGGAATTCGTTCGTTACTGAGCCCAACAACTTTGCAAGCCCATTTCAACCGTCGCGATGATATCACTTCGATTATATTAACAGGGTGCATGCTCCGCAATTCCGCGTTGTGTAATCTCCTAAATTCTCCAGTTGACTCATCCTTTTTCGGACCAAATATTTTACGCAATACCTTATTCTCAAAGACCTTAAGTCGTCCCATGGGTGGCGGATGTGGGGATGGTCGGTGGAAATTCCTTGGAAGTTCCTCCCGGCCAAGTCCGATGGACTCTCTGACCAACAATGAGAGCGCCCTTCCAGGCTTGCTGGACGGTGTGACGTAGGTTTGAACGCCCTACTCACATATTTTTAGTTCACAAAATACCACAAAAATAAGAAATAATATAGTTATTATTATTTATAAAACAATATTAGCCATGAATCATTATAAAAAAAGAGGGATGAATAGAAAAAAAAGGGTAAACCGACCGAAATTCATAGAAACGATTTCTCTCTCACTCACTCACCTCTCCTCTTAAGATTAAGAGTTAAGCGGATTTTTTATTTGGAAATTCGAATTATAAGACATTTACATTACTTGGAAGATGAAAATAAATGCTAATCATCGAAGGGACTATAAGGCGGCATATGATTCGGTTTTGAGAGAGGAATTGTTCCAGGCAATGAAGGAGATGAATATTCCCTTAAAAATTATCAGACTCGTAATATGCAAAATGTACGATACCAGCTGCAAAGTGAGAGTCAATGGCAAGTTAACCAGCGCATTTCAGGTAAACACTGGACTCAGGCAGGGTGATACTCTAGCCCCGCTACTTTTCAACATCATTCTTCAAACTATAGTAGCAAGAGCCTATCTGGATGAGGGAGGTAATATCTTCTACAAAGGGGCCCAATTATTAGCATATGCCGACGATGTGATGATAGCTGGAAGATCTCTTCTTAATGTCAAAAATGCTTTTGGGAAGCTGGAAAGGGAGGCCAGGAGATTTGGCCTAGAAATTAATGAAGAGAAGACAAAGATTATGATCTTGAGGAAAAAGAAACCCATGCGACCACAGATGTGCTATACAATTGCAAAACTACACATTCCAATGTGTTGCTAGTTTTAAGTATCTTGGTGCACAGTTTAATGAAGCATTGGAGGAGGAGGAGATTCAGGCACGCATTATCTCGGCCAATAAAGTTTTTTTCTCAATAGCTCATCTTATGAGAAGTTAGTTAGCCGCTTAACCAAGTTAAGGCTATATAAAACCCTCATTAGATCAGTGGCAGCATATGCAAGTGAGACATGGATATTAAAAAAACCAGCAGCTGAAAAGATCGACATCTTTGAACGCAAAATATTAAGGCGCATTCTGGGACCTATGAAAGAAAATGAGCTGTACCGTCTTAGAAAGAATAGAGAAGTATATTCCCTATATGACGATGTGAAGCTCTCCGACTATGTCAGAATACAACGTCTAAAGTGGTTGGGTCACCTCCATACAATGGATGATGGCAGAACCGTCAAAGAGCTATATAAGGATTGTCCAGGAGTGAGAGCTCGAGGGAGGCCACGAGGCAGATGGAAGGACAGCGCCTCAGAGGACCTTCGAAATCTTAACGTGTCTCTGAGATTTGCTACGGACCGACAAGACTGGGCAAGAGTGATTGAGCAGGCCAAGGACCGACTTGTGCGTCTGTCACGCCTATGAAGAAGAATCATCGAAGGGACCGGATTGCAGTGTTTTTATACAACATAAAGGGAGATTTCCAAGAGATCAGAAAATCCATACGAATTACCGGGATAGGAATTACCGAAAATTCTACTGTAATATAGTTTAATATATCGGTGTCATCGATATATCGTTGTAAAATATCGATAGAAAATACCGAGTTTCGATATTCCAAACCTAGTATTGTGTATGTTTGGTTTTCATATCTATGTGAAGTCGCTTTTTCAGCATTTGTAGATATTAAGTCGAAAAAATGAAAGTCTTTTGGATGTGGAACCGCATCTCAGATTAAAATTAACTAAATTCTGATGATCGGTCGTCTCAACATAAACAATTTCATCCTTCTCATTGATTCTAATAAATGATATTTATAATATAACTTATATTTATATTTTATTATGAATGAATTTTTTTTTTTTTAAACTTGAAAAAAAAAGGAAAAAGTAAGTATATTTTTATTTTTACTAAATATATGAAATTTATTTATTATGACGATATGTATCCAGTGTTAAGAAAATTATAGAACGGGTACTCAGATGTCGAAAGTTTGGAAAACACTAAAGGGTTTCCTAAGCTTCTATTTGTTCTTTCATCTCTACTCCTATTTTATTTTTTCTTGTAATGAAAATACTAATATTACATGGATATATGTATCATTATTTCTACAAGACATAAAAAACCTAAAAACTGGTCCTCTTAGCATTTGGAATATATCAATGCGGTATCAATGGTTCTAAGCTTCAACAAGGACACCACTAGAATCAAGTTCAATCATTAAAACATTTTCCTTATACCATCTTCTTCTGAAGATTGTTGAGGATCAGAGGTCAATTATGTTACGTCTTCTAATTGTTGTCCTTAGAATCGTATTGCTATCGGGCCAAATTTGATTACGTAAATTATATATACAATTTATCAGCAACACTTGAATTTTAATGGGTATCTAATTGCAAATGCAATTCATTTGCAATTAACGATTGAGTTTCTTGTGAATTTTTCATTTTTAATTATTTCGTTTAATCAACTGAATGACAATAGTCTTTTCGACGACACGAAGATAGCAGCCTGGTCGTCGATAATTCAAAGAAAAATACCATTATTTCTTAAAGCGTTATAGTTGAGTCCATTGACATCTTTTCTATCCCAATTCAGATCCCTCGTCACTTCTATTATACCTCTTGTAACAAATTTCTTTCCGATTCCATTCTTTCTCCAAAGAATCTATTTTGGATCAAACCCTAGTCCATTTTCCGAATCTTATTCCTTGCATCTGTTGGACTCATGAAATAAATCTCGACTATCGAACTCTGGTTGGAACAAGTTAGTAAACAGTAGGATAACCCACTCTTCCAGCCAAAGTTGGTGTGCTTCAGAGATTAAATAAAAATATTTGATGTGGACAACACATGACTTCCTTGTACGCCTATTAAACTATAAATCGGTGGCTCAAAAAGTGATCCTGAATTTGGTTACTAGTTTCCGAAGATTGCAGTATCTCAAAACACTGCAAACACTCTACACTCGGCGTCGCGACATCCATCTATTGACACACACACATACACAAATGGAGAGGAAAACTAGTATTTTACACTCAATTTTAACACTTAAAACAAGTAATAAAAATGTTTAATTGGATTGGAAACCAAATTGCGTTTGTAGCCTTTATTACCGAAGCATATGATTTATGTATTTAATTTAAATATAATTTTTGATGTAAGCTTATTATGACCTCCAAGTAAAGTACCCTTTTCGGCTCACCAATGTTAACCAAAATATAGTAAATACATTCACATCAATGTAGAGTAAAAGCCCTATTTACCAAATTTGAGATGTTTTACATTATATTTTAATATAATTTTTGAAGAAAGTCTAATATTACCTTCAAGTAAAGTACCACTTCCGGTTTTCCAATTTAAACTAAAATCTAGTATGTTATTTAAATCAATATATAAGTCATAAATACTAAATTTGAGAAGTTTTGCTTAGTATTATAATAAAATTTTTGATGGAAATCAATTATGACCTTCAAGTAAAGTACCACTTCCGGTGATCAAGCAGTGACCAAAAAGGGAGGTTCACAACTAGATTTTACAACAATCCTTGATACAAAATTTCAACTTTCTACGGCTAACCGTTTTTGAGTTATGCGAAATACGAACGTGCGTACAGAGGCCACGACGAAACTAGTCAAAATGGATTCAGTGATGGTCAAAATGGATATTTCCGTTGAAATCTGAAAACCGAAAATTTTCGCGATTACAATACTTCCTTTACTTCGTACAAGGAAGTAAAAATAATGCTATTTTTATTTCTCTCCAGACACCTGCGGAGATCTTCCTCCCTTAGAAAATTTTTAAATAAGAAGTAAAAAAAAAAAACACTGAAGCATTTGTTTAGCCTATGGTGTCAATCTCCAAGCACATTGGGGTAGATAAGTAGGTACCTCAGGTGATGAGGGGGGAGGGGAGGGGAGGAGCTGAATTGAAATTGAAACAGAATGGGTAGCATTTTAAGATGGAAAAGAGTTCAATTATTTTATTTTAGAAAATGATCTATGAGGATTTACGATAAGTTTGGAAGAGGTTTTGTTAAAAATTGGCTTGGGAATATCAGATGAAATAAACTCAATGTTACATAAATGAATAGTGGTATGGTTTCTAAAAACAATACGATACCTTCCATGCAGTTATTAATAAACAAATAATGTTCAAGAATTAACTTCTACAAAATAAGTAAATGATTATTGGTGTTCCTCGGGAATGTTATATTTGCAGGATTTTCAGATAACAGTAGGAATGTAAAATATGTTAAGCGGATACATCCCTGCTAATATAATCAAAAAGCATATATTTGCAAGTAATATGCTGGCCTTTATTATTTTTAATGTAAATAAATTTATTAATAAGTTGCAGTAACATTTTTCTTTTGTATCTTATTGAATAAAATCGTATCTTGTCACTTTTGTAATAATAACTTTACATACATTATTATTCAATTGAGAGTTATCATATATAAATATATATTGATAACTCTATATATATTAATATATATTCCAAGAAATAAACTGAAAAATAATGTTCTCTAGCACCAACATTTGTCACTTTATCTAAAGTCTGATATAATTAATACAATTTTTTTTTAAGAATAAAAAAAAAGTATTTGTCAGGTTAGCCTGGACTGTCAATTATGATAGATTGATAAACTTTATTCAGCTACTAATAAGCTTTTTACTTCCTTGTACGCAGTAAAGGAAGTATTGTAATCGCGAAAATTTTCAGTTTTCAGATTTCAACGGAAATATCCATTTTGACTATCTCTGAATCCATTTTGACCAAGTTTCGTCGTGGCGTCTGTACGTAGGTACGTTCGTTCGAACGTATCTCGCATACCTCAAATACGGTTAGCCGTAGAAAATTAAAACTTTGTACTTAGGATTATTGTAAGATCTAGTTGTGAACCTCCTTCTTTTGTCACTGCATGATTACCTGAAGTGGTACTTTACTTGAAGGTCATTATTGATTTTCATCAAACATTATATTAAAATATAATGCAAAACTTCTCAAATTTGGTATATAAGACTTACATATTAATATAAATAACATAATAAATTATGGTTAAAATTGGCAAACCGAAAATGGCATTTTAATCGAAGTTCATATTGGACTTTCAGCAAAAATTATATTAAGATATAATGTAAAAATAGACTTTTATATCTATATAAATAATAAAAAAGACTTTAGTTGAAATTGAAGAGCCGAAAGTGGTACTTTACTTGAAGATGGTAATTAACTGACTTCAAAAAGTAAATTGACATTTAATACAGAGATTGTGTGCGTGTGCGTGTGTTACAATAGATGGGTGTCGTTTTTGGGATACATACAGCTGTCTTCGGAAACTAATAACCAACTTCAGGATCACTTTTTGAGCCACTGAATTATAGTTTAAATAGGCGTAAAAGGAAGTCATGGTTGTCCGCATCAGATTCTTTAAATAATAAACTAAACTTTATTTATTTTTTATAAGTTTATTTTTATTCTAAACTCTAAGAGTTTATTTTTCCTTAGAGGTTTAAAATATATATCATTATTATTTATTATGAGTTCACTTTTTTTCTTATTTGTTTATTTATGCTATTATTTGCTCAATAGCACATTCATTTTACTTCCTTGTATAGGAATACCCCAATTAATTAATCAATTAATTACAATACTCCCTAGTAAAGGAAGTATTGTAATGGTGAAAATTTTCGGTTTTCAGATTTCAACGGAAATATCCATTTTGACCATCCCTGAATCCAGTTTGACTAGTTTCGTCGTGGCGTCTGTACGTACGTACGTTCGTTTGTATTTCGCATAACTCAAAAACCGTTAGCCGTAGAAAGTTGAAATTTTGTGTTTAGGATTGTTGTAAAATCTAGTTGTTAACCTCCCTTTTTGGTTACTACTTGATCACCGGAAGTGGTACTTTACTTGAAGGTCATAATTGATTTTCATCAAAAATTATATTAAAATACTTCTCAAATTTGGTATTTATAACTTATATATTGATTTAAATAACATACTAAATTTTGGTCTAAATTGAAAAACCGGAAGCGGTACTTTACTTGAAGGTCATATTAGACTTTCATCAAAAAATATAATGTAATACATCTCAAATTTGGTAAATAGGACTTTTATATTGATGTGAATGTATTTACTATATTTTAGTTAAAATTGGTGAGCCGAGTATTTTACGTGAAGGTCGTAATAAGCTTACATCAAAAAATATATTTAAATTAAATACATAAATCATATGTTTCGGTAATAAAGGCTACAAACGCAATTTGGTTTCCAATCCAATCAAACATTTTTATTACTTGTTTTAAGTGTTAAAATTTAGTGTAAAATACTAGTTTTCCCTTCCCATTTGTGTGTGTGTCAATAGATGGATGTCGTGACGCCGAGTGTTGTTTTTGAGATACTGCGATCTTCGGAAACTAGTAACCAAATTCAGGATCACTTTTTGAGTCACCGATTTATAGTTAATAGGCGTACAAGGAAGTCAGGTGTTGTCCACATCAGATATTTTGCTCTACTCTAAAGCCCTACTGATTTTACATGTAATATTATTCTAAAGGGGCATGTCCCGGAGTAAATAAAGAATTTATTATTAAACTTTATTACCTTGAATCTAATCTTACAAGTACCATCAGTAAGTGACATGACAAGCAGAACTTAGACTGAAGTTAACTTCAAGAATCATTAGTCTTAATGACGTTTTGTTAAATATATTAAACTTCTATTACTTATGTATGGAGAAGGTAGTTTTAAATTTATTCTTTAAATTTAAATCCTTAATCCGATATGAAACCTTAATACTAATTACCTTCTTTCATTTTTGTTTATTTCTCTAATTTTAATATTCTCACTATGTAGATATGAAAAGAGATAACTAAATTATTATTCATACATAATAGCCATTGAATATTAATTCAGTTAAAATGGCATGAACAGACTAACTAAGGAAATACTGATTTGAAACATACATATTGCTTGTGTTAAATTGTATTTTAAAGAGCAATGAAATTATAGGAATTTAAAAAAATCGATATTGTCTTACTTACTATATTTTTCAAGATATAGGACATATAAGCCCGAACAAATACATGTGCATTAAATATAAATATGTATTTAACAATGAGGTTACTGTGAAATGGAGGAAGGAGTGAAAATTCTTTCATTTAGCTCGATAGATAATAATTTTTTTTTTTCAATTTCTTCAATTTAATTTGATTTCAAAAAGTACTTTTCTGGCCCTTCTGCCTGGCCCTGTTAGTCAGAAGCAGCTATGCCCTGTCAAATTTCTTGATATATTTTTCAATACTTACACAGCAGTGACGTATGCATCAAGACAGTAACTAGGTTTGTGTTCACTTCATTGCCAATGAGAAGCTACTAAGTAATTGGTATTACTAAGCTAGTAAGTAATTGGCCAAATTTCCCAACATTGGCCATTTTCATTCATAACTTCAAAAAGCTAATATTGCCTTTAAAAGAAAAGAGATTTGGAAATTAGTGATAACGCAAGCGGCAGGAAATAGGTTTTTTAAATACACAATTGCCCAATCAGGATTGATTAGTACGCAGTGTAACTAAGCAACTAAACAAAGTTGTACAACCACTATTAATTAATAAAGTTTTGTAATATGGACTGTTTGCTTGACAGTAATCAAAAAACAATTATGTAATTTGCCAACACATTGTTTTAATATGAAGACAAAAAAAACAATGAATATTCGTGATACTAGAGGAAACTGTCGGTCTGGAAGTAAAAGTGATCAACTGACATTTTTGCGAAGATGAAGTTTTTTGCTATCTTGCTGTACCAGGACCAAATTTATGCTTTGGCAAAATTATCAATAATTATTAAAAAATCACAACTTTCTCAATACTGAAGTATAAATTTGGTAAAGCAAAAAGCACAAGCAAAATATCAGTTGATCACTTTTACTTCTTGGTACTAAGAAAGTCAAAATTTATGTTAAATTAATTCATTAATCTTTAAGATGTAATTGATCTTTGCCCGATTTCAAAAGAAACACTTTTGGTACTATTGTTTCAGCGTTATCAGACAAATATTATGGAGAGTGATTTTTGAACAAACGTTAATATGCATATATTTCTAAGTTAAAATTTGCATATCAATTCCAGAATGTTTTGTAAATTATTTTTATGTCTCTCAAGATCATATATCAGGAAACATTTAGGTTTAAGAGGTTTTGAAAGAAGATACAATTATGAGAGGTTTAATTACTGAGATATTGTCATTAATAATCAGTTTTTTAGCCTCTCAAAGATAATTTAAAACCTTGAATTTTCCCTTCAATTTTCATCCTAAAATTAATCTACGGAGGCTTTTAGCTTATCAATATTTATTAGTGATATTGGGTCAACAACACGTGGTTTAGCGAACCCAAATGTTTGATGCGGACACCTCTGAAGGAAATTTGCAAAAAAACTCTCTCATAATAAAAAAAATATTAGAAAAAATAGAAATAGAAATAATAATAGAAAAAATAATTAATAATAAATTTAAGTAATTTTTATTATATCAACACTTTAGAATGACATGGTCTAAACTTCATTCATTCCGTGTAAATTGATGTCAAAGTTTCATTATTCAGTTACCTCTTCACCTATAACAGTGATTTTTTGATATGGTACTAGTCGATGTTTGTCACACTGAACTGTAAAAAAGATTTACAAAAACATTGTAATAAAATTGCAAAATACTTGTTAACCTTCTCCCTATATCACTCTTTGTAAAAATGCAGCGAAAAACCTCTGGAAACTATAAGAAATGGGTTTCTGATCATGTGCTATTATAACTCAGCTATTTCTCTACACATTGCAGCAGGAGTACGTTTTTCGTATAGCAGAATTCAGATATGAATTATCACATTTGTCACGTCACATTAACAACTCATTTTCCTAATTTTCTTACATTTTGTCATTCCAAAGAGTCAATATATGTATTTCATTATAATTCTACCTTCATATTGTCCACACTTTTTTGCTATCACAATTGTAGAAATTATAATTCTTTATAACATGCAATATCTTATAATCATGCAATACATCTTCTGCCAAACCCGTATTATAATGATGGTTCAAAGTATAGGCAAGAAAATATTTATCAATTGTATAAGGGCCGTTTTATTATGTGGTCTTTAAATTGTATAGCTAAAGACCAGTATATTAGACCTGAGAGGAGAAGCACTGGAAATGATTTTTTTCTATTCACAACCAATATTCAAACGTTTAAGAATTGTACAATCAAAATTAATTGATCCATTAATTAATCCTCTGGAAATAATATGGATTTTAACATGACGAAATTGTTATTGGATAAATAGGAATAAATATGAATATTTTCTTTTCAGAAAATTGTTAAAGTAACTATATTCTTTTTATTATGTTTCAGATTATTTTATGGAAAAATTATGATAAATTAGTAGTCAAACTTATATTATAATATAAACTATTATATATATTTATATAATATATATATTTTATATATATAAGTTTATATATATTATAAACTTATATGGTAAAAAAAAAAAAAAAAAAAAAAAAAAAAAAAAAACTGAAACGTCAATGCTTTTTATAAATGTTGAATAATCAATGGTTGACCGTAGAACTTATGAAGGAATGAGATAGTCCGGGAGGCGGTCAAAAACTGGAACACAAATAGTAAAAACTATACATTAAGGACCCGAAGTTTCGACCCACTTTGTAGGTCTTCTTCAGGGCTGAATAAACAAGATACAAAAATAAGAATAAAACAATGGTATATACAGTGAATGAATTAATAAATAAAAAGGATTTAGTGAGGAAAAAAAAAATGAAAACAGTGATGAGTTTGTAAAATGAAACTGGTAGAGTAATGACAACAACTAAAAATAAATTAGTGAATATTAATACATTAATAAAACTGGCTATATAATAATAAAAATAGGTAAACCAAAAGAGAAATAACATTAACGAAAAATTAATAACTCTGCTAAATAAGTAAAAAAAGGGAATACAAATAAATAAACAGATATTAACTGCAGTATATTAACTATAGTACCTTGAAGCTCCAAAGGAGGAAGAATGACTTAGCAAAAAGCAAAGCAATTAAGGAGGCGGTGTAGGAATAGTAATTAGAATGTAATTAATAGTTATATAGAGAAGGCAGTGAGCTGTCTGTTGGGGATGTAATGAACAAAATAAAAAAATAATAATAAAAAAAAATTAATGCTTCTTTTTATAAATGATTTTTTACTAAATAAAAATCAATCTAAGGAAGATTCAGTTCACTAGTATCTATTAATAATTAAATTATCTCCTTTTTTTAAAAATATAATTAGTGTTTTTCAGGGTATTTATTGTCAGCTATCTGTAACGTATAGTTATGACGCATGGACCCTAATAAGTACCATGAGAGGTAACTGAGTACATGAGAGAGAAAGATTCAAAGAAGAATGTATGGCCTGAGCAAATAAGGTTATCGTTTCTGCATTAAGACTAATACAGAAACTAAGGACCTATAAGGAGAGCCAGATATAGTTTATTGTATTAAAAAGAGAATAATAAGATGGTTGGGTCATGCATATCATATGAATCAAAAAAGGCTCCCAAAGCAGATTATGGAAGGACTTCCAGATGGAGAAAGAGGAAGAGGCAGGAATAAACTACAATGGCTGGACGATGCAGAGGTCGGCCATAGATTCTTGGAGGTGCGTACATGATGAAGAGCCATGGAAGACTGATCTGAATGAAAGAGAATTTTCGAGGAGGCCAAGGTCTTCCATGGACTATAGCGCCAGAAGAATGTGTACCCTTACTCGCACTCCCAAGGGAGTGGATTATTATCAATCCTCCCACACGTTTCGCAGAATATTTCAGTTTACTTTTCTGTTTTGTTTGTCCAATAAAGACTATTTATTGTGGAAGTTTCCAGATGATTTTATTTTTGTTTCGTTTTGAAAGAATGGGAAAGAGTAACGCATGTGAGGTCTATGCCTGTAACAATTGAAGAACTAATTTTGGCGAGACAAGGATAATATTTCACAGATTAGTATTAAAATAATTTTTAGTTTATATCATTGTTATTCTATTATCAATAATTCCCCAATCCAGTTAGTTTTTAATTTATTCAATATTAAATTGTCAGCGAACAATTCACAAACTTTTCCAGAACCAAGCTGACAGTATTAGTTGATATTAAATTGTTTAGGGATATATTCTACGATATATTGTTCCTCTCGTTTTACATATATATGTAAACATTAAGGAATATTTGTTATCCGTTAACACCAATAGTAATTTATTTTTTGAATCCCTAACACCCAAAAGGGGAGGGATAATTTCAATTAAAAATAAAGGACTTATTAATTTCAAACAAAAATTAGTAAGATCGCCAATATTCTTTTCAAAACAATTACATATTCTTAAAGTGATGCCCTTGGAATGAACTTATTTATTTTTCCGTTCCATATTTGTGACTGTAAATAAGATAATAATCTCTCTTAGTTAATACAACTAATTTCCAAATTACATTTTAAAATTAGAATTTATAAACATATAAAAGACAGAAATGAAAAAAATTAATACTTCTAAAATTTATCAAAAATTTAGTAAGCTTATATTATTTAAAGGACACTAGACAGATATTAATAAAGTAATATAAATTCATACTTTTTTTACCCATATTAATCCTCCACCTATATATTAAATGCAATGATAATGTAGCCTTGGAAACACGGTAGGCATTCGCGAATAAGCTCAGTAATCCGAAGCACTAAGATAAATTATATTGACTACAGTGAATGTTTTCTTTACTTACTCATTACCATTTATTTTTTTGTAAAGAAAAACTCAAAGATCAGTTTCTTCTCACTTTTTGTGATCAAGATAAGATTTAAATTTCATTAGCATCTGACTGAAAAAAATGATAGGGAAATTATTATCCTATGAAAAGGTTTAGGATTTATCACTAATTCACGATTATAGAAAGAACAGTACTGACTTAAAATGAATTATTATCATTGCAAAATAAATTAATGTTCATCATATGCGTCTATTTTGAATATTAAGGGAGGTATAGAATAAGAAAGAGCGAAAAATAGGGAATCCACTTGGTGGAGATAGTAGGATGAGAGACCCAGAGAAGTGGAGTGACACACATTCTCCCATAGATGGAAGGTTTAATATGCTTCCTCTAGTTAATTCTTTAATAAGGTTTTATTTCTGTATCTTCAAAATGTGTGCATTAAAGTGTGAATATCCTTTATCTAATTGTCAAAGCACTCATGATACGAGGATTTTATTTTTTACATTTCAAAACATTTACAAGAGGTTACAAAAGCACAACAATTTATTCTTTAAAAAAATATTGAATCATACAGTGAGATAAGGAAAATAATTTCAAAGCAATACTATACACTTTATTATGATTTATATTCTTGAAATATGTATATACATCAATAAAAAATGACCGTGACAATACATATATTAAACAGCTATTACCAGAATGTGCCAACAGAAGATTCTTTAACAAAAAGTTGGTGAAAAATGACTAGAAAGGATTCAGAGAAAAATAGCTATCTTGGTTTGACGAGGCTCCAACCGCTGTAATCTTAATTTTAAGGAAAATTAGTTTGAAAATTTAAAATGCTTAAATGTTTTTCATCATAAATAAAATTTATCAATTTTCTCCTCATTACCTTACATTGTTTTAATTTAACTTTTGAAGTTGGTTTAATAAAAAAATACCTCTGATTTTATCTATAACATATTGAAATTTAGTCTTAAAAAAAAAGTACCTAAATCTGCTATTTCACAACAGATTGCTGCGACAGAGTTAGTTTCTCTAGTGTATTAGACAAAGGAAAGCCAGAATCACCAATAATCCTATTTTAGCCAAAAATGTTGGTTACAACCTTGTCAAAACTAAGTACCAAAATGACTAGTTCTTTACAATGAGAAAATAGTGTTGGAGATATTCATAAACAGACCATATTCTTAGCCATTATTACAAAAATAACTATACCTGATATACAAATATTTATTAGCACATCAGTTTTCAATATTTACATGACAATTTTACGCATTGTCGAAGATTTGTATTGAGGGGACATTGATGACATTCGGAAGAGGCCTTCCTTCTTCTTGAGAGGTTTCTGTCCTAGGCAAGAATACAGAGTCAGTGCTGTGGAGGTTAGCTGCCGAGGAACAACTACTGTTTTGATTAGATGGTCCTCGAGAGACCGTAGCTGCCAGCCTCGTCTGTACACTAGTTTGGGACACTGTCAGTTTGCATGAGCTCCTCCTACGTTCACTGTTCTTTGGCACCTGGAGTCCTTGTCCGCTGCTCCTGCACAATACTCTATGTAAGTTCTGTTACTTCATCATGCAGGTAACTTCCTATTCTTAATAATTACAATTATTAACAATTTACAGGTCATAACGAAGGATAAGGATATTTTCTACAACATAATGGGTCAACTTCTTTTGATTATTGAAATTAAAACCACACGGTAGCAATCTTATACTTGCACATGCATGAAATATAAGATAAGGAAGAACAGTCAAGGAATCAAGAAATAAATGGTTAAATCAACAAAATCAAATGATCTATTCATATTTACTATACAAGATGCAAGACAATTAGGTTTTAACTAATAAAAATATACCTATAATATTTAAAAGAGGTTTTGATTTGAATATGCATGCTCTAAAGTGTGCGATAGGGCTGTGCTAGGTTGTTATTATGGATGATGCGAAAACTGACTCAGTGCAGGAAGCATTCATCGCTTCGATCAGCTCTTGTTCCCATTCATTCTCCTTAATTTCCATCTCTCTCTTCATAAGTTCCTTTTCTCTATTATATGGTACAAAGTCAGATAGCTGTCCCTCGATTCCAGATTCCTGAACATAAGGACATATTTCTCTTAATTTAGATTACTATATTTCATTTTGTATATACAGTCACCTCTGTACATCGAACTTCCATATATTGAATTTTTTTAGGAACTTTGAATTTTTGTTAGAAAAAAATATTCTGTATGTAGAATAAAATTTCTATATATCGAACAAAAATTCTCATTTAAAAAAATATAAAATGGTGATTGCTATCAAAAAGAGCCCTTTGTTTACGTACATAAGAATGGGTAATAATTATATAAGAAAATAAAATGTTCCACTGGTTTGCAAAGCAGTGGCAATTCAGGGAAGATCTTGTTTCAGAAGAAACACAGAGATACCTAAACTTTCTGAATCTCTTTCCTAACATAGAGTGAAATTTTCATTTTAAATTTAGTTTAACTATGTCTTTCAGGTTGCGAACATTGCAAATAACTTTGACTTTGATGATGAATCATACACAAAAAGACATTAGAAGCTATTTTGCACGAAAACAAAAATAAATTATATATGTTTGTTGATTAAGGTGAACACTCCAATATATAAAAATAAAGGCAGGCTGCTTTTATTTCACCACTTTATTTATTATGATGCAAATTTTCGGCCTACAATTTTCAAATTTCAAATTTTCGGCCTATATCCTCAGACATCTCTGTAAAAAACCCCTATTTCGTTCAATTTTTAACATATCACAGAATTAATTATACTTAAATATTATAATAAATACAATATACATACTAAAATTATTTAAAATGAATATACTGTCATATTGTCATATACTGAGGATGGCTTGTAGGCCAAAAATTTGCATCATAATAAATAAAGTGGTGAAATAAAAGCAGCCTGCCTTTATTTTTAAAAATCAATTAATTTTTTTGTATGTGTATTTTTAATACATGTCCTTATTAAATTATAAATATACATTTGTGAAAAATCTGCAATCACAGATGAAATTTGTACAATTTTTCAAATAAGTGTTATTGATCGTTCAGTCTTGTTTTTCTTTAATCCTCAAAAATTGCCTTTGTTACATAATCAATGCCAAAAAATTATGTTTAATATTTCTTTAATCCTAAAGAATAGCTGTATTGTTTTTAGCCTGAAATGGGTGTAAAATTGCAATCTTTCTATATATCGACCTTTTTTTCAAGGAACCTTTATGTTTGATATATAGAGATTCGACTGTACTTTAATAGTTTAATTGTAGGGAAGAAAACTGTATGCAAGGACAGTTGTACTAATGAACATTTCATTTTAAAATTTGAAAACAGGAGGGAATATAGAGTGGCTGTTCCTAGTGGGTGTAAACAGATGATACACAGTTGCTTGGAAAGCCGGCTCTTAGAAGACTCGATGGAAATGAATATGACATTTTTACTACTTTTTGAAGATTAGAATAAAGAGAAATGGATCTCATCTTTATTTTTTTCTTCTAATTTGTTTACGATTATTTGTCACATTCCTAATTGAATATCAAGGTTTCGAAGATTTATTTTTGATTTTGAAGACATTAGCTTGTGCTGTACCTTTAGACACTGTAAAGTGATGTACTTAAAGAAACAACTCGTCAGTCAATCGAATTTTTTAAACAATTTTGCAAGGTAGGCTTCAATTTAGGTTAATGAATTCAATGAATTAACTTTATTTGTACCCTAGTTTCAAATGTTAATTATTGTTTATCAAGTTAATTTTTCTTTTATTTTACACGTAAATTACACAGGCCAACGAAGAAAAAACTTTTGTACTGAAAATAACTTATTCCTATAGTTTTTAGGGTGCTGAATCCAAATATGAAATTAAAAAAGCTGTATCACCCACAATTTCTTCACATTTTATAGTTAAATTTATTAAATTAAGCGATTTTTAAAGAATTTAACAACTTTCAGTCTTAGGCCACATGAAACAATTAGGCCTTAAGTTAGGCCACATGAAACAATTAGGCCTTAAGTTAGGCCACATGAAACAATTAGGCCTTAAGTTAGGCCACATGAAACAATTTTTAAAGACTTTGCCTAAAGATGGACCATGTTTCAAGTATCTCTGCCAAAATTTTCCACGCCTTTCAGAAGCTAAACTAAAAGAAGGCGTCTTTGTCGGACCTGTCATTAGAAAAATGATGTTTGATGTTAACTTTGAATCCACAATGACCTTAAATTAGAAAGAAGCATCATTCAAGCAAGTCGTTACAAAGTTCTTGGGAAATGAAAAAGACCCAGAGTATGTTTCTATTGTAGCTAACATGTTACAGAAGTTCAAAAAGTTAAGATGTTTGATGAGCCTGAAACCTACGGAAAACTATGGGTGATACAAAAAAAACTAAGGCCAGATTTAGATTCAGCACATAAAAATCTATAAAGATCAACTATTTAAGTTAAAAAAGTTTTCGAAAAAATTCTTTTTGTTGGCCTGTGTTATTTGTGAAACATTTATAAATCAATAAACTGTTTACTAACAGCCTCTTGTGTTTTTTTGTTCATGAAAACTACATTTTGTATATTATGTAGGCAGGCACATCCAGGTTTGTCCATTAGTAAATCAGGATTTTTTAGCTAAGGACAACAATCATATCTCTGAATTTTAAATTTTCAAAAATCCATTATTCAAAAATATGAATATGAAACAAAAATAATTTATTCTCAATAATAAAGCATAACCTGATTATTTTATTAGGTGAAAATATGTTTACCAATGGCTGAGAAAAAAATAAATATAAATTTTGTAGGTATGTACAGCAGTGTCCCCTACTATATTATTTACGATTCTAGTTATTACAACAGATTTATTTTTATTATTTCGCTATTGTATTTTATTCTATTTGAAGAACATATTACTTAGATAATATTAATATCATATAAAAATTGATAAAATAAAAACAGGCCATAATCAAATTAGCCATCTGCTTTTTTAGCTTGCTGGAGTACACAAATAGGTCTAATATTTACTAGTATTTTCAAGGGAAGGATACTGGATATATGGGATGTATATGGAATAACAAAAACTAAAATGATGTCATTAACTCATATGAAATAAAAAAGTTGCAAAAGAAAGCAGAAATTATCATAAATTTTCAACAAATCGTTGGCTTACTATCAAAACTTCCTAAGTCCTAATGTTCTACTATGAAATTTATTATTTCTTCACCTTTGACATCTCTTGGTAAAACCACTTATGTCTGTCACAGCTAGCTCATTCATTAGCTGCGACATAGGCATAAGTAGCAGCTGTTATTGATAACAAATAGAATATGAAAAATAGAAAACATTTAGAGAAAAACAAACATTTGACAGACGAAGATAGCTTATATAAGAAAGGTGATATGCATTTAAAGTGGCTAATTCATTATCAAAACAAAAAAGGCTGTTTACTTCGACATTAATCTTTTGTCATCAGAATAACAATCACCATTGCTCGCTATAATCAGTTAAGAACTCAGAGTGATCAATCAAAATTATGTTGTTGTTTTTTTTTAAATGTGTACCTTTGACTTTTGACCACCTGCTTATTTATAAGTACACACATAAATATAACTTATAATCAGTACTATTAACTATTTAGCGACCAATGTTCCCAATTTGGAATAAATGTTTAGAAATTTTTTAAATTGAAATAAATGTTTATGTAAAAGTAAACGTTCATTCAATATTTTTATTTGCTTATATAAAGTGAAAACTTAATTTTGGAGGTAAAAACTGAGCAAATTTTTCAAATTTGAATTACAATTTTTTGAAATAGGTGAAATATGCCTTTTTATATTTTTTGTTTTAATTTATTTTTATAACCATGGTTAGATACAGTAATAAATATTTTTTTTAATATTTCATACTTTTTTCCTTTAATACCTCCTCTATTTCATAAGTTTAAAAAAATGTATATATAAATGAAAAGCTTAATCAGTAGTGGCCGATGCTACCAATTGGAAACACTGAAAATTCTACTAATTTTTTTTTTGCTAAAACGCAATCATTTATATGAAAAATAAGATAGACAAAAGCGAAAAAAAATAAAATTAAAATTTGATTTGAATATGAATTCAGCCTATTAAAGGTTAAAACTTATTATCAATTAAAATCTAAATTTTGTGAAATAGGATTATTTTTAAATTATAAAAATAAAGACAGGCTGTTGCTATTTCACCAATTTATTTATTACGATGCAAATTTTCGGCCTCTAATCCATCCTCAGGCATCTCTGTAAAAGGCCCTTATTTATTTCAATTTATAACATATCACAGAATTAATTATATATTAAAGTATTCACCTAAATCAACAAACATATATTATTTTTAAAGTCAATGTATGGGAAATAGCCAAAATTATAAGTGTTATTGTATATTATGCAAACAAACAATGTTGTTGTTTACGTCTCAGATACTAACTGGAGTCTCTACGCTGCTAGATCCTTTTAAGGATCTCTGTTTTGCCAGCCGCTTCTTTTTCTTGTGCAGAGGTTTGGCCTCCACAATCATCTCTTCCAGTTCGAAAGTAGGATCACAGTTGAGATGGTCTCTCTAGAAATAAATATATTTATCATCTCAACGTTCTGATATTGATTTTTTCCTCAACTAATAGCTTTTTTAAAATAAAATAAAAATTAAATTGAATGCATGTATATTGAACTAAATTTAGGTAGATAGTAGTAGAAAATAAACATATATATTAAGACATTAGAAATAATTGAGTCTTTTAATTAATTTTGGAAGTGATGAGAAGTCGACTCTATTGATATATACTGATCTGGGTTTTCAACAAATTGTTTAAGTTTATTTTCTTTTATATTTAAAGTCTCTTATTTACTTATATATATATATATATATATATATATATATATATATATATAAAATAATTAATGCTTTGTATATTATATATCAATAATTGAACATGTAATAAATCAGGAGGTCAGGTGAGTCAAGAAAAACACCAAAATTAGTAAAAATTATTTATGAAATAAATATCTGACATTTTACCACCTATTGTAGGCCTTCTTCTGGACTACAAAGAAAAATGAGGTGAAAATAAGGCAGAAGTAATAAGAAGAAAGAAAAATATTTATTTTATATTTATTTTTTAATCATATTAACTTATATTTAGATCAATCTGATGAAATATCAGTGGATAATCGTTTCAACAATTTTAAATAAAAAAAAAAAAACCTGCTAGTATATTTGGTAAGTACATTCTACAAAAGGAAATTTAGAGACATACCAAAAAATTAATAATTTTGACTGGAATGGACTAAAAAAATATATATCTGAAGGTATTTTTCAGACTAAAGTTGATAATAAAAGTCCTGTGGGCTTAGGATTCTGTGTCTTGCTTTATAAAAAATCCAACATCTATTTATTTATACGTGTTTTTATTTTTTCTTATATACTCTATAGACATATTTACCAATGTTGACCAACTAAAAGCTACCATTTCCTAAATGAATTCTGAGTTGACTCTCTGGCCTCAAGAAGAATAAATAAAAACATAAAGGGATCTGTAATATATACATCTAATAGCAGAATCATTCTAAAAGTATGCAAAAGAAATATGAGAAGATTTAGTTATCCCTTAGGATAATGATAATTTAGTTGGTAACTAACAATAAACAATAGTTGAAAAATAATGCAGGCATAAAAAAAGATTATAATATAATGTATATTGTGAAAAAATAGAATTTTACGATTTTTCACTACTTTAAAATTTGGACTCCATATCTCTATGCAAGTTCAAATATTGAACTTTGGCCTAGGTATAGTCTCAGCTCTGTACCGGTGCAATTCAAAAGATTTATTATAGTTATATGTTACAACAAAGTATAGTATATTAGGTACTTCTACAAATGACGACGATTTTTATACAATCCAAGAAAATGACAGTCGTTTCTCTTCAAATTATAAATAATGTATAGATTAAATGAATAACATTGCCGTCTAAATTAACCAATTATTATAGCATTTACAAGCATGCCAATAAATGTTTAACAATTGTCCTATTATGAGTTGAAAAATAATTAAATTTCTTTATTTCCATTTACATCCTCTAAATTAATTCTTTGGTTTTTTTATTGATTGAAAATCAAATTGTTGGTTAGGCCGATTTATTCATAATAATCAAACGATTCGCATAGGCCGAAACACACAAAGTAAATTTCGTTTGACTAAGAATTAAAAGTGGTTTACCTTTGATTATTTAGTTTTATTAGTTTGAATTTTATTGTGACTTTGAGGCAAAATAGTGATGAAAATCTTATAATTATTTTTTATTCGAATATTTTTTTTAATCGAATAATTTTTTGTATTCGAATAATTATTTTTTTTCAAAGGAATTGAATGGTCAATAAAAAAAAAAAAACACTAATAAGTGAAACTTATTTTAACAATAATTAGTGCTTTCTTCATTGACCGCGCCTCATGACCTACTTCATGAAACATCTTCAGTCAATAAAACACCAATTTTTTTTTCGAATAATATATTTTTTTTTTTTTTTTATTAAAATAATATTTTTTATTTGAATACTTATTAAAAAAATGATGAATAAATTTATTCACTAAATAATAAAATAATGAATAAATGGGTTATTCATTATCCTGGGTTTATTATAAAAGTCTAACTTTTATTTATTTTTAGTAATTAAAAAATATTTTCATTATATATCAAGAAAAAAAATTATATATTTAAAGAAAATTGCTAGGAGCAAAGAAAACAGAAAAAAAAAAATTTACCAGCTATATAACACCTTGCTGCTTGCTTTAATTTGGCAAAAGTGTGAACGCACCTTAAAAGAATATTACATCAAAGTAAGAAATATCGATAGAATAAATCGAATGAATGGAAGACAATCAATACTTTCCCATTGTAGCTACTCACCGGAGGATTGAAGACCGGCTGGACCTGCTTCTCTAGGACCATGGCGAAGTCTATCTTCTTGAGGCCATGGACCTGCCTCAGCTCTGCCAGGCTGCTCATCCTGGCTCCGGGAGCTGTGCACAGCAGCTGTCCACAGGAACATCATAAATTAAGGGTAAGCAACCATTAATCAACAATAAGCACAGAATTTACAAACGTTATGAATGTGCAAGGAAATTTGTACTTAACTCTTTTTGGCCTTATATACCCCGAGAAATATATTCACATTTTATTTCTGTATTTCTCATAGCATTACTTTTGAAACCTTTCTACTTCCATGCATCAATGAAAATTATTATCAGTTTTTGGTACCAAAAGCTAACTAGTACTTTGTGGAAGGTTTCTGAATGAGAGAATGGGAGAGAAGTTGGATGGCCGCAAAAGTTTTGCTCCAAAACCGGACAGTCGAATTACCGAGGGGTCCTGAAAATGTGTTTTTTTAAAGTATAAATGGATGTGATTCAGAACTAATCTACTAAAAAAAAAGACTTTCCCTTACTGTCCTATAATAATTATCTTTTTGATACAATTTTAAACAGATCACATAAACAATACTTGAAATAATCTCCCCAGCATTCACTTCTTTACATCTTCTTCCAAATAAGTACAATAAAACAGTTTTTTATACAATTTTACTATGCTAAAAATAAAAAATCTGGTGCGGTGCACGTCTCACACAACTTTCCCTTACCATCCTAAAATAATTATCTGTTTAATATAATTTTAAAGAGTTCAGATAAACAATACTTGAAATAAACTCAGTAGCATTAATTTCTTCTCCCACTTAAGTACAACAAAACAGTTTTTTAAATAATTTTAGTACAACAATTCTGTACACTATGCATATATTTTAAGTTTGTTAAGTTGAAAATATATTTTAAAAGTTTTGATTTAGTTTCCATAGAAGCATTTTGTTTAGGAAATTAAAGTAGCCACATGCATGTGATGTTAAATAGGTATGTTCATTATCGTACAACTTTTCGTTTTTGAGCTAGACTGTTCACACAGACCATTTTGTGAGACGGCTATTCAGACTCAGGAGGCCTTAAAACGTGTATTTATTGAAAACTCGAATTCGAAAATTTTCACGATCGCAATATTTCCCCCTACTATATACTTCCTATATAGGTACTGGTACTGGTATTGGTGGGGAGAACTAATCCGGCAAGTGGGCCTTATGATCCTTTTTGCCAACCCCTGACGGCTACTTTTACGTCACCGCCGCGTACAAACCAGAATCGGAATGTCAATATTCATTTCGCGGGATCGCCACGAAATAAATATTAACCGACCCAGGTGGGAATCGAACCCACAACGTTCCGAACCGGGTACTCTGGGACACTCGCCCCAACGTACTCGGCCTTCAGGTCCTCTCGTATATAGGTAAGGGGAAGTAAAAATAATAATAGACAAATGGAAGAATAAAAAAGCTTGAAAATGGACAATGATCATCCGAAACGTTGCCAAAGGATTTAAGAAGATAGTAGTAATTAAAAAGGGTGTATTTTATTGAAAAATAAATTATTATACAATTTGTGATGTTTATTTTGAAGGAATCGTTACTAGAGCGAGAAACATTTAAGCACCACTTATTATTACAATCTTTTTAATAAAATTTACTAAAACTTTTACTTATTACTAGAACTTTTTACAAAAACGAACGTCTCAAGTAAAGAGTTAAAACGGAATGTAAAGGAATACGTACGACCATGCATGTCACAGGTGAGCGGTTATCAAGAATTGTTTACTAAATATTCGTACCTAGAATAGGTTCGTGTTATCCGAAAATTTCACTCTACCTTTGCCTGGGATAGTTCGAGATCCGTATTAACTAAATAATTCTAGCTAACCGAAGATTTCTTTAGTAAAATGTCGGAAAATGCATTTTTATTTTATGCATGTATTTTAATTTTTTTATTATTTGCAATTAAAAAGTTTTAATTTTTTTATTTGCGGGTTTATAAATTGAAATTATTATTGCAATTATTAAATAACAATAATTATTATCAAATGTTTAATTATACATTAATTATGATGTACTGTTACAAATTATTTAGAATGGTTGATTTCGTTTAATACCATCATACACCATGTTACATAAACAATATATACAGAATAAGTAGATCTTCACTGGTTAATAGTTCAATATCCATTTTCTAGAGAGACCAAATCACTTGTATAATAGTGAATAAAACAAACGTTTTGGAAACTACTCATTTTCGCTCTGGTCTCATCCACACTATGCGGGATTCCTATGAAATGCATGTTTGTTTTCGCTTCTCTTCTTTCGCAATGAATCGTCGCTAGTATCGCTGCTCCACTACGCGGTGGGTCTAACATGGTACACCTCAACTTTACTTCATTATGCTGAGGTATCCCACAAGATACAGTTTGAATCAGATCTGTCTCGATAATATTGTTTAGAATTTCCTCATCGGCAGATTCTTCCTCGTCTTCTACAGACACGGCGTACGGCTATGGAATGAAGCTGAAATTTTTTTTCTCATCGAGACCGAAAGTATTATTAAAAGGAAAAAAGAAATTTGTATTTCTTGCATCTTTGGGACAACGTATCTTACAGGATACGTTTATATTAAATGCAACTTTATATAATAGATTTAACACTTTTTTTTACAATTTTATCGAAAACGGATTTTGATGAAACTTGCCTAAATTATTCTTCGTAAATCCCTTTAACTTCTCATGTATGTAATATATCACTGAGGAAATGCAGGGAAAAAAGTTATGATGAAAAGAATATTTTATTTGCGCATAACTTAAAAAGTATGCATTTCATGTTAAATTATGTATAGCAATGTAAGAAAGGCCATTTAGTTATCTAAAAAACAATAAAAGAATCATCAAAATCGGACCAGACTTAGCAAAGATACTGCGCATCGGACTATCAGGGAGTAGCTATTTCATCATGGATTTTACAATTTTTTACAATATTCTCAAAAAAGGCTCTAACGATTTTGATGAAACTTGGCTATGTCTTCTCCTTAAAGGCCTTTAACTTTTCATATATGTAGTATATCAACGAAAAAACACAGAGAAAAAAGTTATGATGAAAAGAATATTTTATTTGCGGCTAACTTAAAAAGCATGCAATTTATAGTAAATTATGTATAGAATTGTATGAAAGGTTATTAAATTGTCTAAAAAACAAAAAAAGGATCATCAAAATCCGACCAGTATTAGCAAAGATACAGCATATGTTATGACGAGACCCTAGATGGATAACCGAGCGCATCCGAAAGGAGACGGATGCGACCGAACCTCCTCCCACCAATCTGCCAATCTGGTATCAACAATACGATCTGTAATAATGTAATTTAAGAATACAAAAACAGAAATGAAATTAATAATTTTGTATTATTTAATGGAAAAAAAAAATCTTTCCAGGAAAACTAAACCGAAACTTTTAAAATATATTCTCAACTTGACAAACTTAAAATATATGCGTAGTGTACTGAATCGTTGTACTAAAATTATTTAAAAAACTGTTTTGTTGTACTTAAGTGGGAGAAGAAATGAATGCTGCTGAGTTTATTTCAAGTATTCTTTATGTGAACTCTTTAAAATTATATTAAAAAGATAATTATTATAGGACGGTAAGGGGAAGTTGTGTGATGCGCGCACCGCACCAGATTTTTTATTTTTAGCATAGTAAAATGCTACTACTGTCTTTTCACTTTTACTCATTTCTTTCATCATTCGTCGTTATTTAAATTTTTTAATTTTATTTTATATCCCTCTTATGTAGGCACATATGTAGACTGTTTTAAGTCTGGTACTCCAGTATGATAAGTACTAGAATTTTACTATGTTAAAAATATAAAGGAATAATAGAGAAATGGAAGTATAGAAAATATATATGATCGTCTGAAACGTTGCCAAAAAATATAAGAATATAGTAGGTATTAAAAAAGATGTATTTTCTTGAAAAATAAATGATTATTATAAAATTTATTGTTTAGTCCTCACAAATAAAGAAGACTTATAAACAACAACAACAGTTAAACAGAAATCTATTCAACTAAAAATCAAATTAGAAATTTTAAAAGAAGTATTCCGAAATCAACTTTATCAACAATCATAAAAAACAATGTATTTGTAATTCAAGGCAAATGTGTATTAATTGCGAGATCAATTCTTTAAAAAAATGAGTATAGGAAAACTAATATTTATGAAGAATTTTTTAGTCAACGAGACAAACTCAAAAATTCGGTCCCACAACGAGTTTGTGTTAACGAGGAAATGTGAATATTATAGAAAGTGTGTGGACAAGAAATAAACAGTTTAATAGATTTATAAAATGGTCTAGACTCTAGAGTGACAGAAATTATATTATTCAAAGAAATATTCATTAAAATATATTTTATAATTATAAATTATTGTCATAAATATAATAATATAAAGTATATAAAAGCTATATTTAGTTCCATTTTCGATATAATTAAATTTTCATTAACTCTTACTTTTATAAGAGTTTAGTTTTATATTGTTTATCTTTTAATACGATAACGACAATAGGCTCTTAAAAATAAAAACGCTATTTTAAGTCATTTTTATTATACTGTCTCTCCACTTCAAATAACCAGAAGGAAATAGCCTTCATTAATCTGGACCGATTGTCACCGGTCGTGTAAGTACGCCATTATCTTTTACTACTTCAATAAAATAGGAAACCAACATAAACTTTAATTACACTACCAAGGAATCATATATATAAAATTTTCTTGCTGCCAATAAAGGTCATGAAGACAAGACTAATATTATCACTAAATATCTCTGTGTTAAAGATAAATAAATAATAAAATAAAATAAGATAAAACTTTTTTTTTTGAGTAATATTTTCCTTTTTATATGGTAATAGTGATCAAAGAAATCACTCATATCATATTTACAGAAAATTTAAAAAAAAAAAAAAAAAATAAATTCATTGTCTTAATTTAATTCATAATGCATAAATGTTTTATAATACTGATTTATATTAATCTAATTTAATATGTATAATAATACCAAACTATATTTTGAATTGCTTATTTTTGAATTTTTTGTGTGCTTTTAGAAGAACTGAGGATGAATGTATAACATACGAAACTAGTTTTCAATAAAACAAATTTATAGAAGTGGCAAATAATTTATCAATCCCTATTTAGCCTTATTTTTGTTTTCTTGGACAGTTTCTTGTTCTTCCATATTGGATAAAGCTGAACAAATGCCCCATTAGCTTTTTTTGATTCGGCTTTTGACATCTTCCAACGATCTCCCTTCTTTAGTGACCACGCTTCCCAAGTAGACGAATGATTCCACCTGATCTACGGCCTTTGATGAGTAATGTTCTGGCGAAATTCGGATGGAATAAGACTTAAAACAAATGGGATATTAAGGTTATGATATAGGGTATTGTTGGTTACATTGGACTTTGGACTGAAAGGATTGGTTGCATTTGATGTTCGAAAAACCAGAGTTCGAGTCCATAGGTCCAGACAGATTTCAAAATTGCCTTGTAAATTAGCAAAAGCTGAGATTTTCTGTTAAGCAGTCTATATTAAATAAAAAAGTGGACTGCTTGGAGTGAGGAGGATTTCTCAAGGGCCTCACTGAAGACAACTCCACTCAATAGCTCCATTTTTGATTCATCCTCTCGTTTACACATAAAACATTCAACAAATGATGATTACGATCAACAAATATTTCGATTATCAGTTTAATATAACTCTTGAGAATTAAGGGAATATAGGAATAGGAAGTGCCTCTAAAATATCAAACATGTTAAATAAATTAATCTTTACTCAACGAAATAGGTAGTGGAAAGGTTAAGCATATTATCATATCCATTATATTACTTCTCGGAGCCTGGAAGAGGTTATCCAGCTCCAGAATACAGCGAACCATGGTTTCCATAGTGTATGCTGCAGCGATAGGCTATCATTAGCTCGATAACCTTTTGATTTTTTTTTTGCGAACTAATAGCAGGTGTGTTAGAGATTTTTATCTTATTCAAGTTATCACTTTAAGGTACTACTCACCTTGTTGAAGAGGTGGACGACCTCCTTGCTCCACTTGGAAGGGTAGTGGACCGGGCTGACGAAGAGGGACTTGATGTGGGGGATGCTGGTGCCGCTGTGGATGTCGAACGGCCTGCTCCTCGCCAAGACCTCGTAGAGCGTCACCCCCAGCGACCACCAATCCACCGCGAAAGTGTAGCCAGCGCACTCATCCATCGCGCACCCGAAAACTTCTGGTGCTGCAACAATATATATTTGTATTTATTTCGAGTCATGTGAATGGATGTAGCTTAATGGGCGAGACACTCAGTTCCTACTCTCGGATAGAAAAAAAAAAAATTTTACACGCGATTTTAATACTTAAAACAAGTAATAAAATTGTTTAATAAGAATGGAAAAAAAATCGGATTTATAACCTTTATCACAGAAATATATGATCCCTGTAATAAATGCCAATATACCTTTAGATGTAAGTTTTTATGACCTTCAAGTAAAATACCCCTTTCGGATCTTCAATTTCAACTAAAATCTATTATATTACTTATTATTTACTTATTATATAAAAGTCTAATTTACCAAATTTGAGATGTTTTACAATATATTTTAATATAATTTTTGATGAACGTCTAGTATAACCTACAAGTTCCGGTTTTCCAATTTTGACCAAAATTTATCATATTATTTATGTTATGTATGCAATTCTTAAATACCCAATTTGAGAAGTTTTGGTATATATTTTAATATAATTTTGGTTGAAAACCCGTAATGATCTTCAAGTAAAGTACCACTTCCCGCAATCATGCAGTGACCAAAAAGAGAAGTTCACGACCAGATTATACAATAATCATAAATACAAAATTTTAACTTTCTATGGCTAACCGTTTTTGAGTTATGCGAGATACGTACGAACGTACGTACTGATGTCACGAAGAAACTTGTAATAATGGATTCAGAAATCTAAAACGGAAAATTTTCGCGATTATAATACTCCCTACACTGCATATAAGAAAATAAAAACGCCATTACATATTTTCCATAGTTCTGAGCTTTAATTATTTGTCAATTCCAGACTAAACGTAGAAATAACTTTAATGTTTGAGTTAATTTTTACTTTCACTTGTTTTAGGAAGATGTTTTATATTTTTTAATACACATAGGCTTTAGAAAGCTGTCGTTGGCTATCAGGAAAACAAACTGATTGTGTAAAAAAAAAATTGACAATTTGACAATGAAGCACTACGCTACCTGAAATATAAAAGGTTTTATTACTAAGTCAATATATTAAAATACTATTTATGATAGGCTGATTAAAACGATAGAGGAAAATTAAATAAAAAGTCGTATCTGAAAGATTTAATTTAGAAGATATTTATTTGTGAAAAGTAAATATGAAATCAGCTGATTGAAATAAAAAAACACAAACAATATATTCGATGAGCGATGGATGTTTTTCTATTGTAATTTCAGTCTTATTGTGTGATAAAAATCATATTGAGTTGAAGATGAGTTATATTTTTTCGTTGAATAAAATCCGCAAATAACTACAATTCACTTTATTCCTGAGCAATTACCTATTTAGAAATATCCTGATTTTATTCCATGTTTCATAAGGAATTTAATATTTCATATTTCGACATTATTTTTAATGTTATTAATCAAATAAAATACATATTACGTCTAATTATAAAGTGTTGCAATTCAAAATCATTAAAAGACAATTTGATAACGATCCTTCTATCAAATGCGTATTTATGTCTTTTATCAGAATAAACGTTTCTCAGTAAATAAGTAAAAGCGTTTACTTGTCTTATTTGCTGATATCCCTCGAGAACAAACACATTAGAATAGCCAAAAACGCACTTATGCAGAGCCGGATTAATAGGCTATGTAGGAACTGGATCCCCCTGGTTCGTTACAAAAATAATTTGATGTAGTTTTAATTTGTTTTACAAAGAATTTAGGTTTATTTTTAAAGGAAAAATAATTTCTCGAAATAAGCTTATAAGGTACATATTTGTTTCCTCTCTAAAATAAAACTCAATTACACTGACAGACACAGCCAACTGTGCCAACACTGCCTACCTCCTACAGGTAGGAGTAATGTTTTTATGGCGGATTAATTAAGCGGTAGGCAGCCGCCCCGAAGTCTTAAAAAATGTTAAGTTAAAGATTTTGAAACTGAAAGAAAAAATTAAAAAAAAAAAAAACTCTATAAAATAATCGAGCAAATCTATAAACAAAATGTTAAATTGATGGCCTTTAAGTTGAAACTATTTTTCTGGGGAGGGAGGGAGGGGAAGCTGGAATTTTTACCGCTTTCTACGAGCGGACAAAGCGGAAACTTGGGGTCCTCACTTGTTTCAAAATAATTTCAGAACGCATTCTAAATTAACTTTTCGCCATTTTAAAATATAGATTGACAGCAATGATTACATTGCATTAAAAAAAAAAATACTGGGGAATTCCCTTCCTCGCTCAATACTTTGAATCATAGTCAATATGTCGCGGACATTCAAGAAAAACCCACCAAGTCCAAAATTGAAAAAATACACATTTCACATTCACAGTTCCGTTCTTCCTTTAGGAAAAAATATATTTTCACCTGAAAAACATCAATATTTTTTTGGAATTTGATAGGAAAGTTTTAGTTTTTACTTCCTTATACGCAGTAAATTGCGAAAATTTTCGGTTTTCAGATTTCAAAGGAAATATCAATTTTGACCTTCCCTGAATGCACTTTGAGAAAATTAGCAAACTTTATAGGAAACACACGAAACGATTTTTCAACGAATAACAATATTTTTTTTTGCAATTTTATCCTTTATTGTATACTGTAGGAGTTCATTAAGGTGGCAAAACCTTTATAATTACAATATATTTTTAAGATTTCTAGCACTGGCCTTGGCCAGAGTGACGGCTGAGAACCATTAGTATTATGTGCTTACTTCATCAATATTCGATTTTTAGACCATTTCCATTTTTTTTTCTCGATACATCGTAAGCGGGAATCGATAGTTTAGGTCCCATAAGTTGAAATCTAAATTTCGATTTTTTGACGCTTAAGCCTTTTTCAAAAATGACCTCAATATATAGTAAAGCCACAGAAAATAATATATAAATATTGAATATTAAATATAGAATATTTAATTAAATGCTCTGTGAGTATAGGCACTCAAATAAATATAGAACTGTGAAGAGATATCTTAATTTTAGAGAAGATAATGCTTTGAAAACATGATTAAATATTTGAATACTTTTAATGATATTTTCTGACAGATAATGGTAATGTTTAACAGCAAAGTAAATCGTTTTTTTTTTCCTTATCCTAATTTATAATAGTTTTTATAGTAATTTACTATTGGGGTTACGGTTCTGGAGTTTTACCGAATAAAGGAACTCGTTAAAATAAAATACAGTAGAATCTCGATAATTCGTATGGTCAAGGGTTCGAAAGGTAAATATAAATTATCGAAATATCCAAAGTAAGATTTCTAATAATCGGGGGTAAAAAATAGGAAATAACAAGATAAATACAAAATTGTAAACCGACCGAAATTCATAGAAACGATTCCTCTCTCTCACTTACTCACCTCTCCTCTTGAAAAGATTAAGAGTTAACCAGATTTTTTATTTGGAAATTCGAATTATAATGCGTTTACATTACTTGGAAGACGAAAATAAATACGAATTGTCGGGGGAACCGGATTGCAGTGTTTTTATACGAAATAAAGGGAGACTTTCAAGAGACCAGAAAATCTATACGAATTACTGGGATATGAATTGCCGAGATTCTACTGTATTATAGTTTAGCATATGGTGTGATCGATATATCGTTATAAATTATCGATATCGATATATCGGATGTTCAGATATCGATATAATATATCGGTTTTTCAACTCTGATCTATCGAGTGTCGATATTCCAACCCTACTTCAAAACAATTCTTCATTTTTTTTTTTTTTTTTTCTTTGTTATCGGATTACAGATTAGCGAGAATACACTGTATAATATATAAATAATTAAGCTATTTTATATTTGTTTTTAAATAGAAATCAAAGTTTATAATTCGGGTCCCATTTTTTGAACTGAATTCTTGTAAATTTTTATTACCAATTGCTTTAGAGGGTGGGACTGAAATAACTGACAAATGTTGAATGGTTGTAAAAAACAAATCAATATCTCTAGAGTAACCTGTTTTTATTTTCAAAAATTGCATTGAAAATAGTTTCGTTTCAGAAGTTTTTAAGAATTACATCTTCAAAATTTCGACCGTTATCGGCGTACTTCGAAAATATTCCTTATTATAATATTATATTATTATTATTAATTATAATATTATACTTCTAGTCATTTCTGGTAGAATGGCGTTGATTTCTGGCCTGATCCTTTCCTTCCATATTATCCAGAGAGCTAAATCGGTCTTTGAACACCTTGTCCTTGAGATAGCGACAGAGAAAAAAATCGCATGGAGTTAATGTGGTGATCTTCCCAGCCACCCCTCAAAGAGATCAATCTTTCAGAGAACATTTCCCTTACAACTTCAAATGAACGTCTAGAGCGAAAAAAAAAAAATGTCTAGAGACATTACCTTGTTATATGCAACCCTTCAAAATGCATCATTTTTTTCTGCAACATCGCGTATAGAGATGTTGAAAATATATCGGTAAATCACTATTTATTACAAAAAACATATCGATATTTTTGTACAATAATTTTTTTTCTCGAGATATCGGTATTAAAATTTGAGTATTGAACAGCCATATTAAAAAAAAAAAGAAAAAGAGAAACAAATATAAAATTCTATAAGAACGGCGGGTTCGACAAACAAAGAACCATAAAATTTGTGATGTGGTGTGTTCGGATGTGTATCTATAGCGGCTGTGTTCTAGGGATGGGATGTCGAAAGCAAAATATAGAAATTGATATTGGTTAAAAAAATCGATATAAAAACGCACAAAAAAAATCTAAACGAATCGGAAAGAGGATAGGAAATGATCTTTATCTTAATATTTAAAGTTTCCTATAAATGAACTTCTAAATGATATCGACAGTGAAATATCGATATTATCAAAAAAAAAATGTTTTGAATATATCGGCACAGAAATATCGATATTATAAAATAACATATTAATTATTTCGTACCAGAAATATCGATATTATAAAATAACATATTAATTATTTCGTACCAGAAATATCGATATTATAAAATAACATATTAATTATTTCGTACCAGAAATATCGATATTATAAAATAACATATTAATTATTTCGTACAAGAAATATCGATATTATAAAATAACATATTAATTATTTCGTACCAGAAATATCTATATTATAAAAACAATACCTTAATTATATCGGTACAGAAATATCGATATTATAAAATAACATATTAATTATTTCGTACCAGAAATATCGATATTATAAAATAACATATTAATTATTTCGTACCAGAAATATCGATATTATAAAATAACATATTAATTATATCGGTACAGAAATATCGATATTATAAAATAACATATTAATTATATCGGTACAGAAATATCGATATTATAAAATAACATATTAATTATTTCGTACCAGAAATATCGATATTATAAAATAACCTATTAATTATTACGTACCAGAAATATCGATATTATAAAATAACATATTAATTATTTCGTACAAGAAATATCGATATTATAAAATAACATATTAATTATTTCGTACCAGAAATATCTATATTATAAAAACAATACCTTAATTATATCGGTACAGAAATATCGATATTATAAAATAACATATTAATTATTTCGTACCAGAAATATCGATATTATAAAATAACATATTAATTATTTCGTACCAGAAATATTGATATTATAAAATAACATATTAATTATATCGTACAAGAAATATCGATATTATAAAATAACATATTAATTATTTCGTACCAGAAATATCTATATTATAAAAACAATACCTTAATTATATCGGTACAGAAATATCGATATTATAAAATAACATATTAATTATTTCGTACAGAAATATCGATATTATAAAATAACATATTAATTATTTCGTACCAGAAATATCGATATTATAAAATAACATATTAATTATTTCGTACCAGAAATATCGATATTATAAAATAACATATTAATTATATCGGTACAGAAATATCGATATTATAAAATAACATATTAATTATATCGTCCCAGAAATATCGATATTTTATAAAAAATATCTTAATTACATCGGGACAGAAATATGGATATTGCAAAAACAATATGTTAATTATATCGTCCCAGAAATATCGATATTTTATAAAAAATATCTTAATTACATCGGGACAGAAATATGGATATGTGTGCGCCCCTTTAAAATATTAAAAATATCGATATATTATTACGATAAATCGAACTACTATTTCGATATATTCGAAAACTCTCAATACATGCATCGATATTCACATCCCTAGCATTTGAATTAAGGAATTGATATTTTATCGATATAATGCTACGAAATAATGAATAGAAATTATTGTCGTGTAGATATTCGCAACAGGTAAGTGAAAAGTTCAAATCCAAAAAAGTTGGAGAAAATTACAATATTTTATAATATAGTTGAGAGAAAAAAAAAGTATATATATATATATATAGTTTTTCAGCTATATTGCAATAGCATATATAGCAAATAAATATATCGATGTTTAAATCCCTAAGCCCCCTTTAAAAGATTAAAAACATTTCGAGGCCCGAAATATCGCTATTTTTCTCTCTGGATATATTGAACTACTATTTAGATATACCTATATAAAAAAAATACCCAAACGATATATATCGATATATTTTTTCGATATTGACATCCCTAACCCCATATATATATATATATATATATATATATATATATATATATATATATATATATATATATATATATATATATATATATATATATTATATATACATATATATTTTTATATTATATATTTATAATTATAAAATTATATTATATTATAACCCTGTATATTTCTACGTTTAACACGATTGCACTTGCTTCTCCTAAACTTATTTGAATTCAGAGGCAATTAATTTATCGTTTACATTGACCGACCTATCAGTAAGGATTCTTATTTTTCATTACCAAAATCCTTGGCAGAAGTAAGTAAAATATGGAAGTATATCAAAATTACATTGTTAACAAACTTTCCTGATATATTGCCCTTTTATCAAATACTTTTTTTTATTAAATAAAATACCTAAAAAATATGTATTGTCCCCTCCATATATCCTAAGCATTCAACATTCAACACACGAAGCTCCGAAAATGTGCTTTTTAGCACATTCTGAACCAAGAGTGTGGTATTTGGAGTATTAGCCTTGACAGGCGTTTGGGCCTACGCCAAACAGTTCAGCGAGAAAGGCGAACAGTTTCATCAGATCTAAACAGGAAAAATGTACAACGTTTTCTTAAGTATAGGCCACATCGGTATTTACTATTGGAACGCTCCCATTTACTGTAATTATTGAGATTATTGGTGAATTATTTTCAATAATGAACCTTTGTAATTGACTAAGAAAAAAAATTTTAACTCCCAGATATATACCTTTCATATATATACCTTAAAGGTAAGTTCTGTACTGTTTATGTTGAGTATGCACTTCATTATAAGGTAAGTATTTCAGGTGTGTTACATCAATACGAAATATCATTAATTTATCTTATGATTTAGGAGAAGAAATGATTATTCTATTCGATTAAAAATAATGGTGAAGAAATGAGATGGCGGTTAAAAAATATCTGATGTGGGCAACACATGACTTCCTTGTACGCCTATTAAATTATAAATCCGTGGGTCAAAAAGTGATACTGAATTTGGTTAATAGTTTCTGAAGATTGACACTCTGCGTCCCGACATCCATTTATTGACACACGCACAAAAACACACACTCTTGTTACTGGAGCTTATTATATGTCGTTTTCCTTCAGTAAGAAGGATTTCTAGTTTCCAAGATATTTCTCCATGTTCCGTGACAACAATAAAACTGTCGATATAACTGGATAAAGCTTTGGAAATCGACAGTTTCGGTATTTTAAAAAAAAACCACTTAACTAATATCTTATTTTCATGATGCAGACTTGTTGATCTCACAAATAGGGAGGAAAACCAGTATTTTGCAATCAATTTTAACACTTAAAAGAAGTAATAAACATGTTTAATTAGATTGGAAACCAAATTGGGTTTGTAACCTTTATTACCGAAATATATCATTTCTCTTTAATTTAAATTTAATTACTTCCTTATACGAAGTAAAGGAAGTATTGTAATCGCGAAAATTTTCGGTTTTCAGATTTCAATGGAAATACCCATTTTGACCATCAATGAGTCCATTTTGAGTGGTTTCGTCGTGGCGTCAGTACGTACGTACGTTCGTATCTCGCATAACTCAAAAACGGTTAGCCGTAGAAATTTGAAATTTTTTATTTAGGATTGCTGTAAAATCTAGCTGTGAACCTTTCTTTTTGGTCACTGCTTGATCACCGGAAGTGGTACTTTACTTTAAGGTTATAATTGTGGTCATAATACATCAAAAAGTATATTAAAATACTATGCAAAACTTCTCAAATTTAGTATTTATAACTTATAAATTGATTTAAATAACATACTAGATTTTGGTCTAAATTGGAAAACTGGAAGCGTTACTTTACTTGAACTTCATATCAGACTTTCATAAAAAATTATATTAAAATATGATGCAAAACATCTCAAAATTAGTAAATAGGATATAAATGGATATAAATTACTATATTTTGGTTAACATTGGTGAGCCGAAAAGGGTACTTTACTAGAAGGTCATAATAATCTTAAGTCAAAAATTATATTTAAATTAAATACATAAATCATATGTTTCGGTAATAAAGGTTACAAACGCAATTTGGTTTCCAATCCAATTAAACACTTTTATTACTTGTTTTAAGTGTTAAAATTGAATGTAAAATACTGGTTTTCCTCCCTATTTGTGTGTGTGTGTGTCAATAGATGGATGTCGCGACGCCGAGTGTCGTTTTTGAGATACTGCGATCTTTCGAAACTAGTAAGCACATTGAGGATCACTTTTTGAGCCACCGATTTATAATTTAATAGGCGTACAAGGAAGTCATGTGTTGTCCACATCAGACATTTTATTACTATGTCAATTTTAACATCATCATTATGTTTATATCGTGTTTATTTAGCACTGATGAGAAGACCAGCAAAATGGGTCGAAACGTCTGTTTCAAATAAATTTTATAGTGCGATACTCATCGAATACCAGGCTAACATACACAACTTCGTTAGGAACGTTGTTTGAATGGAAACCGTTGAAGAGATCGGGCAGAACATTGACCGTCTGTAGAACAGAGGCGAAGTTTGATGAAGTACTCCAGCACAGTGGCTGCTCTGAGTTCGGTGGTCAGTGAAACCTCACTAAAGTTGGAATGCGATGCGCTCGATGTGGGCTCAAAGGGAGCCTTTATCTGGTCTGTAATACTGAGGAATTTCCACGTATAGTTAATTCTAGATTGCCAAGCTGAAAGGAAGAGAGAGAATATGTGATGCATGCATTTATGTAAAAAAGTGGTTGTGAAAGTGCATAGACATAATAAAATAATTATTTACTTAATCATTAATAATAAATTGAAACTGATTACAACAATAAATTGACAGAAATTGAGGTTGTCCATTTTTTAAAATCGTTTCAAAGAATATTATCACAATGATGCTGAAAAATCAGTTTAATAATTTAAAAATACAAGATTTATTTTCTTCACGGGTCATCATTGACATCCGAAAGCAAAATATCGATATTGATGTTGGTTAAAAAAATCGATATCTTGATAATATCGGCATAAAAATATCTTAAATATTTTTATCAAATTTAAAAACACGCAAAAAATACCTAAAAGAATCGGAAAGAGGATAGGAAATGATCTTTTTCTTAATATTTAAAGTTTCCTATAAATGAACTTCTTAATGATATCGACAGTGAAATATCGATATTATATAAAAAAAATGTTTTGAATATATCGGCACAGAAATATCGATATTATAAAAACAATATGTTAATTAGCTCGTACAAGAAATATCGATATTATAAAAACAATATCTTAATTAGCTCGTACCAGAAATATCGATATTATAAAAACAATATCTTAATTAGCTCGTACCAGAAATATCGATATTACAAAAACAATATCTTAATTAGCTCGTACCAGAAATATCGATATTATAAAAACAATATCTTAATTAGCTCGTACCAGAAATATCGATATTATAAAAACAATATCTTAATTAGCTCGTACCAGAAATATCGATATAATAAAAACAATATCTTAATTAGCTCGTACCAGAAATATCGATATTATAAAAACAATATCTTAATTAGCTCGTACCAGAAATATCGATATTATAAAAACAATATCTTAATTAGCTCGTACCGGAAATATCGATATTATAAAAACAATATCTTAATTAGCTCGTACCAGAAATATCGATATTATAAAAACAATATCTTAATTAGCTCGTACCAGAAATATCGATATTATAAAAACAATATCTTAATTAGCTCGTACCAGAAATATCGATATTATAAAAACAATATCTTAATTAGCTCGTACCAGAAATATCGATATTATAAAAACAATATCTTAATTAGCTCGTACCAGAAATATCGATATTATAAAAACAATATCTTAATTAGCTCGTACCAGAAATATCGATATTATAAAAACAATATCTTAATTAGCTCGTACCAGAAATATCGATATTATAAAAACAATATCTTAATTAGCTCGTACCAGAAATATCGATATTATAAAAACAATATCTTAATTAGCTCGTACCAGAAATATCGATATTATAAAAACAATATCTTAATTAGCTCGTACCAGAAATATCGATATTATTCAAACAATATCTCAATTGTATCGTCCCAGAAATATCGAAATTCTAAAAACATTAGCTTAATTATATCGGCACAGAAATATCGATATGTGTGCGTGCGTCCCTTTAAAATATTAAGAATATCGAGGCCAAAAATATCGATATATCGAACTAATAGTTCGAAATATTCAAAAATATTCACATCCCGACCTTTTGAGTTAAAGAATTGAGATTTTATTGATATATTGTTATGAAATAATGAATAGAAAAAAAAAATTATTGGCATTCGCAACAGGGAGTAAGTGAAAAGTATAAGTCCAAAAAAGTCGGCGAAAATTACAATAGCAATAAAAATTGCAATAGCAATATATATACATATATATATATATATATATATATATATATATATATATATATATATATATATATTTATATACATTAGTGTTTAATCAGTTCTTGAGAGTGTTTGTTTTAACCTTTTTTCCTTTTTTTTTTGTCTTTTGTACCGAGAAGACCATAAGTTTTATATATATATATATATATATATATATATATATATATATATATATATAAAGAACTGATTAAACACTGACTTTATTTGTTTTCTAAGTCTCTCTATGCATAGTAGCATTACTATTGTTTACATTTGTACGTTTAAGATTAACCATTATATTATGCCTCATAGTACCATGACTTATATATATATATATATATATATATATATATATATATATATATATATATATATATCGATATTTAAATCTCCCCCCTTAAAGGCTTTTAAATCCTCCCTTAAAGCCCCCTTTAAAAGATTAAAGTTATTGAGGTTTGAGAGTTAGTTAACAAGTTTTAACAGGCAAATACAATAAAAAAATATGTCTCTAAATGCACTTATAAGCATCCTGATCCCCAAGTCTGGAGTAAGAGTGGTCCACACATGGTTCAATTTCTGGCTTAATGGGCCGCATACGTCTACGGTTTGGAAACCACGAGTCTTGAAATGAGCCCAGAAACTAGGCTCCTGTTTTATAAAAAAACAAAAAAACAAAAAAAAAAAAAACATGTATTTATACACTCTGATGCAATTCTTAGGAGTTTGTATATTTGAAAGCGCTCATTTCAGAAATTATCAGTCCGACTTGATGATTTTCTTTTGCGTTAGATAAATCGTTTATTGAGGAATGCTTTAGGCTTTACAACATCACACTTCGACCTAAAAGCAGTAAGCATAAATAAATTGCTAAGAGAAAAATATTCAGCTTGCGTACGTGTTGTTGTCATAACAACTTCATACCTGTGGAATCAAGTTGATTAGACAATCATTTTGATAAGTTTGAAATTATTAAGTGAAAAAGCTAGTTTATAAATGGGGAAAATAACATGAAACTTTATTATTTATAAAAAGTTATCCGGAACAAATGATGGTGAACAAAGATAGTAGTTTATTATTTTTAAATTGAAAAAAATTAGGAATTAATTAAAATTTAACGTATATAAATTAATATTAATACATTTAGTATAATATGTATATATATATATATATATATATATATATATATATATATATATATATATATATTGCTATGTATTTGAGAATACATCCCTGGAAGGAAATATTCCCGATTAAGCAATAGTAATTAAATAATGGATGAATTAAATAGATGCCACGTGGTTCAGTCAATAGTAACATAAATAAATTTCATTTTCGAACAAAGAAACGTAGGGCAGGGGTTCCCTTCTGATACAAATTCAGAGTAGATTAAATAAGTAAATGCGGTTTAAGTAAATCCCCATCTGCCTTAGAAAAGCAGTTTGCCAGAAACATAGCAAATCCAATATACACGTCGATTTTAGAAAAACTAAAGCGCCAAAAATTCGAAATTTAAGTTTCAATTTATTATGGATGTAGACACCACCTCATCGATTCCCACTCACGATATATCGAAAATAAAGTGGAAATGGTCTAAAAATCGACTAATGATGATGTAAGAATCAAATAGTGACGACTCTCAGTCTCACCTTGACCAATGATAGAAGCCTTTAAAATATATTGTTATTATAACAGTTTTGCCACCTTAATAGACTCCTACTGTATGCATTAAATAATAAAAGAATATATATATATATATATATATATATGTATATATATATATATATATATATATATATATATATATATATATATATATATATATTGTTATTTTGGGAAGAAGCGTTTCATGCGATTCCTGCAAAGTTTGCTAAATGATGCTTACGCATATTTCAATACGACCTCGATATATATATATATATATATATATATATATATATATATATATATATATATATATATATATATATATATATATATATATACTTTACTTCTTACCGATATAAGGTTTTGTTCCTGACATAGAGGTTGCCAACTGGCCATCGGTAAGTTGCGTAGCAATATTGAAATCTGTGATGTGAGCATGACCTAAAACAAAAAATATTTTATTTTATTAAAAAATGTTATAATCAACTTTATATGAACTTAATATGAATATTCTAGAAAATGCAACTAGGATATATTCTACAACTAGAAAGGGACATAAAATGAATTTTTTGAGGGCCTAATTTTTCTACGAATTATATAAACGATATAACTGAACAAGTTAATGTAATTCGTGTAATTCTAAATGAGATTGGAACTCAATTTCCTCTATCTCTGGATGCTCGTACTGTAATATTCAATTGCTTTGAAGATTACTAATATATAATAATAAACAAAGTGGTGAACTAAATGCACAGTGAACTTGAACTGTTCTGCCAATAGATACAGGAGGCAGCTCCAAGTTGGTACAAATTAAGTCTTCGCAAGCTATTAGCAAACAGCGCACTCTACCAACCAAATCAGGACTTAATCTACCACTGCCTCGTCTCTTTAAATTGATTGCTTCAAGATCCTCTGGTCGGTAAACTTAATGGAAAAACAAATTTAACTGAGTGTAACAACTCTTAGCACCATCTAACAATGGAAATACTCTTTTTATGGGTAGACAAATATTTTTTATCTGATGATCTTTCGCGATTAAAATAAACTTAGATCATTTATTTTAATTTAAAGTTCATGTCTGCCGTGTAAAGATCATTGTCTGATGAACCTTCATTTTCGAAATCTGTAAAAAATAAAATAAAATATTTACTATTAAATATTATGTAAAGTAATCTTGGGACCTATATAAGTGTTATATCGGTGTCAAAGATTGCAAAATCTAACTTGGTTTGCGAGTTTCACAAATTTTGGTTTTCTAGAAACATTAAAAATAGAAAAACTTTTTATGTCACACGACTTACCCACTAAAAAATTATTTTCTTGATTTTCCCAAATTCATTTGCGGTATTACAATATTTACCAACGAACTCCACCTTGCCAGAGTTATGTTACTATTGACAATATTCCGTTTAACATGACGAAAATAATAACTCAAGCTCGCCTATCTGGAAAATATAATATTAAATTTACTCACACAAACCATACCTATAACATCAATCCGAGAAAAATTTGTACGATTTGTAACATGAATACATATTAATTCCTTTACTTCGTACAAGGAAGTAAAAATGAAGACTTAATATGCAACTTGCTGAAGTCTTCTATATGGGTCGATGCCTCTGGTATTCGTACTGCTCTGAAGGAGTACTTTGGCGGTTCCACTGCAGTACTAGTTTATGGCCCGCCACTTATTCTCCCTGCTGAATTTTTAATAAATCTGCCTACTATTGATTCAACAGCTTCCCTTTTTCAACCTCAGGATATCATGAAGTATTTGCAGCCTGCATAACCTTGAAGACATAACCTTCGTATCGCAGCATCTTACAACGTGCTCTCACTTATGCCTGCGTTCGGATTCTTTTCATTCTACCTTGGCAACACATTGAGGACCTTATCTTGTTCTGAAACGATCGAATAACTATATACTATATTATATACTATATAAATATATACTTTCCTCAATGTATGCACATTGGTCCTGGTGGACATTTAAATGAGTAATAATTAGATTTTGAATTAATTATGTTTACGCTATCGGTCCAACACAACTTTTTTTTTTTTATGTCCTCGATATGGCTCTTGGAACGCCAAGAAAACTGACGGTTTTCACCATCGCACGATTGGTATCTTCGGTTTTGAACGACGCGTCGAACCGTTCGTTACACACCCCACCAGAGAAATGGACCTGGTGGACAGTTCATCTATGGTAGAAGAGTCCGAACATTATACCTGGATCTTCGGATATTCGGAATCGACGTACAGTCATTAAATACGAGTGTAATAATTAACATTAAAAAAAAACAACTATTTTTTTAGTGCTAGTTACTGCAATTGGATTTAATGGTTCATTGCCAAATCAAGACATTTTTAAGGTTTTCTAGAATGTTTTCTATGTTATAACTATAATTGCTTTTTGAGAGTAGGACAATCTGAATGTTTTTATTAGACTAGAAAACCTTGTAATTAGTAATCCCTTAAAACACTTCTTAATCTTACTATAAGAACAAATAATCGAAGGGATTTAGATTTTAAAAAAATGTTTACAGGTGTGAAATTCAAGGTTACTCAAAACATTTACTACATTTTATGCTAGATAGGGCATAGTCATTTGTTTTTAGTAGTATTTATGTATGCATTTATCCGAAAAAAAATATACTATTGTAGTGGGTAGAAGTTCGGCGGTGAGCGGCGGGACTGCGTTTTCTATCCGTTTCATAATTCCCAGAGCACGATTATGAAAGTTTTGGAGATGCATGATATATATATATATATATATATATATATATATATATATATATATATATATATATATATATATATATTTTTTTTTTTTTCCGCTACATTTTAGCACCTTCAGCGGCCTTTGGGTCAAATGAGCTGAAATTCTATATGTAGGCCTTTTTTCAGGCTGAACGATACTATTGAAGAATGGGTAAATTCCAGTCAAAATTTCGGTATGTTTACGTGATATTTCGGCCTTTTTGCGCATCTATACAGCTCCACCATATTAGTTTATAGGGCTGAAAATTTGTATGTAGATTGAGTTGGTGTTAATTATCTTTTGGGGGTCCTCTACTTGGTTCTCCCACCCCCGGGTTTTTCGATTTTTTAAAATATTTGCGCACCTTTAAAACCCTTCCAAATAGAGTTAGGGGGGAGGGAGGCTCAAAACCTGTTGCATTTGAATGGGAATTAAGTTACCTATAAAACAAAATAAGTTTCATTGAAAGCGGGCCAGCATTGCTATTTCAACTACGCCCACGCTGGGCCATATGAGTTGAAATTCGGTATGAAAGTATGGATAAATTTCGGTATACTAGGGAACTGTCTTTTGTGGGTCTCAAATTTTTTCTTACTCTCCCGTTTTTTAAAATATTTTTTATTTTAGTGACGGAGTTCTGCTGCTCACGGATCTTTTTTTATTCTATGCCTGGTGATTTTAAAAATTCGTTGGAATATTCTTCCTCTCATTCAATATGGGAGTGGTGCTTCAAGTAATTGTAAGTGCTAAATTCAATTACTTTATTATTTTTAATGGATTACCTCTTATAGTCGACACATAGAATAAAAATGTCAACCTCAACAAAATTTGAGGTTTTACGTTTCAAGATATGTAAAATCCAAAGATCGAATAATAAAAAAAAAATTACATCAGTCCGCCGTGTACCGTCCGTGGCTTTCCTCCAAGTAACATGTCATTCCAGGATGATCCTTGAAACTCGACACTACTCTCAACCGTTTTTCCACAAAATAGGGACCGATTAGAGGTTTAATACGCCTATCACTGAGTCGTTTATGATGACTGAGAAAAAATATAAAGTCTTTTGGATCATTATACTAAAGGCTAAAATAAAATAAAAATTAGAATAATTATTCATAATATTTTTTTGGGGGGATAAATAATTATTTGGAAATAATGAACTATGGTGAAATAATTTGTAGCGTTTTTAAAATTGATTATACATAAATATATTTTATTTTACAATACCATTGGTGTTATTCATTATCTAACCTTTCATTTACAATAGTTGAAACATTTTTAGCACCAGGAATTGATGGTTAGTGTTGCTAAAAATTAAAATATACAGCAAATTAAATATTATTTTAATACGTATCGACGTTTCGGCCAATTTGTAAAAGCCTCCCAGATTCAACTCACGATCAAGAATATCTACGTAATAATTCATTATTAATATATAAATTATTTTTCACTATAACTTAAGTCTTCCATAGTTTTCATTAGCTTTAATCTGTTTCTAAATCAAATGATTATCCTTTGATCTATCCCTAATCTGTTTCCAGTGAATCAATTTTTTTACAAAATGCCAGATTTTTTTCTTTCCTTACTACTACATAGGTAAGGAAGGTATTTTAATCGGATAAAATTTGCAAGACGAAAAAATAAATCGGATTCGGACCATTATTAGCAATGATAGAGGAAGGAAGGTAAAATTCGCAATTTGCTATATAATCTGTAACTGTACTGTTTTCAGAACACTTTGGGTAAAACAAAAAAATCCAATCTGTAACTGTACTGTTTTCAGAACACTTTGGGTAAAACAAAAAAATCCAATCTGTAACTGTACTGTTTTCAGAACACTTTGGGTAAAACAAAAAAATCCAATCTGTAACTGTACTGTTTTCAGAACACTTTGGGTAAAACAAAAAAATCCATTTTCAGTCAATGGTCTGTAAGTCTATCTGTCCGTACCACGATTATCTCTTGAACGGGACGACCGCTTTTTGTTTTGTATTGTCGGGTTTTGTCCCCGGATCTCTCTGTACCAAATCAGGTATCCTATGTGCATTAGCCAAAAAAAAGTTTTAGTACGACAATCTTTTATTATGGTCCTTCAAAGAAAAAAAAAAAAAAAAAAAAAAAAAAAAAAAAAAAAAAAAAAAAAAAAAAAAAAAAAAAAAAAAAAAAAAAAGGTGATTGCGCTTAGGACCATACGCCGGAAGTGTAAATTTCTTTTTAAAATTTAAAAAATGGAGTGAATTCAGCAACAAACAATCTAGAGAGCTGCTATTTTAAATTATTTTTATTTTGCCTATTTATTGAATATTTTGATCACTTCTATGAAAAAAGAAAACATCAAATAAATGGCGGGATAAACTGACCCGTAGTTTGAGCATCGCGTATCCCGATAGGTCTTGCTTCTCAGAATATCTCCGGAAATAGTTATCCGATTTTGAAGGTTGACGTGTCATTCGATCAAGCATTAACCTCTTTAGTTTTTAAAGTGGTCGTATTTTAAAAAAACACGAGTTGCGCGAGCGATGCCCACGGATAACTTTTAGAAAATCCGATTTTTCCCTCTCTATTGCCGTTCTTGAATTCATAGCTTCTCAAAGGATTGAGCTACAATTTTCTATGGCATATTGTTTTAAAGAGGATTAACCGGTATTCATTTTGGCTTACTCACAATTTACCTAGCAGTTTTAGTTTGCGAAAAAAATTAATCCAAAGTTCCACAGAGATGATTCCCGAATTCGTATTAAAATATTTGAAAAAGTAAAAGTGCTAGACCTATACTATGATGGAACGAAATGTAACAGGGTTCTTCCTAAAACGGTATGCCTATAACAATCCTAGCGTGTTCCGTCAAAGGCTTATAAGGAAAAGAACGCACGAAGACGTCTAAAGTCGTCATCCGAGAGTGTCCTAAGGGCTGCGTACTGCGCCGCGTGGTCCCCACTCCTGTAATTATTGCATTGTCATCCACTCCTAAGATATGTTCCAAATTTTATCTAGCTCATCGGGAAGATAATAAACATATGAGAAATTGTAGGCTGGATTTAGGTAGGGTACGGTATGGTGTTGACGCTGACGGTACGTGAAGCGAGTTTGCTTTTTTTACGCCATCCCAAAAGTGCCCAACGGGACAAAAGAAGTTTACACTTCAAAAAATCATGATAATTGGACCAGTATTAACAGAGATTTAGCGTATTGAACTATGTACATATGTTTTATAAAGTATTCTGCACACGATAACTCGAAAACTATACATATCCCGGAGTATTACAGATGGGCATTTGAAAGATAATTTTATTATTTACAAAGCTGAACATAATTTTTTTTATATTGAACTTAAACCTACAGCGGTAAGGATATTGATAAGAGGAAATGGACACCAGATATTTTAAATGTTCAACTGAAAAGCGATCTGCGTTAGAACTAATCATTGTGTGCAGTGGATACAGAAAGGTGTGATTGGTTAATATAAATGCCTGAGAGACTACTGGTTGGAATTTAAATAAAGGGAGGAGGTTGACCAAATTGGGAAACACTGATTTTAAACGGTAGACTGGTCAAAAGGGCCGGCAGTTAAAATAAATGGCTTTCCAAATGGCTATAGTATGGCAGAGTTCGAACTCTGCATACTTTGTGGCAAAACGACTTCATCTTTTGCTCTGAACATTGCAATTAATTTCCGCAATCTTTATTTTTTGTTTTTTAGAAACTGATATAGAACTAGGAATTAAAATCTAATGCAAAAAAAAAGACACTAAGCAATAACGGCCAATGGGTGGTCATGCCCATGAAAAATATAGGTACTGATTAAAACCTAAATTCAAGGTTGTTACAAAAGTCCTTGTGCATGAATACAACCCTTAATTCCAACTCTCAAAATTATCCTATAAGAATGTTTTTGTGCCTACTATTAATGTCGATGTTTACTTTGACTAATCCTTTCATTCCTTGGGACTTTATGGGGTCAATTACGTTTTTAAAACGCCCATGTAATGCCAGAAGAAAAACTCGTGATTAGCGGTCTTTTGAGACATTATTGGAAAAAAAGTGCCACAGAAGGAGAGTCAATTATCCATCGAAATACTGCGGAACAGCCCAGATCAGGTCACCCATCGGTCGTTGATGATGACGTTCTTCTTGAATGTGTGAACCAGGACCCACATCCAACTACTCGTGATTTATCGGCCGTTGCAGGGACTCAAACCTTTACTGTGAACAGCTAGACAGAGTTTATGCAGTTTTGAGTGCAAAGTACCCCGCTTTGTTCAACGGGAACCAAGCCATTTTGTAACATTTCGCAGCTTAAAATGTCAATGCCTTCAATAAAACTGTCAATGTCTTACCTAGTGACATTGACAATTCTAATGTTGTCACGGAACACTAAGATTATAAATTTTGGTTAACATTGGCAGACCGGAAGGTCATACTTTACTTGAAGGTCATATTAGACTTTCATCAAAAATTATATTAAAATATAATGTCAAACAACTCAAATTTGATAAATAGGACTGTTATATCAATGCGAACGTATTTAATAGATTTTGGTTAAAATTGGTGAGCCGAAAGGGGCACTTTTCTTGAAGGACATAATAAACTTATCAAAAATTATATTAAAATTAAACACAGAAATCATATGGTTCGGTAATAAAGGTTACAAACGCGATTTTGTTTCCAATCCAAATAAACATTTTTATTACTTTATTATTAAAATTGAGTGTAAAATACTGGTTTTCCTCCCCATTTGTGAGATAAACATATCTGCAGCAGGAGATCAAGATAAGTTAAGCGAGTTCCTCTTAAAATGTCGAAACTGTCGATTTCCAATGCTTTATCTAGTGACATTGACAGTTGTAATGTCGTTACGGAACACGAAGAAATCTCTTGGAAACTAGTTGTCTATTGAAATAAAACGACATATAATAACGGAATGAGACCTCCAGAAACAAGAGTAAATATGTAAGATAGATGTCGCGACGCGATAAATTAAAATCTTCGGAAATTAGTAAACAAATTCAGGATCACTCTATGAGCCACCGATTTATACTTAAATAGACGTACAGGAAAGCCATGTGCTGTCCACATCAGATATTTTTATGTGGTCGACGATAAATTGAATTTTATCACGTTTTCTTTCAAGTGTTGTGTGACATAATTAATTAAAGTGAATAAAATAGAATTTGTTATAACCATAATATAATCGGATAATCTTCCGAGAATAGATCCATTTATGATGTCTTTTTTTTTTGCTGCAAATCCGGATTTTATATCTAATGAATTTACAGGAGTGAAAATTATAAGATAATCATATGGTGATTAATTCAGTTTTGAAGCTCTTTTAATATATAATTTCCCATATTAATTTGGAAAACTTATAATAACCTATTAATGCAGAAAAAATAATTTTATCAATCAATGCGTCCATGTATATGAATACGAATTATTTTATCAAGAAAATAGATGCATATGTTTGCGTTATTAGTGTATAATATAGTTAGAATTATTATATCCATTATTTTTGTAACAGATCTCAAAGGGGAATCATATGCTTGCTCATTCTTTTGTAATGTTTATAATTTTCTTTTAACTAAAACGAAGAATAAATACATATCTATTAACAGTCACATAAAAATATTGATAGGCAAATAAATATCCCGCAAATAAAAATTATAAAGTAATAAAAGTTCAATCAAAACTTTTTGAGGTTATTATAGTATTTTAAGGTAAAGCAACGAAATTGTGAATTCGATTGTAAAGGAAGCGAAGTATTCATTAAACTCAGTTGACATCCGCATGATGGTATAGAAGGATCAATCTAATTAGCTATTAATAAATTATTTGGCACTTCTATAAATTTGTTTTATTGAAAACTAGTTTCGAATGTTATACATTCATTCTCTGTTCTAAAAACACACAAAAAATTCAAAAATAAGCAATTCAAAACCTAGTTTGGTATAATAATATATATTAAATTAGCTGTAATATAAATAAGTATTATAAAACATTTATGAATTATGAATTAAATTAAGACAAGAAATCAAATACAAATTTGTTTTTTTGAAAACTAGTTTCGAATGTTATACATTCATTCTCAGTTCTAAAAACACAAAAAATTCAAAAAAGCAATTCAAAATATAGTTTGGTATTATTATACATATTAAATTAGATTATTATAAATCAGTATTATAAAACATTTATGAATTATGAATTTAATTTAGAGATGTACTTGATTTCTTGTCTTAATTAAATTCATAACTCATAAATGTTTTATAATACTGATTTATATTACTCTAATTTAATATGTATAATAATACCAAACTATATTTTGAATTGCTTATTTTTGAATCTTTTGTGTGGTTTTAGAACTGAGAATGTATGTACAACATTCGAAACTAGTTTTCAATAAAATAAATTTATAGAAGTGGCAAATAATTTATCAATTCCTATTCATTAAACCGATTTCAAAATGGTCTTATCACCAATAAAGAAAGAAGTTGGAGATATTTCATCTCTTCTATAAATGGCCTGATGAGAAACGAAAGTGGCAGGAAGATTTCGCTATTTGAAATAAGACTCAAATAACGTCTCACGTTAATTTATGTTTGAAATCGCCATCTTGAAAAGTTATAATTAGTGACTAACTAACTTCACAATTCTTACAGATAGATTCCACCACCTTGTTGGATATAATTTTAAATAAAATAAATATATAACTATTAAATAATATACTCTTATGGAAACATGAAAATTGTAAAGTATTAATTGGCTATAAATTAGCAGAATAAATTCTAAAGTAAAACAAACCCATAACTTTAAGCTTGAAGCTTCATTGAACTGATTTTAAAAATATATTTTTGCAAGTAAATTTCCCAAGTATTTTTAGATATCATAAAATAGAAAAAACGCTGCTAATTGCTACACAATTGTTTGTTATTTACAAATAGTAATATTTCTTTCTGCCTGTCCATTCATAGGACTTCACATATCGTTTTGGTTTACAGTTCAGATACTTAGATTATCTTTGAAATGGAATGTTCGGAGAAAGGAACATGTGCAGATTACTTGATAAAAGATATCTACGAAGTTCAGCAAAGAAATTAAGCAGTAGAAGCCTACGGAACAGAAATTTGAAGATTGTCACAGAAGAAACTATGCCAAACCAAGTAGGCTGAGATGGTTAGGAAATCTAATCAGAGGGTTAAATGGTATAGAGGAAAATTCTTGAGGTAAACTTCAGTGAGAAAAGAAAAAGCAGAACCAGTAGCGCCGGGGATTAGTCTACAAAGTTCATTACGCTGTATCTTAGCTAATACTGGTTCGATTTAAATGATTTTTTATTTGTTTTGAAGTAAAGTTTATCAGCTTTCGATTAACTGTAACAAAATCAAATTATGAGCTTATAAAATCTCCAATCGGCCGCCATTTTGAAACAAAAAGACGAATGCTAATATCGAGTTCCGAGAATCAACCTGGGGCGACCTGTGACTTTGGTGCCGAATCTCAATAAAATCGGTCCAGTAGTCTCGGAGAAAAGCCGCGGACGGCGGAGGGACGGATTTTTTTTTTTAATTCGATATTTGGGTTCTACGTATCTTGAAACGTAAAATCTCAAATTTGAGGTGGGTTATTTATTTTTTTTTTTTTTCCTGGTTGATTACAAAAATCTGTTATTGAAAATAATAAAACAAAATGGACTATATCAAACATAATTACTCGGTTAGGAGAGACAAAATTGAAAAGAGGCAAAATTGAAAATAAACAAAAACAATGCATTATTAGGTTTTCATCAATTCTGGGATCTGGAGAAAACGCTTCTGTTTTCATTAAATTCTGATACTAATGAAAAAAAAACCAACTAGTACTTTGGGACCTCTCATATGACGGGAATCAATGGCGAAATTAACGCTAATGCAACCGATGCGACGCACTAGGACGCAAAGCCATTGGGGGGAGGGGGCTGTGCTTAAAAGGATATACTGGAAAATATTTCAGCCAAATGAAAAAAAAAAAAGGGATCGTTTATTCATTTGTAGTGAGCATAATTTTGCTCCGTTTAGCATGTTAAAGTGGGAACTCGAAAAATGTAGCGTGGAAAAGTTGTACATAGGGGTAAGGATAAAGTTGATTATTTTTTTTCTGGAGAGTGAAGAGAGGGTTGCCTAGAATATTCAAATTCTTTTGATCAAGCCTAAGTAGAATTAACACTTCTCTTTTAGCAGCAATCCTTAGAATTCTATCTTCTATAACTCGTATTCGTTAAAAATGACCGACGCTTTAATAAGGGCACATACAAACAATACATAAATCGTAAGGCAGAAATCATTATCAAGCAGATAGTAAAGGCCTATTTGCACAAGGTGAATATTACCGTGGCAGTAACTATCCCGTCTAAACTCTAGGAAAGTCGTAACTATAATTTAGGAAACTATAATTTAGTTTCTATGGTGACCTACGAATTGTTAGTTTTCAGTCAGCTGTTCAACATCCGCCATTTTTTAAACCGCCACAAAGATTACTGTCTGCGTCTAGAGAAGGACTTTTAAATATTTTAATTTCATAATTTCGATTTTGAGTTTAAAGCAAACTTCTTTGGTTTAAAAAAAAAAAAAATAATATATGTTTAATGTTTTTAAACATAAAATGTATGTTATATGTTATATATATATATATATATATATATATATATATATATATATATATATATATATATATATATATGTTATTAAAAATATATGTTTAATTTTTTTTTTTTTAATATGTCGTAGAGAATATCTCCATTTCAGTTTGAGAATAAATAAATAATAAATACTAAAATTGAAAAGTTTTCTATTATATATTAATATAAGTTTTGATGGAAATCAAATTATGACGTTCAAGTAAAGTATCACTTCCGGTGATGATGAACTGACCAAAAAGGGCTTGCAGCTCCTACTGGCAACTAATTTTACATTTAAACTGACAACTAGATTTTACAGCAATCCTAAATACAAAATTTTAACTTTCTACGGCTAACTGTTTTTGAGTTATGCGAGATACGCACGTATGTACAGACGAAACTAGCAAAATAGATTCAGAGATGGTCAAAATGGATATTTCCGTTGAGATCTGAAAATCGAAAATTTTCGCGATTACAATACTTCCTTTATTTCATACAAGGGAGTAAAAGACATGGCATAAAAATATAAGATTCTATTTTTTTATTATTACGGAACCATCAAAAACTTCATTTTGACGCAACATATTTTTTCAAAAAGATTAACAATTTCAATTTTGAGTTTTTTAAGATTGGTTTGGTTAAATCAATGATGTATATTCGAGATAGAACCTTTGGATTCGTTAAGCCTTTTAATATTAAAAAAATGTTTTAATAATATTTTTTTACACACATTGCCTCTTGTCGCAAATTCAAGCCATAACAAAGCCAGCTCTTTATTTATTCCAATTCTATTCAACATATTGAAAATAAAATCATCAACAATGCTCTATCGATCTTCCATTTAATACTGAAAATTGAGTTCCCAACTCCGTATGCTGTTGACCGCTTCCCCACGTTACATGTAGGCCCCGATGTCCAATAGCCGCCATGTCCGGAATTAATGCAGCGTTCCATTTACCCTGATGACAGATAAAGCCGAAGACCACAACTCCGCTATGTTATGGTTACTTGGTGCCCAACACGACCTCATCTGCCATTACACACTGAATAATGTATTAGCCTATACATAAATATGTATAGGGCAATACATAGCCCCCTTTGTCCGGATCTCGGTAGCTCTCTTCGCCTCAAAGGGACTCCCTTGGCCGTGAGGGGGGCGGCGACATTAAAAATCCCATTTCCTGGCGGTTGGTGGCCTCTATTCGCGGGCCACTTACACTCCTCGAATTATTCATACTCTTTTACCGTCGTCATAGTGGCATCACCTATAAATAGATGGCGAGACCTAAAAGAGGTCTTTTACTATCGATATTACAGGGGAGACGAGAATAATTTTCGAGGCGACATTGGCAAAAAGAATCGATTTCTCACAAAGGCTGTTGTTCACGCCATATTCTAATAATCTTTTGTAATAATGTAATTTGCTTTTTCTAGATAACGCCTGCATATTTTTAGACAATATTCAGTGTTGGCTACCGGCGTTACCTAGTAACGAACCGACCATATGATTTTATTAATCAGCTGTTCATAATAAAAGCGCACTGCTATACCAGACCCCGATTGTCTTAGATGTAAAAACCGGGTAGATATTTTGTGGTTTTATTAATTTGGGAGTCATTGCAGGCGCGGACCAATTCGAAAGACCAATCGGATTAACAAAAACCTGTTTTTAATCTTCATATAATTAATCTGTAGGCTATTAGTTTTAAATTTTATACAACTTATCAGCCATTACAACCTCCACGACCCACAGTGTCACGAATATATGGGATAAGAAATCAAAAATCGTATTTTTGTCTTTGCGAAGTATATTATTTTTTTTAGAGTCATTAAAGACACAAAAATTGTATGAATAATCATTTATTGGAATATAAACTTACATAAAATTATACAGAACCTTAAAAAAAAATATTTCAGAAACTTACTAATACTGAAAATCAAAAAAATTAAAAAACTATTCCTCCTCGGTATCACTTGATTGTAAATAAATATCGCCATTACCTTATTTTAAAATGAAGTGATTTAAAACATTTTGATCAATTTTTTTATGTTTTTCAATGCTCACTTTTCTAATAGTTGATCGATAGGGATCTGATGAAAGGAGAAGCATTTTCATTAGATCAATATTGGAATCAATAAGAGAAGTTTTTCTTGTATGGTGTTCCATGAAATATCTTTTATATCCTCGTGCTAGCCTTCTAATGCTTCTTTTGACCATTGTCTCATAGGTTTAATAAAAAAGGAAATAATATCATACGGCCATGTAATAATAATTTATGCAATGAGACTGGCAAGCAATAGCAAGGATAATCCCTCAAATATAAATCGGTGATTCCACCAATTAATTCAGTGAATTTTGGGATATTAATTAATTTACCACTTGAAATTACTTTCTACATGGTTTCCATATTAATAATTAATGAAATGGCTATCTCTGTAATTTCGCTGCTTACTTTCGGATTTTCAAAAAATCTTCTTGCGGTGTCACTTACCGTAATTATTAGAACCAAAATCCGGTATTGACATATCGATTAATAATCCCATTTTATCTTTGAATGCAAGTTGAATTATCTTTTTATTTTCCTAAAAAAGTTGTGCACATCTTCTCCTCTGACTTGCCACATTTATAGTGGAAGCCTGTAAACGATGTTAAATAAGCATACAAATGATCTTATTCAACAATGTAGATTTATTCTTCTCTTTATTCTTAAGCTATAATTTATAATCATAGTTAAGTATAATTTGCTCTAGTTAAAATGTTGCAAACATTTTGCTTGAATGTCCTGGCAAAATTATCTCACATATTTCTCTAGATACTCCTTCATTTTATCCGAAGATTCACATAAATTATATTCACACACAATCCTGTCATATAAAACATCATACCTTTTATCTACTGGATTACTGAATCAGACTTCATGCAGCTTGTAATAGCTTTTTAATCACGGTGAAGGGGTAGCCAGAGGCAGATTAACTAAATATAAAAATACAAGTAATGAAACGAATTAATTTCGGTTGAATTTTATAAAAAAATATATTTAAAGATTTTTCTTAAATCAATCCCAAAGTTGAACAATCTTCAAAAAATTCTTATAAGATTTATAACACTGGGAACATACTCATTTTCGCACTTTTGGAAAAATTGATTAAATGAAAAATTCACAAGAGACTGAAACTTTGAGTTGTCAAAATAGAAATGAAAATTTTGGAATAAAAAGATTCTAATTAGCAAAGTAAATATTTACAAATAATAACCGTTTTTATCTTCGCTGTTTGCATCAACATTTCAATTTAATTCTTACCTTTAAACGTTTGTTTTTATTTCGAAATTATGCTGTTTTCTTTTTGTTTAAAGGTTCTTTTTTTTAAATCACTCCTCAAATAAATGTTTTTCGTAATTCTTTTTTTTTTTTATTTTAACTCAGCTCATGACACTGTGCGACGCCCGACTAATTAATCCACAACGCGACGGTACCATTACTGTTTTCGAGCGACCTGTGTGTCTCTCGTATTGATATGCAACATCATTTGTCTACTTCTAATAGAAAAAAAAATATACATATCATCCGTTTAATATATTATCCAATTATTATTGTACATATTTATGTATTTTTCTGGAACAGAAATAATACAGCAAAAAAAAAAAAATGATTTTACTAAAATTGTAATAATCATAGTATGTATTTAAGATAGGCATGTGATGTTATAGCAACTTTTTCGTCAAAATCGACTAACCGGAAGTGCCACTTTATATAATCGATTTTACACTTTTTTACAATTTTCTCGAAAACAGCTCTAACGATTTTGATAAAACATGCTTAAATTATTCTTCATAAAGGCCTTTAACTTTTCATATATATATATGGTATATCACCGAGGAAATGCAGGGAAAAAAATTATAATGAAAAGAATATTTTATTTGCGCATAACTTAAAAAGTATGCATTTTATGATAAATTATGTCTAGACGTATATGAAAGATAAAAAAAAAAATGAATTGCAAAGTTGAAATTCTCTGTCTTAGTATTATATGCACGCATATGTTCCTTTAATCTCTGATTTAGCGATCTTCCAGTTTCCAGTTCAATAAAACAAATTTATAGAAGTGGCAAATAATTTATCAATCCCTAATTAGATTGATCCTTCTATACCATCACGCGGATGTCAACTGATTCTAAGGTAAGTTTTTCAACTTTCTTACTAATATATTACGAAAGTATAATTTCAAATCTACAAACGCATTGCAAATCCGTTGTTTTTTGTTTGTTTCTTTACAGCAGTTGTAATTACTAATATTTATTTCTTAGCTTGGTTAGCTTCCTGTCTTAACTACATGAAAATTAAAAAAATACTGAAATAAGAATTTTATTTGTATATGAATTGTTTTACTGATAATTAAACATTTAATAATATAAAAAAATGTTACGCCAAAAAAAGAAAGAAAAAAGTATGAGTTTAATTGTCTTGGAGTGGTCTACTGTCTCGCCTTGTTGAGTCTTTTTTAGATAATGTTGGTTTAAGATGTGCTGTCTCTGGTTTGCATATAAATAATCTTATCTTTATCTGTTCTGATGATGTCTAAATAAAACGTTAACTGGTTAGTGGTATTTGATAACCTTAAGGCTTTGTTGTCCAATAATATTCTAATAATTTATATTTAGGAATATGCTTATAATGTAATGAATAGTATTATTATATTGTGGGCTACGTGACAGCAAATATTAATTTAACTAATATTTCGGAGCTCAAAGAGAGAGACAGTTTTGAAGATAAAACTATCTCTAAAATGGTGACAGAGAAATAACTAAAGGTCAGGACACAAACTGTTGGCTGACTATGACAACCCCCTTTGTCGTGTCGTTTCGATCTCATGACATATCCCCCCCCCCCCCCCCCCCAGGGCATATCCCTCAATTTCAAAAAACATATTCTGAAATTTGTATTCAAACAAAACAATCAGAACAATTACTTGTTTTTTCTATTGCCTCCTGTATTAATAATAAAAAAAAAACAATATTTAAATCTAATTGGCCAATTATTTATAGAGTTTTAGTCGTCCAGCAATATGGAACCGATAGGAGAGTCGAAAACTTTTGTGTGATAATAAAATTTAATTGAGGACCGTCAAATTTCATAAATTCATTATAGAATCACTCCACAACCAGGAGAAATATCACAAAACCAGGATAAATTATATCAATGTTGATAATATGTGGTCCAACATACCCATTCCGATATAAATGATCCAACCGAAGCTGAATTTAGGGGAAGATTGGTTTAATGGATCCCAACGCTCCCACAGCTAACCGATCGACCACAACAATACGTTCCAACTCAATTCCATCTCCTTCACTAACTGAACCCTTGTTTGAGCTTTGTTACTGTTTAGGATTAATTTTAAATTGTTTATCCATTGAGAATTGCTGTATATCCCCCAATCTTTTTATACGTGAGGACACATTGTAAAATAACGCCCGGGCAGCAGGCACAACTTTATATTTTTTCAAGATAAACTGATATTAGGATAATGTATTTATAGATACCATACAAAAAAAAAGGAATAATAAAGAAGTTAAAAAAAAAAAAAAATTAAATAAAGAGAAAAACAAAACAAGAATGCAACTTGGCGGAAAAATATAGTTGAAATGTTTTGGTACAAATAAATAACAATTTCGAATAAATACAGTCATATCTCTTAATTACTAATACTTTATATATATATATATATATATATATATATATATATATATATATATATATATATATAGTATACAATTATGCTGATAAATTATGTTTAATTATTATATGTATCTAATTTGCATACTTAATATAATGAAGTCTGCAACATCATTTATAACTAACCTGTTCTTTCAACTGGTGTCAGAATTTTTGAGCTTCGATAACTTGTTCTAAAGTTACCTATTTCGATTTTGCTTTGGAGTAGGCAAAAGTATGAGATTGGGAGTGTATATATTCAAGGAAAAGATGATTGGGGATGTGTCAGAAGAAAAAAAAAAACATGCCACTTGCTACTCAAGCTTCGCATTGGACTGGTTGTGAAGAATGCCAACAACTTAACCCGAAACGTCTGCAGCCAAAAAAAAAAGTGTTATTTATCAGTGTGTTTTACCTCCCAACCATCGTCTCCTTGAATTATATCTATGGCCAATAATTTCTAAACCATTACGTATAAATGATTTTTTTATAAATTCTTGGTCCATTAGCTACCACCCGTAAAATAGTTGTGAAGATTACCAATTCTTCAGTTTGCAGAATTCATGCCTATGCCGATGACTTGGTATTGTTGGTTAAGGTGTGGAAGATATTAAATTAAACACAACAATCTAATTGGGTGCTGGTTAAGAATATACAATAAACAGTATAGTATAACAAAGAAATAAATACGGATTAAGCAAAATTAATGATTACTAGTTGACCGGTAATCATATTGATATTATTTATATAAGATAGAATAAGTTCCAACAAGTAGAGATATTTAAGTAACTAGGTTGTACAAAACTTAAAAAAAATATCTGATGTGAACAACACATGACTTCCTTGTACGCCTATTAAACTATAAATCGGTGGCTCAAAAAGTGATCCTCAATTTGGTTACTAGTTTCCGAAGATCGCAGTATCTCAAAAACAACACTCGGCGTCGCAGACTTGATCTCACAAATGGAAAGGAAAACCAGTATTATAAACCCAATTTTAAAACTTAAAACAAGTAATAAAAATGTTTAATTCGATTGAAAACCAAATTGCATTTGTAATCTTCATTACCGAAACATACGATTTCTGTATTTAATTTAAATATAATTTTGGATGTAACCAAAATCTAGTAAATTCATTCATATCGATATAAAAGTCCTATTTACCATATTTGAGATATTTTACATTACATTTTAATATGATTTTTGATGTAAGTCTAATATGACCTTCAAGTAAAGTGCCGCTTCCGGTTTTCCAATTTAAACCAAAATCTATTATGTTATTTAAATCAATATATAAGTTGTAAATACTAAATTTGAGAAATTTTCACGGTATTTTAATATAATGTTTGATGGTTATCAATTATGACCTTCAAGTAAAGTACCATTTCCGGTGATCAAGCAGTGACCAAAACGGGGAGGTTCACAACTAGATTTTACAGTGATCCTATATACTAAATTTCAACTTTCTACGGCTAACATTTTTTGAATTATGCGAGATACGAACGTATGTACGTACAGTCGCCACGACGAAACTAGTCAAAATGGATTCAGGGATGGTCAAACTGGATATTTCCGTTGAAATCTAAAAACCTAATATTTTCGCGATTACAATACTTCCTTTACTTTGTACAATGAAGTAAAAATGCAATTCAACAGGAAATAAAAGCGAGGTTAAAGCCGAGAAACACTGGAAATTATATAATTGATGCAGAGTTATTCAGTTCCCGCCTATTGTTTCAAAACCATGAATAATGAATTTACATGAATATTATACTTTCTACTGTAATTTAAACAAAGCGTTAAAGGAAGAACAATACCTTAGAGTTCCTTAAAATAAACTATTGCCGACAATATTCAACTTGAAGAAAGATCAATCCACTGGAGGATAATTGATATAATTGAAGGAATAGCATCGTGGCCATTGGAATGAGGAAGTGAAGTTGTTATGCTAAATAAGAAACGAATCACTGATTTAAATTGATTTGCAGTGAACCGAAGGTAAAGGCCCAAGTTAGACCGAAACGTAGGTAAACAACGTACGCAGCCGTTTGGTGTTGGTCTCGGCACCGATTTTCGTATTTACCACGTCTTATTACACTGTTCTGCATCAAAATCCTCCCTACAACTAAAGTGTTTTTTTTTTTTATGTTTTGAGATATGATACACGAATCCAAAGGCAGAAAATCTCTATCAGGAATCATTTTATGTCAAATTTTTATTTTGGGTAAAAAAATAAGATGTTTTTCAACATTTTGAACATTTTTTTTATCATTGAAAACTTCAATGAAAAATGAAATAATGTATTTGATTTTGAAGCTATTACAACGTATTACAAACATGAAAAATTTCGAGAGTTAGGCTTCAAGAATTTGTTTGGCCTTCAGTCAGAAGTATCATGCAGGGGCCCAATTTATACCTACCTCTTACGTTCAATGACGATGTAGACAGCAGTAGAGATACCAGACAGATTTGTTGATGAGAAGAAAGGAATATTGTTTCTCTCCTGGAGGGCTTCCCCTGGTATCAGAAGCAAAGATTAAAGAGGGGATTTTCGTTTGGCCACAAATCCTTTTTTTATCATCTTTTTAAGGACCTCGAATTTAAAGGGAAATTAAATGAAACTGAAAAAAGAGCTTGGTCTGCCTTAGAAAACATGTGTGAACAATTTTTAGGCAACAAAAGAGCTGCAAATTACAAAGAAATTGTTGAAGAATTATTTTTACCATATAAGGCCATGGGCTGCAGCATGTCATTAAAAATTCATTTTTTGCAATCCCATTTCAATTTTTTCTGTCCCAACTTCAGGGAGCAGTTTGAGATGAACACGGAGAATAAAGTTATATTATGTTCAGGATTAAATATTTGATTATTTTATATATTATTATTCACAAGAAAATTAAATAAATAAATTAAATTAGAAAAAAAACATGCTATTTCATTTTTTTTTTCAAAAACAACCACCATTTTCTCAAAAAAGGTGCCTGATAGAATTTTTTGGACTTCAGATTCGAAATCAGCACACATGAAAATACAAAAGTCAAGAAAAAAATTTCAAGGGAGCGAAAAAAATTTCTTTGCAGAACGGTATTATTATTGATCAGAAATAGAGACCGGATTTTCTTGCAATAAAAAACGTGCAGTAAAAAAACCCAAACTGCAAAATTATATAACATGCAAATATCATGGATTTTGTATAATTTTTCATGCTAATGCATGAAAAGCTTATCTAGCCTATTGTTACGCACGAGTTACAGCCTCTGAATTAAAATAACGTGTAACGCGTAGTAACTTGAAGAAAAACTTAATTCTAATACAAAAATGAATTGCGATTAACATGAATTTATAAGAAGGAAAAACTTCAATAAAAATTTGATAAAATAAAAAATTCAACTTAAGAATAACATTTACTTAATACCCTTAACTATAATACTATACCTTAGAATAACAAGGACAAATTTCCAAATCTTAGAAATTTGACTGATTGCAAGAGTAAAATCAGGATAGGATATACATTATTTGCTAAAAGGGCTACTACCCTCCCATGGACAATGACCTATGTCCCATGGGAAGACGACCGCCATTGGCCTTTTTTGTTCCAAGCTAAAGAATTAACCAACGAAAAACACATAAATCATTTGGAGGAAACATCTATACAGTTTTTTCGCTATACAGAAAAAAAAAAAAAAAATATAATTGACGGATAAAAAATTGAACATATTTGTCTGAATTGTCCTTAAATTGGTTAATTAGACGGCGAATTGACTGACTTACGAGTAATAAGTCGATTTAGAAGAACTAAGTAAAAGAAATTTTGAAGGATTAATTAGAAATGTATCTTTATTATATAAACAAGATCAATTGATTTTAGAAATTTAATTTTTATTTTAAATAAAATATAAGCAGCAACAAATTGTCTAAAACGTTATAAAAACTTGATTTTTTGATTGAGTTGAAATATGAAATATTATGCATTTTAAAATTTGTTTCAGGAAAATTGTGTCGCCTATCAATCAATATTTCTTTTAATTGGAAAAATGAGAGTTCTATATCAGCAGAAGTAAAAGAACTTATTTTGTAGAAAACAAACCATCGTTGGCTCTTAGTCAACATTTACATTGCTAAACCATTTATGCAGTGTATTTTTAGTCAAATTTCCCACGAAAAAAATAGACTATTGCAGTGGGTCGAAGGTCGGCGGTGAGCGGCGGGACTGCGATTTCTATCCGTTTCATAACCCCTAGAGCATGATTATGGAAGATATATATACATACATATATATATATATATATATATATATATATATATATATATATATATATATATATATATATATATACATTCCCGCTACATTTGAGCAACTCCAGCGGCCCTCTTTGGGTCAAATGAGCTGAAATTCGGTATGTAGGGCTTTCTTCCAGGCAGAACGATACCATTAAAGAATGGGTAAATTCCAGTCAAAATTTCGGTATGTTTACCTGAAATTTCGGCGTTTTTAAGTTTTGCGTATCGCTACAGCTACACCATATTAGTTTATAGAGAATTCTTTAGGCAGAACTATTTGTATCGAAGGTCCGCGAAGATACAGAACAATATAATAAAAGTAAGTGTAAATTTCGGTTTGTTAGGGAACTGTATTTTGTGGGTCTCAATTTTTTGTTTACTCCCCTCCTCCCTTTTTTTAACGTGAATATACGACTTTAGTGACGGAGTTCTACTGCTCACGGATTTTTTTTTTTATGAGAACGTAACCCGTATTTTTTTTCTACTTCGTAGTTAAATTTTTGAGGCATAATTTTACATATTCGATATTTATTTTATTAAGATCATCACCAATAGTTACAATATTTCAATTTGAGTTTTGAGCGTTAAACATCGGGATTCTAACTGAGTTAATGCCTGTCGAAAAATCGACAAATATGATTTTATGAAAGTCATAATAACAGGATTTATTTTTATAGCCTTCACTTTTTTAATCGAGCTTGCATCTTCGTCCAATTCATTTATAAAAAGTTAAAATTTATTAAAATTGTTTGCATAAAATGAAATTTTAACTCGGGGCATATTAAAATCAAATTTTAACCTAATTTTTGACGAGAGCAAGAAGGTAGCAGATAATATTTGAAATTAGCACTAACCACTGCAAAGTCAGACAGAATATTGAAGGCTGTAGACCTGTTGGGAATCCAAAAACAACGAATGTTCTTCAAATAAAACATCTCATTCTAGAAGTTGTTTTTTCATAGTTACTCAAGTTTACTGATTTAATAATCCCAAGAATATTCCGACCTAGTGCTTACCTACTTGTCCCTTTAGTAAGGCTGAATTTAACTTTGCTTAACGATCATATGCATCGTACAACTTTACAATGCGGTCGCATTATCAGTGTCTGTCCCCGAACTTACCCAAAGGTCGCCGAACTAGCGAGTGCTAGTTCTATTCCTGCTAACTGCTTTGTATTTCATTATAAGATTCGTACCCATTGGGCTTATTAAAATTATTAATGCTCTCGACTTCCGTCTACTACGCTCGCTCAAGAAATAAACAAGACCCCAACGGATCATTTCAGTTGAGGTCGGGCCCTTACCGTAATTTAAATTATTTCCGCTTTAGATCCCAACTTTCCTAGACCACCGTAAGTCGACAGCACTAATAATTTTAAACAATAACTAATTAAAGCAATAATAATTTCAATGAATACGAATTTTAGAATTGAATACAAAGCAGTTAGTTAGCACAAATGTAGAGGACATGACGACGTTGGGGCGAAGGTTCCAGAGTGCCCGGTTCAGAACGTTCTGGTTTCGATTCCCACCTGGGTCGGTTAATATTAATTTCCTGGCGATCCCGCTATATGAATCTTGACACTCCCACTCTGGTAATACACGGCGGTGACGTATATTGCCGGACTAGGTCCCCCACCAATACCAGTACCAGTACCAGTAGCACAAATGGAGCTGGAGAGTGCTAGTTCGGCGACCTTCGGGAACAGACATTGATTATGCGATCGCATTGCAAATGTGTACTAAATAAACATTAATATATATACATATAATATGGGAAATTTGATTAAACGTTCAATAATGCTATTTAAATCTAAATTTAATCTAAAAAGTAAAAACCATGCAATTTAATGCAACAAAAATCAAAATAGTACAATTTAGTCCAAAAAAGCAAAAGTTGTAATTTTGTGCAATATTAAATTCTAAAATATTATTCCATGGATCGTGAAACGGATAGCTAATGTAGTTTGAAGCTGCTTCACGCAAGTGAATAAAATGTGCAATAACATTAGACAATATCCGGTCTCTTTTAATATATATTTTAATATATTAAGTATTTAATATTAAGTACGGCCAGACTAACAGTTCCAAATCCCTTAACGCTCCTTTTTATGACATAATAGAAAAATATGATATAACTCGATAAAAAAATAACTAGTTAGTATTTAAAAATCTGTCAACAAGCACCAATTGTTCAAGCCGTGAACTATAGTTGGTTTTTGTTCCGTTACTTTCTAATATTTTAATTTCAGAATAGAAAGTTTTTTTTTTGTTTGGTTTGAAACGAGAAAAAGTAAGTTTATATTGTTTTTGTTTCATGGATACAGATATTATTTAGAAACTATCAAGAGATAACTGTGTAGCTATTACCATTTTGCCACACATCCAGCGTCATTTTTTATTGGAGATTGTCATAGTGCCCGACTATCGACGCTACCTGCTGCCAGCTACACTTCTCGTCATTGGAAGTTGGAAATAAACCCTTCGTCTCAAATACACCAGTCATACGATTATCAAGGTAACAAAGACTTTTTTTTCGTCGCCATTCATACATTGATGGTACCAAACTTAATTAACCTGAAGAGATCCGTGAATCTAATAAACTATTAAGTGAAATAGGTTATTAGTTTCTTTTAGTGACCAATATTTCTCACTGAACAAAAAAAAAACGATTTAATGGAAAATTAATTTTGTTTATAGATTGTTATAGAGATATATCTGTTTAATTTTATTACTTACACATTAATATTTATAATATCAAAACAATTTATTTTTTCAAAACTAGTCAGTTTCAAATTACCTTTTTCTCTTCTTTTTCGTATTAGTAATTGGATTTTCAAGGATAAATATTTTAATTTATGTATAGCTGTAAGACACCTTTTGTTTATATTAATGAGTTTAGTTTTTATACTGGTATGTAATTTCTCGTTTCAAAATTAAAATTAATTTATTTTACTGTTTTTCAACAAATTTTTTCCAACATTATTCATTTATTTTATTTGTGCTCAAAGACTGGCGTTAGTAGAAACGGGGTCGAGACATATGTGTATTTTATAACATCGCTCTCCCCCTCACCAATTTTAAGGGATATTTCAACGAGAACAGAAGGATAAATTCATTTGGTCTGATGATTCCGAAATCTGCATTTCCATCAGCGGTAAACCAAGAAGTCAAATATGGCATTGATCAGTACCACGATGCTGTTCTCCTCTCTAGTATCCCACAAATGTTTCTGAAAGTTCAGGAATTAGATCAGAGAGGAATCTAGCCAAGTCGAGAAACAGTTTCTACTGCTCTAACTAATCAACTTCCCATCATATTGTTTCTGAGTTAATTATAAGCTAAATGCATTATAGTAGAAATTAAACCTAAATTCTATATTAGCTCCTAAATAAATAAATTGAATTAGCTCCTGAATATATTGTTATCTATATTAAAATCAGTTTGCTATTTGACATATTATAGATATTAATTTCGTGCTAAGAACTCAGGCGAGCAGAATTGAAGCGTGGAAATGCAAAATATTTTAAGTGCCTTTTTACTTCCTTGTACGAAGTAAAGGAAGTATTGTAATCGCGAAAATTTTCGGTTTTCAGATTTCAACGGAAATATCCATTTTGACCATCCCTGAATCCATTTTGACAAGGTTTGCCGTGATGTCTGTACGTACGTTCGTAAGTGTATATCTCGCATAACTCAAAAACGGTTAGCCGTAGAAAGTTAAAATTAATCTGATTACTGTAAAATCTAGTTGTGGACCTCCCTTATTGGTCATTGCATGATTACCGGAAGTAGTACTTTACTTGAAGGTCATTATGGATTTTCATCAAAAATTATATTAAAATATAAATCAAAAGTTCTCAAATTTGGTACTTAAGATTTATGTAATTAATGCAAATAACATAATAAATTTTGGTTATTGTTGGCATGCCGGTAGTGGTACTTTATTCGAAGGTCATATAAGACCTTCATCAAAAATTATATTAAACTATAATGTAAAATATAATAAAACAATTTTATTATTTGTTTTATGTGTTAAAATTGAGTGTAAAATACTTGTTTTCCTCCCCATTTGTGAGCTGAACAAGTCTGCAGCAGGAAAATAACATATTAGTTGAATGGGTTTTTCCGCTTAAAATGTCGAAACTGTCGATTTTCAATGCTTTGTCAAGTGACTTAGACAGAAAACGATGTATAATAATGGAATAAGACCTTCATAAACAAGAGCTTACGTGTGTGTGCGTGTGTCTCTGTATGTGTCGATAGATGGACGTCGCGACGCCGTGTCGTTTTTAAGCAGTTTAATAGTTTAATAGGCATACAAGGAAGTCATGGGGTGTCCACATCAGATATTTTAATTGTGTCATAATTATTTCTTTAATATTATTCAAGTCGAAACTTCAATTCTGAAATATTTTTCCGAAGGCACATAGACCCTATGCATTTCTATGATTAAAATTATATTCCACAATGCTTATAAATCTACGTGAATTTTCATAAACAATTAATAATTATTTTTAATCAGTGTTCTTAATATTGCTGTTGCTTATTGAGTTTTATGTCCTCTTGCATTCCACTAGGGGATGGAAGGCGGAATCTTCTACAGTTTAGTACATTATTGTGTTAGTGGAAAGATTTAGAAAAGTTCTGAAAATTTTCTGATTTATGTTTTTTACTTCGTTGTACGAAATAAAGGAAGTATGGTAATCGCGAACATTTTCGGTTTTCAGATTTCAACGGAAATATCCATTTTGACCATATAACCATATAACTCAAAAACAGTTAGCCGTAGAAAGTTAAAATTAATCTGATTACTGTAAAATCTAGTTGTGGACCTCCCTTATTGGTCATTGCATGATTACCGGAAGTAGTACTTTACTTGAAGGTCATTATGGATTTTCATCAAAAATTATATTAAAATATAAATCAAAAGTTCTCAAATTTGGTACTTAAGATTTATGTAATTAATGCAAATAACATAATAAATTTTGGTTATTGTTGGCATGCCGGTAGTGGTACTTTATTCGAAGGTCATATAAGACCTTCATCAAAAATTATATTAAACTATAATGTAAAATATAATAAAACAATTTTATTATTTGTTTTATGTGTTAAAATTGAGTGTAAAATACTTGTTTTCCTCCCCATTTGTGAGCTGAACAAGTCTGCAGCAGGAAAATAACATATTAGTTGAATGGGTTTTTCCGCTTAAAATGTCGAAACTGTCGATTTCCAATGCTTTGTCAAGTGACTTAGACAGAAAACGATGTATAATAATGGAATAAGACCTTCATAAACAAGAGCTTACGTGTGTGTGCGTGTGTCTCTGTATGTGTCGATAGATGGACGTCGCGACGCCGTGTCGTTTTTAAGCAGTTTAATAGTTTAATAGGCATACAAGGAAGTCATGGGGTGTCCACATCAGATATTTTAATTGTGTCATAATTATTTCTTTAATATTATTCAAGTCGAAACTTCAATTCTGAAATATTTTTCCGAAGGCACATAGACCCTATGCATTTCTATGATTAAAATTATATTCCACAATGCTTATAAATCTACGTGAATTTTCATAAACAATTAATAATTATTTTTAATCAGTGTTCTTAATATTGCTGTTGCTTATTGAGTTTTATGTCCTCTTGCATTCCACTAGGGGATGGAAGGCGGAATCTTCTACAGTTTAGTACATTATTGTGTTAGTGGAAAGATTTAGAAAAGTTCTGAAAATTTTCTGATTTATGTTTTTTACTTCGTTGTACGAAATAAAGGAAGTATGGTAATCGCGAACATTTTCGGTTTTCAGATTTCAACGGAAATATCCATTTTGACCATATAACCATATAACTCAAAAACAGTTAGCCGTAGAAAGTTAAAATTTTGTATCTAGGATTACTGTATAATCTACTTGTGAACCTCTCTTTTTGGAAACTGCTTGATCACCGGAAGTAGTACTTTACTTGAAGGTCATAATTGATTTCCATCAAAAATTAAATTAAAATACTATGCAAAACTTTTCAAATTTAGTATTTATAACTCATATATTGATTTAAAAAACATACTAGATTTTGGTCTAAATTGGATAACCGGAAGCGGTACTTTACTTAAAGGTCATAATAAACTTTCATCGAAAATGATATTAAAATATAATGCAAAACATCTCAAATTTGGTAAATATGAATTTTATATCGATATGAATGTATTTACTAGATTTTTGTTTACATTGGTGAACCGAAAAGAGTACTTTATTTGAAGGTCATAATAAACTTACATCAAAAATTATATTAAAATTAAATACATAAATCATATGTTTCGGTAATAAAGGTTACAAAAGCAATTTGGTTTCCAATCTGATTAAAAATTTTTATTACTTCTTTTAAGCGTTAAAATTGAGTGTAAAATACTGGTTTTCCACCCCATTTGTGAGATGAACAAATCTGCAGCAGGAAAATAACATATTAGTTGAATGGGTTTTTCCGCTTAAAATGTCGAAACTGTCGATTTCCAATACTTTATCTAGTGACATTGACTGCTTTAATGTTGTCACGGAACATGAAGAAATCTCTTGGGAACTTGTTAGCTACTGAAAGAAAACTACATATAATAACGGAATGAGACCTCCAGAAACAATCAATCAATCAAAAGAGCAATCTTCGGAAACTAGTAACCAAATTCAGGATCACTTTTTGAGCCAGCGATTTATAGTTTAATAGGCGTACAAGGAAGTCATGTGTTGTCCACAACAGATATTTAGAGTTTAATCACAACAAGTCTGTCATTTGCAAAGATGAGAATTGACTCGTTTTCGTGTAAAATGAAATAATCGACTCTTAAAGAACACTAAACCACAAATAAAAAAAACATTAAAAAAAATAAATATTTTTGTTGAAAAAATAAAAAAATAAAAAGTGGAGTTGAGCTATTTTCTAAATGGAAATCCTAATTCAAGTCACTAATGTAATGCTCCCACTAGCCACTTTAATTTTTGTTTTTCCTTTTTTTTTTCTCTAGTCCATTCCATTGTTTCATTATTCTCTCGTTCCCCGTTGCAGTCCCTAGGCAGCCCAATCTGAGTGACCTTTTCAGATCAATTACTGTCCATACTAACCGGATTCCCTCCCCATTCCCGTTTTACTAAGGGTGAGAGACAGTATTCAAAACCCCAAATACTAGCCTCTTATCTGGAGCTCTTCCTTTCTAATTTGAATAGATCTAAAATATATATATATATATATATATATATATATATATATATATATATATATATATATATGTATATATAGAGATATATATATGAATACAACTCTACAAACAATACAACTCTATTATAGCTTATACGGAATGTTGAAATTAATTTTTTGCAATTTTTTTTTATATTTCGAAGGGTGATTCGACGTGACAGAGTTAAAATTTGCAATCAGCACCCCTATGAACATAAATTAGCTAATTTTCTGTTCTATATTTGATTGAACTATGTTCCGTCTCATAATTTCGACTGGCGGTCGCTTTTAAACGAGGTGGCCATTGAAAAAACTCATTACAATAAAAAGTTTTGGAAATTTACTCTATATTAATTTAATATAAAATTAATATTATAACTTATTCGGTTATTAATTATAAGGTTTTCAAGTTATGAGCAAAAAAGAAAGAAAAAAAACGCTGCAAATTATTACACAATGGTCTATTATTTCCACTTAGTATTATTTCAAAAATATCTATTCTGTCCAAGTAAAAAAAATTAAGCAGTAGGCACCAAAGTGAAAGCAATTTGAAGCTTATCACAAGATGATCGCCGTGAGAGTGCTGAACTGGGAACTGTGTCAATGCAAGTAGGCTGTGATGTAAAATATTCCAAGAAAGAATAAAGCAGAGAGATACGAGGAAGTCAGAAGCCCAATAGATAAGTCAGGAAGCAGCATGACTAGCCGCCAGAAGAATCAGTCTCAGAAATTCTTTATGCCATATTTTGTTTCATTTTGTTGCTTTCATTACTTCAAGAAGCGTATAAATAATTGTACATTGCATCCAAAAATTCCTCATAACACTCCGGGACCATAGGGTCAAGCACGAACTTATAAAGTTCCTTCGGAAAAAGGACTTGACCTGCTTCGACGAGATATATTGCATTGACGCTGGCGGATCCGCGACATATACAGATATTGTTCTCCGAGACCGAATAGACATACAGCACTAGTCCTGGATCCGACAGTGAGGTTTGAGAATAATGATCTTGATCAGGCAGGTGGGATGGAAAGGGAAAAGAAGGAAATTTATGAGAATTACATCCCTTTCCTAAAAGAGAAATTCCGCTAGACCTTCGGAGAGAGAGAGAGGGTTCACCGTGAGAGACCTCTGGTTTGTGTCTCGTGGGACAATCCCAAACAGAACAAGGAACTTTCTGGAAGATATATGTGTTAGCAATAGGGATGTTGCGATATTGGCCCAGAATATTATACTTCACTCCCTGGGGATTATCCATCATAACTTGTATAATTCGTTATTTATTTATTATGGTTATTGTTTATTTTTTTTCTTTAAGTATATTTGTTGCTGTTGGTATTTATTCATATCTTTTTATTTATTTATTATTTCTTGTACTAATTTAATGCTTAATTGTGCGTGTCTAAAATGTGAACATTTGCTTAATTTTTGAATCGTTTAATTTATTAGCTATTTGTTTTGTTTGTTCATAATTTTTATTTATAAAAAAAAGTCAAAAAAAAAAAAAAAAAAACGATATTTCCAGTTATAGTTGAGGGTCACTGGAAAAGAGAAGTAAGGGATAGATTATAGAGTTTACAGATTATTAGGTTTACAGTAAACAAAAAGGGGGGGGGGAAGAATAGATATAATGCGATAATGTAGCAATAAGGATAATGTATTTAGAGTTAAAATGAAAGAAAACAAAATTGTTATATATATATATATATATATATATATATATATATATATATATATATATATATATATATATATATATATATATATATATATATCATGTCTAGCATTGGATTGATGAATATGCTGTGTATAGTAGCAACCCAAGGCATTTTGGTGGCATTGCTGTTAATAAAGCTTTTCTCTCTCTTAAAGCCCTGTACATGTAAATTGTGGCTCTATACGGTAATCGTTAATATTGGACAACACCATAACATATACTTAGATATTTCAAGTTTAGCACATCAAAATGTTCTTAACTTTAAAAACTGGTGGCCAATCTACTTGAAAAAGAAAGTCAAAGGACATTTTTTTTTAAATTAGGCCGACCATACATTAAGAATCACTAAAAGAGTAAAATAAATCACAGGATTTCCTTTATGAGCTGAAGCTTAAAATTCTGTACATCAGAGCAAGCGACATATTCGAAGTTTCACGAAAGAGCAAAAAGAATTTTCAGATCGCGCTGTATTTTAGGTAATATATTTTGAAATACAGTCGAACCTTTGTATATCGAACTTCCATGTAACGAAAATCTGTATATATCGAACTTTTTTTAGGAACCTATAACTTTTATCAGAAAAAAATATTCTGTATATCGAATAAAATTTCTATACATGGAGGAAAAAGGCCCATTTAAAAAAACATAGAATGTGATTGTCCTTAGTTTACTTACATAAGAATGGGTAATAATTAATTAAGACAAAAAAAATGTTCCACTAGTTTGCAAAGCAATAGAAATTCAGGGAAGATCTTGTTTCAGAAGAATCATAGGAGAGTACCTAAATTCTCTAAATCTCTTTCCAAACGTAAGAGCCAAATTTTCATTTTAAATTCAGTTTAACTTTGCCTTTCTTGTTATGAGCATTACTGCTAAACATGACTTCGGTGATGAATTATACATAAATAGACATTAGAAACTATTTTGCGAGAATTTTTTTTTTTTAAGCACGTTCGTATATTTTTATTACATGTCCTTATTAAATTATAAATGTACATTTGTAAAAAATCTACAATCACAGATGTAATTTGTACAATTTTTTAAATAAGAGTTATTGTTCGTTCAGTTTTGTTTTTCCTAATAAATTGCCTTTGATACTTCTTTAACCCTAAAGAATAGCTGTAATTGTTTTCAGGCTGAAAAGGATGAACAATTGTAATCTTTCGATATATCGAAATTTCCATATATCGAATTTTTTTGAAGGAACCTTCATGCTCGATACATTCTACTCTTATCATTATCTCATGACATTATTGACTATATTGAAATAAAAACTTTCAGAAGGTAGACACTAATATTTTTACTTATCCAAAAAAGAAAATTTCGATCGAAATTTGTCACACTCTAAATTCTGGCGCCCGGATGCAGTGGCTCCTCTTTGCCCCCTCTCCCCTCTAGTTCCGCTCTTGGCCCTTATGTTATCCTATGCTAAAATAACAGCGTGAAGTCAAGAGTGTTCATTATTATGATCATTATCAAGAGTATCATGACATATCTCTTCTTGCCGATATAGGTCAGTTTTTCGTTCTACAGGCCAAGGACATTAGCACCAGCAACTTCTTCAGCCCCCTAAGGGACGTTAGGATAATGTGACCCACTTACCAGGAGATTATTGCCAGCGTAATTTAGCTGTTTTGAGAATTTAGATATTTGAGAAATACTTCAAATATCAGATTTCCTATCTTTCCAAATGATAATAAGTCAATAGTAAGTCAAGATAAAAGTTGAAGAATGGCCTTGATTTCAGGTTTGACTGATGGAATGGTCTATCGTGACAGGTGAGAATTTGTGCTGAATAAATGAATGAAAGAGGTTGAAGATCATTAGGAGTTTATAAAGGATTTAAGCAAAGCAATATATGTACGCCAGAGGTGAACTGTCCTAAGAAACATTAAAAGTTTTGGTGGAAATAAAAAAGAAGTTTCATATCGCAGTGTACTGCCAGTTGGAGATAGTAGGCAATCGTCATATCCCATTAGTAATGTAGTAGGCAATCGTCATATCAGGCCATCCCATTAGTAATGCAGTGGGGAATCGTCATATCAGATTATCCCCTTAGTAATGCAGGTTTTTAAAAACCTGTCAGTTTATATTCATATTACTAATCCCTCCTTTACAATGAATTGTGCTCACATATTTTGTTTATTATAGCATTACTTACTCTTCTATTCATCATATTTTTTTTGGAGAAAGTTAGTTAGTCTGTGCTGAAATTTCGATTAAAATGGATCTCCCGAAAAACCACTCACGCCATGTTATGCTTTGGGAATTCGATAAAGGAGAAAATGCTGCTTCAACTTATCGAAAATTTGCAGAATTATATGGAGAAAACGTCATTAGTGAACGGCAAGTGCTCAGAGGTGGTTTGAAAAGTTTCGAGCGGGAAACCGCAAATTTAAAGACGAGCCTCGGACAGGTCGACCAATAGAGCTTGAGGTCGAACTCCTGCAGGATACTGTTGAAGAAAATCCTGTTGTAATATTAGGGATTGATAAATTATTTGCCACTTCTATAAATTTGTTTTATTGAAAACTAGTTTCGAATGTTATACATTCATCCTCAGTACTAAAACACACACCAAAAATTCAAAAATAAGCAATTCAAAATATAGTTTGGTATTATTATACCTATTAAATTAGATTAATATAAATCAGTATTATAAAACATTTATGAATTATGATTTTTTTATAATACTGATTTATATTAATCTAATTTAATATGTATAATAATACCAAACTATATTTAAATTGCTTATTTTTGAATTTTTTGTGTGTTTTTAGAACTGAGGATGAATGTATAACATTCGAAACTAGTTTTCAATAAAACAAATTTATAGAAGTGGCAAATAATTTATCAATCCCTAATTAGATTGATCCTTCTATACCATCATGCGGATGTCAACTGAACCTATTGTAACAGTTGAAGAATAAGCAGAAAAACTTGTTTCATGTTTTTGGTTTATTATTTACAATAATAGAACTTTGTAATCGATCAAGAAGAAAGATTTAATTCCTCCCCCCCCCCCCTCTCGCTCAAACTTTGAGGTTTCACGTTGAATACGTAGAATCCAAATATCGAATTAAGAAAATCCGTCCGTCCAAAAATTAGTGATCCACTTCTTCCAGTCTCTTGGTCTTCCCGTTTTCTATTCTCACTGTGCGACTACAACATTTACCTCTGTACCACTTCACCCTCTGATTACATGTCCTGCCCATCTTACAGTTCACGGCGATCCTCTTGGAACAAGCATCAAATTTCGTCTTTGCTGAACTTGGTAGTTATGATTTATAAAGTATTCTGCACATCTTCCTATGTAAACCGGTTCACATTTTTTGCTTCCTTGTACGCTGTAAAGGAAGTATTCTAATCGTGAAAATTTTCGGTTTTCAGATTTCAACGGAAATATTCATTTTGACCTTCTCTGAATCCATTTTGACTAGTTTCGTCGTGACGTCTCTAGGTACGTTGGTACGTATCTCACATAACTCAAAAACGGTTATCCGAAGACAGTTAAAATTTTGTATTTACGATTATCATATAATCTAGTTGTGAACCTCGATTTTTGGTCACTGCATGATTACCGCAAGTGATACTTTACTTGAAGGTCATTATTGATTTTCATTAAAAATTATCTAAAAATATAATGCAAAACTTCCCGAATTTGGAATTTAAGACTAGCATACTCAAATAAATATCACTAGTATGCCCGAGCGAGAACTCTCGCATTACATATCTTAATGAATCCTTAATGAAATCGAAGTATAAGCGATAAACAATATAATATTATCAAGGAAGTTTATTTAACACACACATTTGGTGAAGCTTTATAATAGTTTATAATGACTATGTTCTAGTAATAGTTAATACTTACTAAGTAATTAACTTGCCCTACTGGAAAGTACCCCCTCAGTTTAACATTAAACAATAAAACTCTACTATACCACTTTCTGTTTGTAGTATTCTATCATTCATGGAAACATAAAAACAATATTTTATTTACAAAACGTTTTCACAGTTATAAATACGTTTTTGTTAACTGTCTCAACTGGCTTTAAAAGGTATAAAGTTGTAATGTCAACGGCACGTACGCAAGATGGCATAGGGCCCATGCGGACTTATACAGTGCGTTATCTCGAAAACGGTTACTAGTTTTCGAAGATTGCAGTATCTCAAAAACGACAGTCGGAGTCGCGACACCCATTTATTGACACACACACACAAATGGGGAGGAAAACCAGTATTTTACACTCAATTTTCAACACTTAAAAGAAGTAATAAAAATTTTTAATCAGATTGGAAACCAAATTCCGTTTGTAACCTTTATTACCAAACATATGATTTATATATTTAATTTAAACTACTATGCCCGGGCAAGAACTCTCGCATTGGATATCAATGCTTATTCTAATCCCTAATGCATTTGAGGTATAAGCGATATTAGGGAAACTTTATAATGTTAACAAAAACGTTTATTTAACACACACACTTGGTGAAGATACATAGTTTGTAATGACTATGTTGAAGTTACAGTTCATACTTAATAAGTAATTAGCTTACCCCACTGGAAAATATCCCTTCAGTTTAGCATTTAAGGAATAACACTCAGCTATATCATTTTCTACGTATAGTATTCATAATTAGGGTAGGACATGGAAAACAATATGTATATAATTTCCCACTCATTAAAAGTTTTTGTAAACAGACTCAAATCGATATAAAGTTGCCATGACAACGGCACGTACGCAAGATGGCATGAGGCCCGTGCGGACCTATATCGTGCGTTATCTCGAAAACGGTAGGTTTTTAAGCTTTAAACGCGAGACCAATAAGCTCCGTGGGAGCGTATATGATCTTGAAGCCCGCGTCTTTAAAACCAAAATCTTTAAAACCAAACCTATCCCGTCTCGATCCGTCGACGCTTAGTCGTCAAATCTTTGAAACCTTCCAGTTTTTTCATCACTTTTATTTAAGCCCTTGTAAGATTTTAAGAAACAAAATTAGAATTCGTCACATCTCCGTGAAATTCTATTTCTTTTGATACCTCACTCGTCAAAATCCATCGCTCCTGAGAGCCGGAAAAGGGATCTATACTACCGTAATAATATATAGTAGTGATAATAAATTTTAGTCAAAATTGGCAAACCGGAAGTGATACTTTACATGAAGGCCATATCAGATTTTCATCAAAAATTATATTAAAATATAATGTAAAACATCTCAAATTTAAGGGGTACTTTACTTGAAAGTCATAAGAAACTAACAACAAAAGGTATATCGACAGAGATCGTATGGTTCGGTCATAAAGATTATAAACGCGATTTTGGTTTCCAATCCAATTAAACAATTTTATTACTGGTTTCAAATGTTGAAATTGAATGTAAAATAGTCTTTTTCCTCCCCATTTGTGAGCTGAACAAGTCTACAGTAGGAGCATAAGATATAAAGTTAAGCGGTTTATTCCGCTTAATAAGCCAAAACCCGTCGATTTCCAGTGCTTTATCTACTGACATAGAGTTCTAATGTTGTCCAGGAACACGAAGAAATCTCTTGAAAACAAAAAAAGACATATAAAAACGGAATGAGACCTCCAGAAACAAGAGTATGTACACACATATGACACACACGTGTCAATAGATGGACGTCGCGACGCCGAGTTTCGTTTTTGAGGTACTGTTATGATCGGAAACTAGTAAATAAATTCAGGATCACTTTTTGAGCCACCAATTTCTAGTTTAATAGGCGTACAAGGAAGTCATGGGATGTCCACTTCAGATATTTTTGTTATCTGATAACTCGATAAAATTCTATTTTTACCGATACATTTCAAATACTCATTTGAAAGATAATCTAATTTTCTAATCTCAAAACTAAAGGGACATGGAAAGTCCTGTGAATGGACATACTGTGTGAAACATTATTATTTGAAAATAATAAACCAATGTGTAATCAATTGCAGCGTTTTTAAAATATGTTTTTCAAAGTTGAGGCAAAACAGAGGAGGAGCGCAAAGGAATGAGATAAGATGCGGCGGTGGGGAGTGGCAGCCAATAACTAATGCAAGTCCCGCAGCCTTCACAATTAGGTCTCTCGCCCCCCTCCTTTTTGTTATGTCTTCTCTCAATGGTCATTTATCTTCTCCTCGGGCCAAGGCTATTGGCTGTCTCTCTAACACCCAACGACCAATCACTGTCCAGAAAACAAGAGACGCTATTGAATTTACTATAGATATAATAACTTAACAGCACCCTTCTTTGAAATAATCAAATATCAATAAGTGATTAAAAACCTCCAAGTACATGAAAACTATACCAGCGTTGAAGCAAATACAAAATCCTTTTTTGACCCTCATTTTAAACAAATATTATAATTATATAATATAGTAAAATAAACTCTCACCAAATCTCAAAGTAAATTATTAACTTAACAACGGTTCGCATAATCCAATTTTAATGCTAAATCTTATCAATGAATGCAAGCCTTATGAATTAATTAGTCAGCGGTTGGTACATTCCATAAAATTTGTAACATAAATGCCAGTAAATCAGATTGTTGAAATGAGATGTTCTAATTGAAATTGGATTACTGCTAGTAAATTTAAATGGTATATTAAAGTTAACTGACAAACCAACCGATTATAATAAAAAAATATATTGATGACATGTTCATAATAGTAAAGAAAAACAATTATTTAGAAATTCCAGAACAATTAAACAAATATCGTAACAGAACAAAATTCATAACAGAAATGACAATAAAAAATAATTAATTAAAATTTCTAGATATGGAAATAAATTTAATTAATAACAAATTAATCATATATATATATAATCTGTTCACAATTATTGAAATGTTTTTGTATTTAGTCTCAACTTGCTTTTCCAGTCAATAGAATACTTGACTATCATTTAAGTCACCTCTTATACCAAAAATTAAACATAATAAAGAATATATAATACAATCCCTAATAAGGTTTAGACATATATATATATATATATATATATATATATATATATATATATATATATATATATATATATATATATATATATATATAATCTGTTCAAAATTATTGAAATGTTTTTGTATTTAGTCTCAACTTGCTTTTCCAGTCAATAGAATACTTGACTATCATTTAAGTCACCTCTTATACCAAAAATTAAACATAATAAAGAATATATATACAATCCCTAATAAGGTTTAGACATATATATATATATATATATATATATATATATATATATATATATATATATATATATATATATATATATATAAAATCTGTTCACAATTATTGAAATGTTTTTGTATTTAGTCTCAACTTGCTTTTCCAGGTATAAGGTTGCCAGGACAACTACACTTATTCAAGGCCCTTGCGGCCCTTTCTCGGGCGTTATCTCAAAAACGGTAGGTTTTAGGGCTTTCCTACATATCGTAAATGATCTTGAATTCTTTAAAACCCGACCTTTCCCGTCTCGATCCATCGACTCACCATCTTCAGGATTTTAAAACCTTCTCGTTTTTATCACTTTTATTTAAGCCCTAGTAAGAATTCAAAAAACAAAATTGGAATTCGTCACATCTCCATTAAATTCCCTTTCTTTTGATACCTCACTCATCAAAATCCTCCTGAGAGCCGAAAAAGAGATCAACACTCCCGGATTATATATAGAGAAGTGGTGATCACAGAAGTTCAGGATATGGATTTAACGAGTCAGTTACGTACTTATTCCACATTACCTAATCACTTCACTACTATATATTATTACGGTAGTATAGATCCCTTTTTCGGCTCTCAGGAACGATGGATTTTGACGAATGAGGTATCAAAAGAAAGGGAATTTAACGGAGATGTGACGAATCCTGATTTGTTTTTTTAAAATCTTACAAGGGCTTAAATAAAAGTGATGAAAAAACTGGAAGGTTTCAAAACTTTTACGATTGAGAGTCGGCGGATCGAGACGGGATAGGTTGGGTTTTAAAGATTTTGACGCGGGCATCAAGATCATTTACGCTCCTATGGCGCGTATTGGTCCAGCTTTTTAAAGCTTAAAAACCTACCGTTTTCGAGATAACGCAGGATATAGGTCCGCACCGGCCTCATGCCATCGTACGTGCCGTTGTCATGGCAACTTTATATCAATTTGAGTCTGTTTACAAAAGCTTTTAATGAGTGGGAAATTATATATATTTTTTGCCATGTGCAACCCTAAATATTAATACTATACATAGAAAATGATATAGCTGAGTGTTATTCCTTAACTGCTAAACTGAAGAGATATTTTCCAATGGGGTTAGCTAATTACTTATTAAGTATGAGCTGTAACTTCAACGTAGTAATTACAAACTATGTAGCTTCACCAAATCTTAATGTTAAATGAACTTTTTTGGTATTATTATATTGTTTACAGGAATAAATATGTTTCCCTAATATCGCTATTAGTGATTAGAAGATATGTAATGCGAGAGTTCTCGCTCGGGTATACTAGTATATTTATAATATACCAAAAAAAGGTCAATTCGATTTTTTAGACCACTGAAAGTTCTCCTGAAGGAAAATTTTTGAAAAACTTGGTTTTCAATGCTTAGTTCGTTGTAATATATAACAAAAATTTATGAGCCGCGGAGCTCCATCACTAAGGTCGTATTTTCACTAAAATAAATTATATGATGTGGGCACCCCATGACTTCCTCAGCGTCGAGGAGCCTCCACCCCCCTCATCCGCTTCATTTGCCTCTTCCACTTCCAATCCTCTGTACGCATTCCTCGTATGAAACTCTGGGTCGATCCGGTGGTCCTCCTCCCAGTGGGCCGAGCCTCTAATACCTATATAGCATCCATGTCCTCGTTCATACGGCAGACATGTCCAAACCATTTGAGCTGTCGGTTCTCCAAAGTGATATTTAGTTCGGGTACCACCACAACTGCTCTGTGATTCTTTCATTTCTAATGCGGTCCCTCCTAGTTTTCACAACAGATCTACGTAGGAACTTCATTTCTGCTGGTGTTATGCGTCAGGTATGTCTGTCCAACATGGTACAGATCCTCGTGCGTCTATAAAACTATAAATCGATAGCTAAAAAAAGTGATCCTGAGTTTGTTACTAGTTTCCGAAGATAGCAGTATCTAAAAAAAAATCCGTGAGCAGTAGACTAAAGACTAAAGTCATATTTCCCACAAAAGACAGTCCCCTAACATACCGAAATTTACATATGAGATGACAGATTACCGAAAATGACACATTTTTTTCGGGGAAAAAACAAATAATAAGGCATTGCAACAGTTGAAATAGCCATATCTTTGCTAATAGCCCTTCGATTTCGATGAAACTTCTTTTGTTTTATACGTAATTTAATTTCCTTTAGAATGCAACAGGTTTTGAGCTCCCTAAATCAACTTGGATTTAGGGAGGACCCAGGGGGGTGTGGGGACCAAGTCGAGACCCCAAAGGATACTTCCCCGACACCAACTCAATTCACATACAAATTTTCAGCCCTATAAACTAATATGGTGGAGCTGTAGCGATGCGCAAAACTTAAAAAACGACGAAATTTCAGATAAACATTTTTGACTGGAATTTACCCATTCTTTAATGGTATCGTTCTGCCTTGAAGAAAGCCCTACATACCGAATTTCAGCTCATTTGACCCAAAGGGGGCCGCTGGAGGTGCTCAAATGTAGCGGGGAAAAAAAATATATATATATATATATATATATATATATATATATATATATCAGACATCTCCAAATTTTCCATAATCGTGCTCTAGGGGTTTATGAAACGGATAGAAATCTCAGTCCCGCCGCTCACCGTTGACCTTCGACCCACTGCAATAGTCTATTTTTTTCGGGGAAAAAACGACTAAAAACGACAATCATGATGTCTATTGGAGTACATCGATTGATATCCATAAACACACACACCTTTATAGAAATTTTAAAAACGGTTAGTAGTGACTTTTAAACGTGCTTATCCGTGAAAATATCGATTTGAGATTTTTAACAAGATTCGTATTCTTTCTAAGAAGGCGGGAGGTAAAGAAAACAAAAACAGTTTCAGATAAAGTATCACTTCCGGCAATCCAATTTTGACCAAAATCTAGTACATTGTTTATATTAATACAAAAGTCTAATATACCAAATTTGAGATGTTTTTCACAATATATATTTTAATACCATTTTTGATGAAAATTTATTCTGACCTTCAAGTAAGGCACCATTTCCGGCAATCCAATTTCAACAAAAATGTGGTATATTATTTATGTTGATGCATTTATACCAAATTTGAGTTGTTTTTCATTATATTTTAGTATGATTTTTTATGAAAGTTTAGTATGATCTCCTAAATAAAGTACCACTTCTGGCTAGATAATTTTAACCTAAATCTGTTTTATTGTTTATATTGATATAGTCTTATATACAAAATTTGAAAAGATTTATGATATTCAAATAAGGTACCACTTCTGGTTTGCCAATTTTAACCAAAATCTTTTGTTCTATATATTAATATATAAGTTTTATCTACCGAATTCGAGAAGTTTTCAATTATATTTTAATATGGTTTTTGATGAAAATCTATTATGACCTTCAAGTACAGTACCACTTCAGGTGATCATGTAGTGACCAAAAAAACTATCTATGGGAGATACGAACGAAAGAACGTACAAACGTCACTTGGAAACTAGTCAAAATGGATTCAGTGTTGGTCAACATGGATATTTCCGTCGAAATCAGTAAACCGAAAATTTTCGCGATTACAATACTTTCTCTACTGCGTACAAGAAAGTAAAAATTCGCAACAACAGATATTCATCAATTTGGAGAGGTTTTAGAGGTGCGAAAATACTTAAAAAAATCGAAAAACCCGGAGGAGTGAGTGAACCAAGTTGAGACCACCAAAAGATACCAACTCAATTCATATACAAATCTTAAACTAATTTGGTGGAGCTGTATCGATGCGCAAAACTTTAAAATCACCGAATTTCAGGTAAACACACCGAAATTTTGACTGGGATTTAACTATACTTTTATGGTCTCATTCTGCCTAGAAGGAAACCCTACATACCGAGTTTCAGCTCAGTTGCCTGAGGTGCTCAACTGTAGCGAGGAAAAAAATAAAATAATATATATATATATATATATATATATATATATATATATATATACATATATATTTATTTATTTATTTATTTATATCAAACATCTCCAAATTTTCCATAATCGTGCTCTAGGGGTTATGAAACGGATAGAAAACGCAGTCCCGCCCGTCAACGCCGACCCGACCCTCTAGTGCAATAGTATATTTTATTCGGAGAAAAAAAGTGGTGAAGCAAATACAGCCAAATATATTTAAAAAATAAAATTCATCAATTATAAAATGACAGAATTTTGTGATGGCTTAATGCTTCGAAAATGGTCCTCAAAGAATTATTGATAAACGAAAAAACAATGATTATTTGAGTTGATGTATTAAACAGAGAGGCACTTTTGAGTAAATTTTATATAATTTAATAAGAAGAGTAATAGAGCGTAAAATCAATTTTAGTTCCTTTGTAAAATCCTGTAAGAAGAAAGGAAAAAGGATAAAGGAAATCTCATCATCAGGATAAAGTAGATACACATGTTGTTTTATATAACAGTCCCCTCTCAACTCAACTCTTATCCGTGGTATTGATAAGGATATATCGACCACATCAATGGCATTAAGTAACACACAAAAATTATTTATCTTAAGCAAGCACTTAAGTGACGCAATGAAAAGCTAATTATAAGTGAATTAGAGAGTGGGCAACGGAGTCGAAATTGGGAGGATAACATATATCAGTGCACGGAATGGCCACAAAATGACACTTATTATTTTTATCTGAAATGATGTGGGATTCTCATTGTCACTATACAGATTCACTCATACAGCTGTAATCTCTGTCTATCTAGTATTAGTTTCAATCTCAACTATTTTACAATCTATGTAATATTATTTATATAAATTTCTCGGTTATTTGGCTACAGGACAATTAGGTTTATGATCGGAAAAGTATGTTTCATATAATCATTATAAATATGTTTCATATTGCCCGACAGCAATAAGCTCATTATTGGAAAACACGACATCTATTTGGGTAATATAATTTGCACTTGAAATGTCAGGAAAATTTATAACCTTTCAAACTTCTGTTTCTTCTTTATTGATTAAATTAACAACGTTTAGGAGAGAACTAGTCCGTTTTCAAGTCCGCATTATGTCTTCATTACTTATTTATTATCCGATCCAAACCTGGATTATTGTCATTGTTGTTTCTGATATGCATTATTAATTTTAAGTTGCCATTGTGTACTTTAACATCGCATCTTCTCGTGATTTAGCGTCTTGATAAGTTTAAAAAAACCTTTTGTCACACTTAGCTGAACTGTATATCAATAAATTTCTTTAGGAAGATTGGTAAGTGCTACAGCTTTTAGACAAATTTTATAATTTCAAAAAATATTTTTATTTTAAATTCCGGAGAAAGCCTAAAATCGATTTTATCGATACATCGATGTATGTTTGCCAAACAATAATCATGTTTCAAAGGTAGATAACGCTGTATCCCTGAATACTAGACACTAAATCTTGTATCAACAACCGGTTCTTAGAATTTGCAATAAAAAAAACAAGAATATTACAGGATCAGTTTGCAAAAAAATAAATAAAACAAATATTTACGGGAAATCGAGATTTATATAATCATTCCAGGCTCAAGAGTGAAATGACGACAGCTAAGCCCGGGACCTGCATGTAGGTCAGAGCCAGGCACCAGAGCAGAGATAATCACCCCAATTAATAAGACTTAGTGCGGGTACTTGATTAAGCCTCCTAAATATTTCACAAAGACCTTGATAAATTACCACTACCTTCATTATCCACGCTAAGTAATAATCCGTTTATGCCGTACATCCACTGCTCCTGATCAACTAGTCATACGGTTCGATGCTCCCTTCATACATAGTTAAATCTTGTTAAATTTAGATCGGTAAGCCTCATTGGAAAACGATCAGTATCAAACAAATATTGTAATAACAACCCCGACAGTACACAAAAACTCCGTGA